>CM031241.1:49018775-49618775 GCA_018340775.1 Taxus wallichiana var. yunnanensis
GTCCAATCGAGTTTGCCTCTACACCAAGCTCTAGCCTCTCAAATACCATGATAAAAAATCAGAACCACATGAAGGGCATCAACATAGGGTAGTCCAAACTGTTGAGGTAGTATATCAATAAGGTGAGACTCAACTCTTTCAATCTCATCTATCAACTGTGTGGTGGTACTATATGTAGCCACAATAACAACATCTTCACCTCATAGGCCAGCCATATCCTAATACGACTGCGTAAAAAGGTCATTTGTGGTGAGGTTTGTCGCTAGATGATGTCACCCTATGAGTGAGGCCATAATTTTCCATCTCAAGGATCTAATAGTCTTAGGGTCTATAATCCCAACACCCATATGATAGGGGACCATGCTCACATACACCCAACACATCACCAATGTAGGATGACTCAATGACTTTCCCCATAGTTTAACAAATCTTTAAAGATCATCAACACCCCATGCGTATATGCAACCCTTCTCTATACTCTAAATGATGGGCCCGGCACTAGAGTAGTTTTTCCCCACACTTGTCTCCAACCAAATGCAAAGAAAATATGCCAATAATGGCCTTGAACAAGGTGGAGATAGGGGCGGAGGTAACTTAAAATAGTCTCATAACCTGTTTGGTACCAACACGATGTGCTAATCCATATCCCATATAGGTAGCCCATTGTTGGAATATTACCACTGATTCAACACTCTCCAAAGTTTGTCTCCTTCCTATAACAGGAACACCTAGAATCTTGTATACATACTCTAATGTAATGGTCCACTCTCCTCGGACCCCGGGAAGCAAGAAAGTGTTCCAGTCTGCATCCCATAGCTCCAAAAGTCACATAGTAAGTGACTCACTGGCACTACTAACTGAGTTTGGTATAATCTCCATATCCCGACCCTATGTAATAAATCTCTCTCTTCCTGAGTAAGGCCGTCTAAAATCTGAGGAAGCCAATGACACTCTCTCGGCTCTATGACCTCTCGTAATCACTAAAACACCAAAAGAACAAGTTAGAAACATCTCGTGCATAATAATCTCATCAAAAACATCATAAAACAACACAAAAACTAAAAACATTCTTCACACTTAGTGAATTTTGGCCTCTACCTTAACAATTACGCAATCACCTCTCTATATAGAGCGTTTCTTGTGAAATAATTGCGGCCGTTATGCAACTGGCCCTCTATGCGAGTGGTGGTTGCATAACCATTGCCTACTTAGAGCGCGAGTCCTATCCCAAAAGGACGTGTTGTACCCTATGACCCATAAAGCCCAAAAAAAAAGACAAAAAATGACTATTTCGACAAAATATAAGCCAAATACACCTAGCGCCGCCCATGTGAACATTTTGACTACAAAATTAGCAAAAATAACCCCTAGGTAATATTTCCCAAAATTTTCACATTATTGGTTATAAACAAATAAACACAAATAACTCACATGTCTCTAAGTCATTGCTCCTCCCACTGGTTGTGCCTCCATCTTGTTGTTGTGCTCTTCAATTCTTATATACTCGCACACGAAACCATCGAGGTGATCCAAAGCTCAAAAATCACTAAGTGGGTGAGTGAAAATGATTTCTAGAAATAGTAATTGTTGTTATATATAACATGTTTTAACTCCATTTTCAAGTGTGTGTGTTTTGCATGGCTAGAGCGTTGGTGTAGGTATATTTCTATCCCCGCGGATATAGTAAGTCCTCTCGTCATTTTTTAAGCATATTTTGTCAATTTTATATTATATCTGCACTTGATTCCCATTTTCTTCTTGTAGGTGGTAGGAAGCTTGGATTGGCATCACTTTGACACACAGACATGTCAGGTATAATTTATAACTCTCCCATTTGGGAGTGCCATACTCAGACTCTATATTTTATGTCTCTTCATGGTTAAAACACTTCTCCGAGGGGGTAATATGTACGCACCCAGTTTTTCACGTGCTACATTGTTGGAACAATTTGAAATCCCCAATGATGATTAATATCTTTTCCAATGGTACTCGAGTCTAATTTCCCACTTAAAGTATATATTTGTACCCTAGAATTTTTGCCTTGTCCATTTCCATGCTTTTCTTGCTTTCCTTTATCATTCTGCAAAAATTTTCCTTAGATTTTGACCTTAAGTCATGGAATTGACCTGATGGTTATGCAACCGTTAGTCTACCCTCATTAGCAATTGTGTAACCACCCCAACGGTTGCGCAACCACCCCTTCATGTATAGGCGGTCCTATGTGGTTTTTCATGAGATTCTTTTGGCATATTCTAAAAGTGTGTCAACTTATTCAAACTTTAATTTAGCGCACATTTCTTGGTCAAATTGGTTGTTCTTGGGCTCATTTGATACGTATCAAAATTTCCTTCCCTTCCTATCGACTAATTAGAGTTAACTACCCCTTCTTTGAGAGAGGTGGCATTACTTATTTGCTAAATGGTTTAGACCATTTCTCTGCCTTTTTCTTATAAGAGCGTAGCTTCTACCCGAGCATTATTTGGAGATTTTATTTGTGAATTAGATTGTTATGTTGTTGTAATCTCGCCAAGAAATGCAAAATCAACCCCAATTTTCTTGCATTGTTATTATCTTGCCTACATTTCTACCAGATTTTCTACAATCCATTCCTACTCCGTAACTTCTTCACTACTTCTTCTGCATTACCGAATAGTTCCTTGGATTCATCTGAGCACCAAATTAGAAAAGAAGCTGAGGGGACAATAGAGTAAAACTATCTCTGGATTTGTCACATTTATAGACTTCTAGGTTGGGGATGTACTTAGTTTCTTGAAGATTTCTTTAATTTATTTAGATTTCAATTCACAATTTGATTAGAGTATTCAAATCAATAGTAAATTTCATTATTGTAGTTTCCATTTTTTTGCATAAAGCTTCTGGTGAACGCTGATTCCTTTCTATCCATATGGATTTGCAAGGGAAGTTTTTTGGAAGAAATCTCTGCATTATTTTAGAATCAATTGTAGTTTCATTTCAATCTATAAGATTTTATTAAATCCTTGATTTCTACAGGGGAGTTTCAAGGGAATAAAATATTCTAAGAATATTTTACTTATTCTTGTGTCTCTAAGGTAGGATGAGAGAAGATTTTATATCCACAAATAGAAATTGGAAAATATTTTTTTATTAGGATATTTTAAATCCACTCTACACACAAACAAATAGTCACACTAGTTTATTTGTTTATTTAGTTCGAGTTAATATCATTGAGAGAAAATTTCAATTTCTTCATATTTATTCTATAGATTTATTTTATTTGTTTCCCAGAAAGCATAAAATCCAAAAATGTTAGATTAATTTAATTAGTTTAATTAGTTATTTTATTTGTTGTATTTCTATTATTCAATTGAAAAGATCAAAAACATTAGAATAGCTTTGTTTTATTTATTAAATTAGTCATTTCCTTTGTTAATTAGCTAAAAGCAACATGTAGGTTTAATTAATTCGAGGAAAGTAATTGAATCATTTTAGTTTAAATCTACTTGTTTCTATTTGTTAATTAGGAACATAGTTTAATTAACATGAATTAATACATCTCCCCACGCATCCCTAGTTGGCTTAGGATTGACCTTTCCTTCTTGCGGTTTCTTTGTGAGATTGTTGGTTTATTTGATTTAGTAGTTCACATATCACACATGACCATTCAGGGTCCTCAACAACTAAGATACCAAGTGTATGGTCCCTGAATCCCACAACCAAATGCGCCCCACCTATTTATCAACATTGACATGGGCCTTTGTATCTTGGTTTTCCAGCAGCACACCACTCCCTCCTGGCATAATTTCACATATGAAATCCTAGAACACCGAAGTAGATATTTCTTACGAGTTCGGAAAAATCATCTTAGGTGAGACTAGTTTTCTTGATCTACCTATTTTTCCTCCCACACTTCCATGACCTTTTCTTGAAACTTCTACAAGGTAAAAGCAAGAAATTTACTGTCTTCCAAAAATCCATTACGAGTTTTTTTTTATGAGCCATATATTGACCACCATTTACATGTTACCATCCTCTTAGACTGTTCCATATCACCCATGTAGGTAAGACAAAAATTTGATTCCTTAGACGAGCATATCCCATCAGTGTCCTGTATAGGACATCATATTACCTTGATCTTTCCTTATTCAAATTTCACCCATTTTCCTTATATACCTTCCACATATTCATCTATCCATTCCACATCTGTTGTTCTAGAATGCCCTCGGGAGGCCAGGTGTGCTTGAAAGTCACGTGTTGATTTTCAGTCGTATAGTGCCCTCAAACGAAAGTAGAGTGGCCTGTGTGGATGAATTAATGAGTTCGATTTTCCCCCAAGTGTAGGGTAGGCTTAGAAGTGAGGGTATCTAAAATTGATGATGCCCCCAATAGATGGTAGTAGGGCTACCCCCAAACATGGTGATGGCAAGTCGAAAAGGGGTTTGAGGAGGATTGGATGAAAAGGAAAGGATCATCGTTTGACCACAAATTTTTGATCGAAGGGAAAAAGGATTTGGATGTGATGGATGGAAGTAAAATGACATCATTGATGAACAAGAGATGAACCTAATGACCCATGTTGTAAGGAAATATTTATACTAAAAAAAGTGTGACCAAAGTGCAAACAATACTTGACAACTTGTGAGCTCTATGTCTATGCAAGATCAAATTGTGTGTGATTTTGATGGTTAACTATTGTTTGAAGTGAAGACTTAATGTGTAATATGTGAAAAAATTTAGCTAATGTATAGGGAGTGATTAAGAAAATATATGGATGGAGGGTGAACGGAAGCCTAAGTCGTGCATTTCTCGCTGCCACCCAAACGTCCATAGCCTCGACGGAGATGCATATGATTCTTGTCAAAAAATTGCTCTATTGCTAGCCAAGAATCCATAGCTTTGGTAGAGATGTTGGAAACACCCCCAGAGAGAGTCTTGAGGTGGATTTAATTTGATATTTTAAATTTTGATATGATTTTTTCTTTTTGATATTTGGATTTTTTAAAGAGGTTCCACTCGCTTAAGAACTCTCAAGGGGTTAAGAATCACTAGTGGCTTGAAGGTGGATGGAAATGAGTGTAGAGATGACATTGGATAGAGTGTCACAAGATATGCCCATGGGTCTTCACCACAAGTTTTTTAAGTATGTTAAAGTGTGTGGATCTCTGGGAGGGCAATTGTACTGTAATGTTTGAGGTAATGATAGACCAAGGTCACACAATTGTAGTAGGTACTATTGGCTTACAACATGTTTGAGAAATATGATAAAATGTTTGAATTAATGGATTGGAAGAGGATATGAATGGATGTGATGATAATAATGGAGTATATGCAAAGATATTTGTATGTTGGATTGAAGGAGGATGGGTGGGGAGGAAAGAACATCCTTGTGAAGGAGATGAATTATGTGCTCAATCCATTTTTAGGTGTTTGGTATTTGTAAGGGATTAAATGAGTTGTGAGTGGGTTGAGTGGTAGAAATAGGTTGTGATGGAGTAGTGGGAGGAACATTATTAGCATTAGGTTTATACCCTAATCCGTAATGACCTAGATTTTGATGAAGGGAGATGGGTTCATGAATGCCTTGTTCATGGATTCCTAAGCCTTTGCCTCAATGTTTCATATTAGCAAACATATTTTTTGATATAAGATATAAATTGGATGTATAAGATGATGTCATGTGGTCATCATGAGACTAAGGGGTACTAAGAGGTCAGATTTAACCAAGGATGGGAGGTGATATTTGTTTTGGTTTTTGGTTGGTGAGGGATATTTGGATGTACGATGAGATTTGGATGGCTGACAATGTTGGGATGTTGAGTGGGATTTATATGGTGAACAATGGTTAAGGAGAGGATTGGGATGGAAAGGTGGTGGATAGAGAAGTATGAGGATAAAAATTCCTTGGTTATTGATGGTTTGGACATAAGACCTAAAGTACATGCGACAATTGGTCAAATTTCCATGGGTGCAATGGAAGTCACAATAATAGTGTTCCCGATACCAAGATGGTTTGGGAAGGTTTTTATGGCATTATTTAATTAGGGGTTGGATGATCATGTTGAAATTTTTTAGACGATGGAAGATGGTGGTCAAGGATTCTCCTAAATGAGTGAAGTGGTTTAGGTTAAATGATTTTAGGGGAGTAAGAAGTAAAGGTGCAAAATTGGGTGGATAATGAGATGTGTTTGTTGATTTGGATTACATTTTTGTGGCTTAGAATATTAAGAGGATGGATTAGGATTAGATGTGGAATAATATGATGATAGTGTCATAGGAGCCACATTGGATGGTTTAGGATTAGGGGTAGAAGGGGATGGGGTGACTTAGGATTCATGGTAGATAAGATAGTTTTGATAGGATTGGGTGTAGGTTGTGGTCCATGATGTCATGGGGAAGGGGTTGGTTCTGAGAGGAATCAACCCCATAGTTATGCTTGCGGGAAGAAGTTTAATGGATTGGACGCTTGCTACATAAAACATGATAGGTGGTGTTGGTGTGAGCACAATACCCGTGATAAGAACAAAATAAGGGTGTTAAAGAGGAAGGATGTGTAGCCTTTCTAGTTTGGTCATGTTTGACCTATGATATGAGTTTATTCATGTGGTTTCGATAGGTTACGCAGTCAAAAACATCTTGACCTTGAGCCTCTTGCCATATACAATATGTCTTGGTCATAGAGGATTGAGGAACCATAAGGGAAAAGAGGTAGGGAGATTATTTTTTAGGCTATAAGGGGCTAATGAGAGTATTTGAGGATGACACCAATGCGATGGGTGAATATGGTTCTAATGGAGAAACATGTCTCTCAGTAATCAAGGCACAATAGATAGGATCATCACCTATGAGATCATCATCTTCATACTCAAAACCAACGACTCGATCATCCACTCTTGAAAGGGAAAATGGGTCGACTAGGTCAATAGTAGTATGTAGAGGTATAGTCGGTGGAGAAATATGAGGCTTAGCCACCTTTTGGGAAGAAGTAGAAATTGTACTCGCAGATTCCTCTTATATGAGGATGACATTAACATTATGAGTCTTATAAATATTTCCTTATTGAGATAACTTGAAACATTAATAAGTGAAGGAAGTGATAACGTGCATACGATGAGTCTAAGGTTGTCCAAGGATAATATTATAAGATATAGGAAAGTTTTAGAGTATGAATTCGGCGTGACCAGTCTTAGGATGAACGATGATGGGTAACAAAATACACCGCATAGGAGGAATTTTTTGACAATCACACCATTTACAAATGGTACGGTTATATTTCAAGTTATCTATAGAATAACTAAGAGCCTTAATGAAATATAATGAGGCCAGACACATTCCTACTCCTTTGTCAATGAGAGCATACTTGACCATAGTGTGACTAATCTGAACTGAAATGAAAATAGGTGGATCATCTACATGGATAAAGATCTCCTCTGGGATCATAGAGGCTATAGGTAAATGAATGCAATATCGATCATTATGCCTCTAGAATGTTGTTATATATATGATTAAGTTAAGAGTGAATATTAGACATTGGTGATACCTTTTCTTAGTCCTTTTGTTGTCTTTAATTTGTTTGGATTGTGAATTGTGTTATACTTATTAGATTTACATCTTTTGGTTGAGTCACAGGGATCCTTGTCCCTGTTTTTAGTCATATTTCCATTTCTTGTCTTTTGGGATAGTACCACAAACTAACAAAACTACTACCCGAGTGATAATATCCCTTATGGGTGCTTTTTTCCATTCCCTTTCATTTTATAAATTACCATTTAGTACTTAACTTTGGGTCTTTTATGATAATTATTTCATGGTTTGGATCGTCCTTTGGTGTCACTAAGTGTCGAAATTCAAACAAGGAAGTCATATATATACATAACCTACTAACTACTCTAAGGGGAAATTGGGCTATCACTTTCTATCTATCGAGAAAATAGAAACACTCAAGTATTGCATTTTGGGCTACATTATTCACTACATATGAAGGTTTATTTATAAATTCCATCTCATAGATTCATCTTGGGGGAACAATATTTTTATCCCACTATCTTAGTGCACTAGAACAAGGGAAACCTATCTTCAAGGGACACAATTCTATCACACGTACACACACTAGAACTACATTGAATCTAAAATGTAGTGTATGATTAGTGATAATCACATTACGGTGACTATTGAGGTTTGTTGATGAGAATAATATGCATTATTTATCTCATCTAATGTGTGCTTGAGCCTTGTGCTACTATCTAGGGTTTGTTTTGCAAGTACAGGTGCATAGTAAATCCCTACAGAGAAGTTAGAACAATAAAGAGTGAAGTGAAGGATACATTCTCAAACCCTAAATATATCATATTTAGGCTCACAAAAATACACTAGCACCCAGTTAAATCACTAGCACTTGGTGCGGTCTTGACCTCCTTTGAGTGATGTTGTTGGGAGGACTTTCAAATCTCTATAATCCAGAAAAAGCCTACTCAGTTCAAATCCAACCTGTTCTACCTATTCTCCAAGTCTATAATTAGTCCAAATAATGAGATACAAGCTAAGTCACTCTCATCTTCTAATTACTCACACTTGCTTGTTATTACATGTTATATCTTGCTTATTAATGTCATATATGTTTGATCTCAATCCTCGATAAAGAATTAAATTTCATTAAATAATTTAGTGAACCAGTTTATTGATTGAACCCTAGATTTCCCTAGGATACCTCATTTTTTGAGTTCCTCATGGCTTACAAAAAGTGTTTCAAACCCATCATCCCAAACCTCCTTCCTTAAGCATGATCTTATTCCTATGATTTGACTTAAACGTATTTTTAAAAATTCCAAAGAGGAAGTTCCTTCTACCGTAAGTCAAATATTAGTTACATATCATCCTAGAATTCCTCTTGTCTTTACAAAGCTTATAAATGTTGATCCTGATGTTTCACTCCTACCCCTTATTGAGGCTACTATTTATTGTGAATATGATAGTGATGTTTCTTCTATTGATAAAAATGATACATGTGTTGAGTATTTAGTTAATTTTTCAAATGAATAAGGTCTTGTTAATGACATGTTTGATACTCATACTTCTTTTGATGTTGTAGATTTTATCCTACATGGCTCTCTCCCTGCTTCTTCTTATCCTCCACTTACATATGCACTAATCCTTAGAGTTGATCCTATTTATGTTGATAATGATATTTAGAGCCCCTCTCCTTATTCTTAACCAAGTATTTTTTCATTGACTATTGTTCCCCAAAATATGTATCTTTCTTTTTCCACCTCTTGTGTGCTTCATAATAATCTTAGTACTCATTTTTTTCTCATGATGTGTCAAAATCTGTAAAAGTTAATTGTGCATGTGTTTTACTCTTGATATTTCCAAATATAGTGTACTAAATAATGATCATATGGATAGTGTGTATGTTGCTTGTATTCCTTCTTCCAATGAGCTTGTTGATAAAAGTGTGCAAACTTCTTCTTATCTCGATTCTACTTCCCATGTTTCTACTACTATTTTTCCACTAGTTGATCCAAAGATTGACTTTCAACCCAATAGTGTACTTATAGATACATATAATAGAAAGATTCAACCCCTTAATGAACCACTTAATGTTTATTTCATTCCTCCACAAGAATTTCTTTCTCTTATGCATGTTGTAGGTGATTTACAAAATAAGATCCATACCCTTACCCTTGATAGTAGGGCCTATTATGCTAGTACTGATAATAATTCTATTCATGACAATCCTATTCCTATAGATTACTTCTCAAAGTATTTCCTAGTATTCTTACCGATATTGCTTCTCATTGGTTTTATGATTTGGCTAATAGATCTATTAGTATTTATCTTGATATGGAAGAAGCATTTCTTAGATGTTTTATTTATAACAATGGCCCTAAAGTTACATTTGATAATTTTACTTCTTTGCATCAAGGAAAGAATGGACCTTTACCGATTATATCTTCCGTTTCAAATATTGTATGTATTGTTTACTTTATCTACCTATAGATATATATATTCAATATATATATTTTCATGCCTTGATTTCTCCTTTAAAATAAAAATTATTATATGATACACTTGAATATTTTACACTTATTTTTAATAAGGTTATACATTTAGAACAAGAGGTGCTTAGTGAAAATTCTATTGCACATGCTTCTAGTTATTCTACCAATCTTGTATCTACTACATAATATCTTCCTCCTATTCCACCACTCTCACATTTTATAACAACCACAAATTACACACAAAAATACGACAATAATAATACCATGATTTTTTTTACTAATATTGCTCACTACACAACACCACAAGGGCTCCAAGAAGAGAAACTCAACAACACATAAGATGCTTACATAAGTCATCGAATCATATAGACACACGACAACACCATATACATGTCGATGCCACACTTTCCCCAATGAACAAATACTAGTAATAACCCAACCACAAGAAAGGGACTCAAGGATTGGAAAACCCACAACACATCATTACCATGATTACATCTTAGTTACGATTAACATTCCAAGAACATTATTGTGCAAGGATAATTTTTATCATTTTTCCACCTACAGATTCTTTAATTCATTTCACATTCAACTTACAGTTCAACCATTTAAGTTGGCTCTTTATCCCTTACGACAATCTCCATAATTTACATAAGTATTTTCCATATTTCAAATTGCATACAAAGTTCCTAATTCTCTCTGTTCTTATGTTAAGCTTATGTTTTCTCAAACATTTATTTAATGTTTAAATTTTACCCTCACTACATAAGTGAATCTGATGTGATATCAAGAAAGAAATATTAGGATTTAAGGGAGATTTAGATTCAAGATACATTTTTCCATGAACATTCTTCGATCATGGTATCCTTATTTCCCTATCGTAGTTAATATAGTTTGATAAATTTTTGAACCCATTCAACATTTCCAAGTCAAGAAATTTTATTTAGATTTATAAATATCTTTTGTTTTCTCGAAGTTGATCTCACCAAGGCAATTCATATTCTTTTTAACACAAGGAAATGTCTAATTGAGTTATAAGGACTCCAAGAGTGACATTATTCCTAACCTCAAATATCATTTTACTCTTATATGCTTTACTCTTACATTGCACTATGGTCTCATTATTGGCATCACTTTATAACAAAAGAGTTACGAAAGTACTTGTCTAACATCTTAAATAAGTACATGATTGGAAGCATTATAAACTACACATGAACCACAAGTGATTTGTGTTCAAGGTAAGATCCCAGGTTTCTGCATTTCACGATTTCGCATGTGAAATTTATTTTATTCTTAATGTCATAAAAGGGCATAACAAGGGATTATGGGACCAAGTTTCTGGTTTCTTGGGTTCTCTAAAGTCAACATAATTCAAATCAATTTCATTTGTAAGGAGTTACTTACCATTTTCTACCCACAAGTTAACCCCTTAATTAGCCAAGGTTTGGTTTAATTCCAATTACACCTAAGGATCTACACCCCAACTATATATGAGTTTAAGGTGAGAGTACATATTTATGCTAAACAACCTTCATGAAAGACCAAGGTGTTATGTTGTTAGTATCAAGGTAACACATTTATCTGCGAGGAACTAAAGAGATCATTAACAAGAGTTTAAGTCATAGGATAACTATTTCACTAGCTCCATTTGTGTTGGTCCAAGAAGGTTTTAGTCTATGTTTAATGTTGGTTCCCATGAGCGTAGCCTTAAGAAAATATCATTCTCCTTACTACACACATGGTTTCCAAACCTGGAAGGGAACCACCTACTCTGGAGAATGTTGGACCGTGTCGTGCCTATTCGTCGGGTTCGCGAGGATGACACTAAGCATACAAGCTATGACGATAAACTCATACTTTTGATCTTATTTATTTAATCTAGAAGGTGTTACAAAGCGTAAGGATTTTATTTTGTCCTAAGGTTTCAGTTTTCTATGCTAAGAGAAATCACACAGAAGAGTAGTTATACATGAATTTTATACTAGGGTTGACTATTGTGGTTAGATTCCTTTATTACATTTTCAAGGTAAGAGACACAACACCAATTATTTAATCATCTATTGCACACTAGAAATGCACTATAAAATAATAAATTTGATTTCATTTAACATACATATCCAACCCCTTTTTTTTTTTTTTTACATACAAAAATATGAATCAAATGACACCTATGATTAAATGCATATTTCCCAAGGTATTCCTAAAACTAACATCTCATGCATATCACCAAATTTCAAATATAAAATTTTCTTACATTGCTATTACATTAAACATATATACATTTTTCCAATAAAATATATAAATTACAATAATAAGTAATGAATTACACCACGCCTTTTCGCCATCTTTCTTGCATCCTGCAAAACCATGTGAGCATGAAATCAACGATAAATCGCTGGCATGGAATCCACCCTAATCTAGCATAATTAACATTTTTAGTTTCCCATTTACATAATAACATTAATACTTTGCATTCAAAATAAGAAGGTTAGAGACACATATTTATTTCATTTCAGTTCGCTTCATTTCCTAACCAAGGAGAGAGAAAGAAATAGGGAGAGAGAGAAACACTATTTTGCCAAAAGTTCAATTTTACACAACAAGTCACACAGTAAGATTTCAAACAGTTATTTACAAGTGTCAACAAGTTTCCACGATGGTTTGGGCAACACGACATGGGTCCTATAACTTCCTACGAGTTGATATGAATGCACCACACCTTTTTGCCATCTTTCATGCATCGTGCAAAACCATGTGAGCATGAAATCAACGATAAGTCACGGCATGACATCCACTCTAATCTAGCATAATTAACATTTTTAGTTTCCCATTTACATAATATCATTAATACTTTACATTCAAAAGAAGAAGGTTAGAGACACGTATTTATTTCATTTAAGTTCGCTTCATTTCCTAACCAAGGAGAGAGAAAGAAACACTATTTTTCCAAAAGTTCAATTTTACACAACAAGTCACACAGTAATATTTCAAACAGTTATTTACAAGTGTCAACAAGTTTCCACGATGGTTTTGGCAAACCGACATGGGTCTTACAACTTTCTTTTACGTTTCCTGGTTAGCTGCAAAAATGTTCAAATAATGCTCGGAGGCTAAAGAACCACTTTCAAACGTTGTCCACTAATGAGAAAACACACCACGGTGAGTTTCTACGTGTCCTCCTATACACCAATAATTCACAGGAACTGATGGAATTCAAAACTGGCGAACAATTTACGATTGGCGGCTAGTTTTCTCGAGGCCATTGGTCGTAATTGGCCTAGTTGTAAACGATCAAAATTTAGCTTGAGGGCTTGGAAAACCACGTCCAAAACTGATGTTTAATGGATGAACGAGCAATGAGAAAACTTCCTACAAGTTCCCCTATATATGGAGAATTCACCAGAGTCGAAGGGACTAAGAACTAGCAAATGGTTTTCAAACGGCAACAGGTTTTCTAGAGCCACCGGTTGTAATTGGTCAGTTTGACCTAGTCAAACTACGATCGGAGGCCTACAAAATGACTTTGCCAAACTATCAAGAAAAGTGTTTTTCCTCAAACTGAAGGTTCTAGGCAATTTTCTAGTAAAAATACTAGAGGTTTGTGAAGGCGGATAAGCATTTCGTTGTCCAGATTCAAATGACGAGATGATACGAAACCCAACTTTTCAAATTTAGCAGCTTCCTAAAAGCTGCAAAATGGTGTAACAGGGCTCCTAGAAGGGCGTAAAAATATCACAGAAGATCATTCGAGGTCGATTCAAGGATTGAAGTGACTCCTCCCATAACAGGGTACACGTAGGAAACTTAACATCTTCTTTCTGGAGATGCGAAGGTTACTTTACACGTCTCCAAAATCGTGATTTATCTATTTTAAGAAGGGAGCGGTCAACATATTCACAGGGAAACTCAACTTCAACCTATCAATACAAACATGGACTATAGTAAACAAGTTTGGTTGGGACGTTTATTTGTGATCATGTGAAGTGAGGGTTTAAGTTCATTATCTACCAAGGAAAATATTGGATCCTGTAAGTTACGTTATAATGTTTTATTATTTTAAAAGAAGTTTATTTCATACAATCAAATATATGAAAATCCTTCGGTTTAAAATTTTTATTCCGTTTGCAAAAGAAAAACTAAAGAACATAAATTATGAGAGATGAGGAGAGATGAACCATGCCTGAAAAGTATTAGCACTCACATAGCAAGAGGTGTGCCAGGCGGGTGTCTATAGCCACATTTCCTCATGTAATGCATATATGTCATTCTCTTCTTCACATATTCAAGCCAAACTCACATAAGTATAGGTTGTGTATATTAGTGTATTCTTCAAGATATTGTGAGTAGTATCAAGCATCAACCTCCTATTTGCCAAGCTCCACAACCTAAATATTCTTCACTTTTTTGTGCTCTTTTTCAAGTGTTTTTTTATGAGTGTGATATCTTCTATACCCTTTTGAACATTGCGCATTTCAACATAACACCTTTTTAGATTACGAGTTATCTTGCGATCCAATTTGCATGAATTGTCCAACTTTATTTCCATGAATTTTTCTCGATAGTAATGGTATGCTTTGAGTGGCCGCTGAGCTTCTAGATGTAATGAAAGTCCATCTTTTGAAATTGAATCCATGATCCTAAAAGAGGGAACCCATTCATCAAGTCTCTTGTTTTGATGCAAGAAATGAATATAATATTCAATTCCATCTTTACTTCCTCTTTGATCCATAATCTTAGCTAAATGATAAACATTATCCCATTTAGAGAGACAATGCACATAACAACCAACATGATATTTCATTCTTGTGTCATTATCCTCTCCCAAAGAGTTATCATCTTTCTGCACATGCACCCCATCATCTCAGTATCATATATAATTTTAGCTGAAATATGGGCCATTGTGACTACCTCCACATTTGCATCCATGATAACTAGGGCACTTGCAAATACAACCTATGAAAAAAAAAAACCCTTTATTTTCCGCAATGGTTGTACATGCCCAAATCCAAGGCTCTTATCTTGGCCCAAGTGGGAAGTATGTTGGCAAGGTTGTGGAAATTTTGATCTGAACCTACCAGTTGCATTTTCTTGAATGTTTATAAGACTTTTTAACAAACCCATTTGTCCATATCCTGTCATCCATGAAGATCATAAAACCACCTTTTATCCTAAGACATACTGCCAAATGGCTATGTGCCTATCTATGCTTCCACATTTCACATTCACATCTACCAGAGCCTTTACAATTGCAACATCTGACAAGATTCCTCTGCTTTTTGCTTGTTGGATGTCCATACCCTATTCCAGTGCTCACCTTTTTGACATAGGTTGGGAGGATGTTGGCAAAGGACACATAGGCTATACCATGTGGAGAAATGGTGAAAGAGACAAATATTGCAGACAAACAAGTGGAAAATAAGGAAAGGAAATTTCAACGCCTTGATCTTTAGTCTTCTTTTGCATAAAAAAAAAAACTGTGGTAGGCAGAAGTCTCATTTCCTCTCAAATATATT
Source organism: Taxus wallichiana var. yunnanensis (assembly GCA_018340775.1). Lineage (NCBI taxonomy): Eukaryota > Viridiplantae > Streptophyta > Pinopsida > Cupressales > Taxaceae > Taxus > Taxus wallichiana. The sequence goes on from CM031241.1 coordinate 49,034,263, forward strand.
GAAACCGCTTCAGTGCAAATGCAGATCCAAACCAACGATTTATTTCATATAGTAATTGGTCTTAGATAGTGAAACGAGGAGAAAGTGGTCTCAGATTTATTTCTGCAAGCAAGCACGAATAAATCAAGTAATCAGACTTGATTTTTTTGGGATGCCTAATAGTGAGGGCATTGTTTAGAACCATTTCAACTTCTACGCCACATTTTTCCTTGCTGCCACTATCCAACTATTACTAAATTTTTCAACTTTTTCTTGGGTTCCACGTGATTGGTGCCTTTGGATTCTCAATAAATTACTTGCATTATTAGACAAGGACAAAGACACGTCTGCAATTCACTTTGGATGCCCATGCATTGTCAATGAGGCCACGTGACTTCACATGGAGTCTATCAATGTTTCCACCCACTCCCAGCTAACCGCACTTCACAAAATATTCTCCCCCTTTTTATTTTAGAAATATTTTATGGCAGACAGTACACATTCCCCATCTCCTACTAGACATTCTCTTGATCATTCACCTCATTTTCGTAGGCGTATACCATGCTTTACTCCCCTTCCTAAGTGCGAGCCATTATAATTTTCACATTCTACTATGCATCATGATATCTTGTACATTTTGATTGATGAACATCTAATATGACTAGCTTCTAATGAACCTCCTCCTCCTCATCAGTTACGATGAAATCAAAACCAACTATTTTATAATTTCCTTAGGATCAATAGTTAGAGAGAAAATGATTGTTTTTCACTCCAAGATAGGATAAATCTTCTTGAGGACAAGGGTGTCATTGGTTTTCGTTCATGGCATGTTGATAGATCACATTCACATGTGTCGTGATGCCGAACACTATTATCTATCACTTTGACTACCTCTCGTCCTCAAAAGTTCATTTTGTCTCCTCTTCCCTTTGTTTCTCTTATGCATGAGACAAATACCAAACTTATTTTTCAACTCAAACCCAAATGGGTCCTAAAGTAGCACCACTTGCCAGTATAATCTTCTAGTGTTGTTATGATCACTTCGGGCTTATAATTTAGCACTTATGCTCATGACACTACATCATTTGAGCCTCTTGTGCATATTCATCACCTTATTCCCTGTACGATGCTATATGTTATTTTGTACTACATGATTTCACATCTATTCTTTAAATGTATGCCACTACATCTTTTTCTACATATGCTTCCCTAATTATTTCACCATTTATATCATTTCTACTATAAGTTCACTTCAATGATCATATTAAATTCATGTATATCAACAACCTAATATATATTCTAATATCATCATGATGTTATTTATACTATCAACACATACGGTCTATTCTACAACATCATCCCAATATATACAACTATATCATCACATATTCAACAAAATATCAAATAAAATCATATCAGTACATGTCATCATATCAAAAATATCTCATCATGTATATATATCTTGAAAGTTTCATAATAAAAAATCAAGGGATAGTGACCACTACATAACATATCATACATCCTCCTCACTACTATTGGAGGCCACCTTTGGCTGGAGCTCTCGAACTCGCAATCTCACCATTAGATCTCCACCTTCGTGCTCGAGAGAATTGTTCCTCTAATTGAGTTTGTCAGAAGCAACACTGCCTCAGCCATGACATCTGCATATCAGCCTTGAATATCCATAAATCTCTTAAACATGTTTTTCTCTAGTCCGTCTCCTCCCACTTCCTCTCTCACCCAAGCTAGCTTTTTCTTCACCTCATCTCACTTAGACTATAATACTATACGTGTGGTTGTCACCCTTTGGGTCAAATAAGTGAGCATGCTCTCCAAAGAATATACTCTACTCTCTCCAAAATCCATGTTGGACCATGATTTATATTAGGTCAAAACTTCACGCGTTAATCCCCACAACAATCGCCAAAGTTAGGATCCACGAGAGGTGGTTAGTCCATGTCATGAAACTCATAAGGAGCGCTGGATCTAAATGCCAACAATCTTTTTCGTCCATCGTTACCTAAGCGAGTTTTGAAACTCGAGACATGTCGCTTTGATACCTTTTTTGTTGACCACGATTTTCAAGTTAGACTAAAATCCCCAAGCGTTAATCTCCACTACAATTTCTAGTGTTATGATCTAAGAGAGGTTGTTAGTCCATGTCACAAAACTCACAAGGAGCACTAGATGCAAATGCCATCAATTCTTCCACCTACAAGGACATATGGGGGCAAGTTTTTTTCCACACTTGGCTAAAATATGAGTTTGAATCTATGTGAAAGAGGAGTTTAGGAGACATTGAAAGACAAAAAATACCAAACGCTTCTTTAAAAGGTGCAGGATTTCAATCCTCTTTTGGCTCCACCCAATAAATGACTAGACATGAAAATCATTGAATCTCTTTCAATCCCATAAGAGATGAGCAAGGAGTCATCCTTTAGAGCTCTTCCAGAAAAACTTGGTTTATTAGATCAACCATGCTCACGAGATACGAGAAATATCCCACGAGCACTAAAACCCCACACCTCGCTCATCTATCTTTGGGTCCAAAATCCCCTTCAACAACTCATATAATCATGCCACCATCGCCCGAAACTCATAACTCGCCACCAAGAGCCACACCATAATGACTAGGGTTAGGACACACAGGCATACTTGAGCTCGGCATAGGAATTCCAATGCATATGGCTATATCTTGTTGTTCTTACGTTTAGATTTTAAAAGTATGTATGTTAGTACAATCATAAGCCACAATATCTTTTTTATTGATTCAGAGAAGGCAATTTTGATATTTATGTAATCTCAACAATTGTGCATAACAATCTTATTATTGTCTCTCTTTCACAAGTGGTTCCATTAGAGGAATATTTGATCAAGAGAAAAATAGCAAGTTCAAGTGGTTTTGATTGTGAAAAATGTTAGAATATCTATCATGGATGTTCGAGGTTCATTGCATTTTTTCAATCTACTTTTATACCTATTGTCTTCATGATGAATGTGAAAAATCCTTCATTGAAACAATATTGTTGTGAGTAGAGAGAGCACAAATAATTTTCTATACTAGATCATCTAATGGTCAAAAAAAATTATGTACAATTTTATTATTCTAGAAGTGATTTAGTTGTGTTGAAGTTTCCAAATTCTATTTATATGGTTATCATTATTATCGAGGTCATACTTATCTTGTGTCAAAATATTGACATATGAAGTGTGTTTTGGTAGAGCCAACAAACGACAATACAAGAATGCACATGACATACATAGCTATTGCAAATAGATATAAGCTTATCATTGCAATGCCCTATGATACCACTAGATGTGAGATTTGGCAAGACTCTAGAAGTAAGATAGATGCTTTTGTTTTAGGTATTGAAACATGATGAACATTTACTAATGCATAGATGCTTTATGAATGATATTGATCTTATTTTTACTCCTATTGTGTGTATTCAGATTTAATGGATTATATATGTCATAACAAAATTATTTGGAGAGGGCTCTTCTATGCAACAACATATATAGTAATAGAAGTTTCATATGAGTATGAAATAATAGAATCTAAAATACCATTTGAATATCAATGTAAATCTTGTCTTGGCTTTGTTTTTTATGTGTATCAAACACTATCATGTGATGTAAGTTATTTTGTAGGCATAAGACAACTACATACATGTTAGATCATACAAGATTGATTTTTAAAGTTATCACAATCTATGGGTTTAATTAAAAATACATTGTCACCACTTTGTTTTGTAGAAGTCTATTTCTTGCAATTCCTATTAGGATTGCAACTATGGTGTATAGAATAAACTATCACAATAATTACTTTCATTATTGGTAGTTGTTTTCATGACACTACAACACTTCTTGGTTATGCATACATCCACCATCATGCCCACCTATTGACGTTACCATTACATACTTTGGTGCAATTGCTAGTTATATCCCTTTTGAAAATGCACTCCCTCCGCTAAGGTTTGAAATATTATAACATTCGTTTTTAAGTTGTGAATTCACATGGAGAACCCGACAATTTTATTTTTTGATTTTTAAACGTGACAAATTTGACATTTACAGAGTGTGTTTTCCTCAAATTCAATAAATAGCTAAGTATTGGGTCATGAAAACTCGGTAAATACAAATGTGAAAGTCCAAAGACAATCAAGCGTTCAATATGCCCCACCTCTTTTCTTACGTAAGGGCCTACGTCTTGTCTTTTGGTGGTACTCGAGACTTATTTTGCCTCCCGATTTAATATACAAAACATCTTTTCACCGCCATTGCTTTAGTCAGAGTTGCCTACCCTGTTTTCTTATTTATATCCCATGTATTCGCATTGCCAAATAAGTTAAGAACCATCTTCTGTAATTGTTTCGATTTCAGAGTACTTTTTCAAGAGAGATTTTTTGATGGAGGAAGTGAAAGTTCTGAGCTTTTGGGCGAGCCCGTACGGAATGCGCGTTCGGATTGGATTGGAAGAGAAAGGCATCAATTACGAATACCAAGAAGAAAATGTTAAGGTGAACAAGAGCGACCTGTTGTTGGAAATGAATCCAGTGCACAAGAAAGTACCTGTACTTATTCACAACGGAAAGCCCATCTGCGAATCTCTTATAATTCTTCAATACATCGACGAGGCCTGGCCAGCTTCCCAGCCATTTCTGCCATCCGACCCATATGACCGTGCGCTTGTCCGCTTCTGGGCTGATTTCGTAGACAAAAAGGTAAGAATAGTGTAAACAGTTCTATGCAGAGAGCGTCTTCTCTGTTTGTGAGTTGCCCTACTAATGTTTTCTGGTTTGCAGATCTTCGGCGCGGGATCCCGTATAATAAGATCGAAAGGGGATGCTCTGGAGGAAACTAAGCAGGATATGTTGGAGAATCTGGAACATTTAGAAGGGGCGCTGAAGCAGATGTCGAAAGGAGGGCCTTATTTCGGCGGAAAGGAGTTTGGATTCCTGGATATTGCCTTCATTCCGTTTGTGCCATGGTACCACAGTCATGAAACTGTTGGGAATTTTAAGCTGCCGTTCGAGACTCGATTTCCGCTGCTCGAGGCGTGGATTACAAAATGTATGGAGAGGGAGAGCGTCAAGAAAGTTCTTCCCACGCCTGAGCGGGTTTTGGAATTGTTCTTACAAATGAGGAAGAAATTTGTGATCGATTAAAAATTTGTGAAATTTGTTTCCAAAACATCTTACTTATTAGCTTTTCAATTTACTGTAAATGGGGTCTTGGCTGATTGGTAAATTTGGGCAATTTACTAAGAGGAGGTCCAAGGTTCAACCTTTATTGGCAAGAGAAATAGTCCGATCGATGTTCCTATGTGCGCAACAGTTGTACAATGGTATGGCTGGAGTAGTCTGACTAATGGCCCTGAGTGTGTGCCAACTATACAAAGGCGGTATGAAGCGTGTGCCAGCGATACGGAGGCACAGTATGAAACTTGAGTAGTTTGACCGACGGCCCTGTGTGTGTGCCAGCTATACGAAGGTGGTATGAAGTGCGTACCAGCTATACGGAGGCAGTATGAAACTTGAGTAGTCCGATGGCCCTGAGTGTGTGCCAGCTATAGGAAGGCATTATGAAGTGTGTCCCAGTGATACGGAGGTAGTATGAAACTTGAGCACTGGTGGTCCCTTCCTCATGCCAGGCTAAAGTTTACCGACGCTGGTAAAGACTATGCCAAAATTGTAATATGCAAAGATTCCTCTAATGATCTAAATCTTTTTAACTATTGAACAGTAAAATAAAATGTGTTTGCGTTTATTGCTTCAAAACGTCAATGAAACTATATTATTGACGTTTAATGGAAATGGTCTATTTTGCTCCTCAAGATCGTAAATGAAATATGCAAGTGAGATTTATTTATTTTTAATGTCGAAGATGTTTTCGAAAGTAAAGTGCACTCACAGTCGTCAAATTCGAACCTATCATATCAATTACATAATATGTTTTTTTTTTTGGTTGGATGATTTTATAGGTGAAAGGAAATGTTAAAGCTTAACGTCCTAATATCTATGGACAATGCAGGGTATGTGTCAACCAAAGCAAACATGTTTTGAATAATAAATGAAATTGGTCAGCACTCTGTTCCAATGCTATGTTGTTCTGAGTTGAGATATATGATCCAATGAAAAAGTAAGAGCTCGACATCAAATTTTACTCAAAATATCATCATGCATGTAAATGCTATACAATCTCACCCATCAAGTTCCTTCAGATCAGGGTACAGACTTGGGCAATCACAACAATCAATGCTGGTCCTTTTCCCGACCATGGTGATTGTCTTTTTCTAGTTGTTGTTTTTTTGTGTTACCTCTCTTCGGGGCCACGTTTAGATCCTACATGGTTGAAGTTTTAAACTATTTGATTTATATATGGTTTCTACTTCTTTTCTTCATGAATTCCATGGCTAGAATTGGAAAGAAATCAATTTCTTCGACCTATAGTAAGTACATCAAATTTTAAACTAAGAAAACAAGCAAACTCTTATAGACTTGGACATTATATGTTACACTCTAATGGTTTTATTACTAAAACTCCCTCCTAATTGTGAAGGAAAAAAATTGCACTCAACGTAAGAAATCATATGGAGTTCAAGTCTAAAACAATTTATCTGCACATTAAATCTACATATCGCTCATATGACCAATTATTGGACAAGATCATTTATTGATGATTGTTTGTGCATCACTTATTTTCGTATAATTAATTGATCTTATTACTGAAATGAGAGCTACAAGGTGCTATAAAAAGCAAGCATTATAGATGTGCTTCAAACCTCGAACCTAATGAATTTATGCTTGTGTCCTTTTTCGATGTATTTCATACAAATTTGGGTTGATTTTCATATTCCTATACTTTTCATCATGCATATTTACAGGAAGCGCTCTAACTTGACAAGGGGAGGATTATAAAGATGGTCAAGATGGAGGAAATTCTATGCACGACTTATGTGGAAGTCAAAAGTTCGACATCCTTGTCTCTACCACCCATTTATTGTCCGTAGACACACCATATTCCTTAAGAGAAAACCTTATCCACCTCTACTTAAATGGTTTCCCACACATATAGTTAGTAAGACTAGAGTAAGTAAATTGAGGCACGTAATCTTGTCTGTAATCCCTGAGTGCAATCGACCCATAATTATGTTTAACTCTAACCGCAATGTCTTGGAATTTATATTGAAATTTACTACATATAATTTCATTAGATTGAACATGGAAAAAATTAGACTATCTTACTAAGTTAAAGCACTTGTTGACACAATTGAAGGGGAGTGGAAGAGATAAGAAAGATGAAGAATGTGTTTACCTTATTCTATCCAATTTCAGAGCTCCATTCCAAATATTTGCTTCTACCTTTTTCTCTAATATGGATGTATTAGGTGAGAAATTTTAAAATGCATACCTTAGAAATATTTTGTGAACGACTTATTAGAGAAGAATCCAAAATGTATAAGTTTAAGTCTTCCACCTCTTAAAAGGTATTAGCAGATCTAATCCTAAGGGAAAGGGAAAAACAAAAGGTAAATCACAGCTCACCCCTTCTCCATCTCAAAGTGCTCCTAAACCCAAAGAAAACAACTCTAAACCCAAGGAGTCTTTTAAATCCAAGAATAAGTCTATCCTTTCATTCTATTTTTGTGGGGGCACTGGTCATGTAAAAACTAGGTGTTGAAAGAAAATGCAAGCTTAGAGGATGCAATAAAAACGAAATATCTCTATCTCCACCCCACCACCTTTCAATGAGCATGAAAAATAAGTTAATGTTGTTGGGAGATCTCAGTCGACAATTGTAGATAGTTGTGTTATAGATTGTGGTGCTTCTTATCACATGACTTCTTCTAAGGAGTCTTTTGTATCTCTAGGTTTGAGTTCTATTTCTAAAATTGAGGTTGGATATTATTCCTTTCTTTTTTTTAAGGGAAAAGGTGACATATCTTGATGGTGGAAAAATTCATGATACATTGTGTGTTTTTAACATCACTAAAAATTTACTTTTTGTATATTAAATTTGTCATTCTGGTCAAGGAAAGATAATGAATTTTACACAAGGAGTAGAAGTATGAACCTTGTTGGAGTCTCCTTAACTTGTTTCTCAAGTTATTATTGATCATAGTTCTAGACTATATAACTTTGAGGGTTTTGAAGAAAGTTCCTCATTACCATTCGAGAGAGTAAGCTTTGCCATGAACGATTTGGACATCTTAATTATAGATATTTGAAGGAGTTGAGCACTCATGATATTGTTGATGGTATTCCTATAGTTTCTTGTCTTGAGGAAGTTTTCTCTGGTTTTGTATTAGGGAAGCTACACCAAGATCCATTTCCTAAGGGTATTTCCAAGAGAACTTCTTCACCACTTGATCTTATGCATAGTGACTTGATGTTTTTTCCTACCCCTCTTTCAATGGAGCTAAGTATGCACTTACATTTATTGATAATTTCTTGAGGCGTACTTGAACTTATTTTCTCAAGTACAAAAGTGATGTTTTTAGACACTTCAAAGTCTTTAAGGATTTGGTTGAGAAACAATCTTCTAGTTGCATAGATAACCTTCACACTGATAATGTGGGGAGTACTTCAAAAATAGTTTTCTAATTTTTGGCAACTCATGGTATTATTCACCAACATTTTGTTCCTCATAATCCATAAAAAATGGCTTAGCAGAAAGTAATAAGCGAACTTTGAAGGAAATGACTAAATTAATGATGCATTATAGAGATTTACCTCTTATATACTGGGTAGAAACATTTAATTGTGCTAACTAAATTCAAAATCACACACCACACAAAGCACTTGAGCATTTAACTCTAGAATAGGCTTGGTCCAAAATTAATCCTCGAAGTCTCTTTTTTTCGAGTCTTTGGGAGCCATGTTTGGGCCTTTGTGCCAAATAAGACTAGGAAAACCTTGGATACCAAGATAAAACCCTTGATATTTGTAGGGTATTGTGAGGACATGAAATCTTATCAAATTTTAGATCCTGATACTCATGAGGTTATTTTTAGAACACATGTTTAGTTTGATGAGAAATTTTCTCCTCATGATTCTTCATCTTCTTGCACGCGTACTTATTCTTTATGTCATCTTGAGGATACCTTATTTGAGAAGGTAAATGAGGAGGTTATGGATGTCAAAAAGGATCTTATTCTCATTGATGTTGTCATTATGCATAAGTGGCATCATATTACATTTTATGAGGTAACACCTTTCATACAAGATCTTCCACCCAATAGGCATCATCGTGCACATTCTATAGGTTATGGACTTTTATGATAGGTAGTTTAAGAGGATCCATTGTCTTTTCATAGGCTTGTGGGATACATGAGTGGGAAGATGCAATGGCAGGTGAGTATTCTTCTTTAATACAAAATAATACCTGGTATTTGGTCATTATAAGGAAGAAACATGGTTAGGTGTAAGTGAGTATATCAATTCAAATATGAAGCTGATGGGACAATTGACCAGTATACGACTAGTCTTATTGCAAAGTGTTTCTCACAAGTTGAAGGTAATGATTACTCTAAAACTTTTACACCATTGCTAATATGGATTCAGTATGCCTTGTACTTGTTATTGTTACATCATAGGGACATCTGGGGTGGCAAATATACTAGATGGACGTGAAGAGTTCCTTTCTACATAGATATTTATAGGAGGAACTATACATGGAGAAACCTTTATGATTTGTTCATGACTCTTCTCTTGTTTGTATAATTCGAAGGTCTCTCTATGGTCTATTATTGGCCCCTCGAGTGTGGTATGAGAAGATTGATTCTTTTTTTCTATCTATTGTTTTTGTTCATTGTCATTCTGATCCTACAATATATCTCCAACATTTTGGCAAGAATATTTTTATATTTGTCTTGTATGTTTATGAACTTTTACTGGAAGCTCTTCTTCCTACATTTATACTATTCAAAGGAATCTTTCCATTTAGTTTGACATGAAATATCTCGGGTTATTGAATTATTTCCTTGGCTTGTAGATTTCTGAGACAATTTCAATGATTCATTTGAGTCAGTAAAACTACACACATGATATTCTTCATCATTTTTTATATGGTTGATTTCAAGCCAAGTCCATCTCCTTTTCATTCTAGGGTTACTTTTACTTCCACATCCACTACTCCTCTTTGTGATCCTACCTTGTAAATGCAGTTGAAGTATATTGTACATGAACCATACTCGCCATAATATTTCCTTTGCAGTAGGGCTTGTATCTCAGTTATCACATTATTCTCGTAGAAGTCACCAACAGTCGCTAAAAGGATTTTGTGAAATCTGTAGGGCACTTCACACTTTGGACTACACTACACCATAGGTTCTATTCAGTTGGTTGGATATATTGATTCTCATTGGGATGATTCTATTGATGACATGCGATCAAGTTATGGCTATATTTTTTGTCTTGGTTCTTCTCAAGTTACTTGAAAAGAGGCAACTACTATTGCAATTTCATCTATTGAGGCAAAGTATTGAGAAGGCGTTATGAAAATTCAACAATTTCTTTGGCTTCGACATTTATTGATAGAGTTTTGATTCCCACAAGATTCACTAATTGTACTTTGGTGTGAAAACCAAAGTGCAATTAATAACAGTGTTTGAGGAATATCCTAATGTTCTTGGCAAAAGGATTTCAAGGTTTTTGGGTCTGTTTCAATTTTATATAAATAACAATTACTTCAAGTGTGTTTTTATGTTAAAATTTTGTTTGTAATATCTCTATAATAGGTTTGCATGTATGAATTTTTTAATTACTTTATTTATAATGATGATACTTTTTATGTCTCTCAAAATTGTATTGTTATGTGGAAAATGAGATTCACTGATAAAAATTTATTTTAATTTTTAATATTCTAAAATGTAAAAAATGAGTTGTAAACTCATTCAAAATTTGGAACAAACTTAGTAGAAAGACTTTGGGATATTATGTAAGCTAATTTCTAAAATATGTTTCTTTGCCTTTAAATACTAGTAATTTCATATGAGTTGCAAGATACGTTAGATGTGATGAAAATAGAATGCTCTCATTTAGCAATGTGGTTTAATGTTAGTGTGTTTTAATATAAATGGACCAATTATTTACGCAACAAGGAATGTATGAAAACTCACAAAACATTTTGAGATACCAAAACCATAAAGGAGTAAATATTTTGTGCCTTGTGTATGATCCCACATTGTGCGTACACATTTACCAAAGTGTTTCCAACTGTATCATATATAAGAATATCTTTCCCATTAATCTTTTATTGATGTCCACACCCATTTTATAATCTCCCGACATTTTTAACAACCTAATTTTATGCGTATGATGGAAAAGGTTTATTTATTGGGATGAAAATCTATCAAAAATTTTCCTAGGCTATTTATGATATTGTATGTATATATCAAACAAGGAACTTACAACTACAACATAAAAAAAAGGACACTTTCTAAAATGCCTTAATGGAGGTCCACAATCTATTTCAAATCTCTTTTCTTGCATGGGTCATGAGTATGCTAAGAAAAGTTGAGTTGATTGGGTTGGATATTTGTTCACTATATTTGATGAAAAATATTCAATGGCTCCTACTAAGAGTTTAAACAAATAATTTTCATGACCACATTAGGCTCACACATGACCTCTAATAGTGGTGTCTTGTCTTGGAGGAAGGGATGTTGGTTGTAAAGTTTATGGACTCTAGATTTACACTTTCTAATTGCATTCACTTGAAAATTTCTAAGGCCTTTTCAAAAAACCAATTTTTAATTAAAATAATATTTGGAATTCATTTTGATGTCAAATAAGAAAATGGAATACATTCATTCCACGAGACCACATCTCCTTGAGTTATTTATTAAAACGGTTCATGTGATTTTATTATGCTTCCATAGGTTATATAAATGTCTACAAGAGCATTAAAAACTACAACATTCCACATAAATATGCTTTCCATTATGCCTTGATGGATGTGCACGCCATGTTTTATGCTTCCCAGCTAGTTGGAACTACATTTAACAAAAATTAGCTTTCCATTGTAATTTGATTGATGTGCATGCCCTATTATAAAGCTCCCACTTTAACACATGTTTGGAGGATGTATAATTCCTATTTTTCCTACATTTCTACCATTACACATACAATTACATCTAACATTCCATTGTGCTTTGATGGATGTCCATGAACTGTTGTAAAGATAACATTTTGACAAAATTTGGGTAGATGCTGGAAAAACCTACTGAATGCATTTTCCAGAAAGTTTCCAAGGCTTTTTCAACAACTTTGTGTTGTGCATATCCTACAATCAATATAGTCTATGAGATTAAACATGTTCTAGGAATTTTTTCAAATAATTCACGTTCCTTCTACATGCTTCCACATTTTACATACATTCATTATTGTGCACCAACAACTACAACATCTATACTAGCAAAGGTAAACCCATTAGGTCAGACACCTATTGGTTGCATTCACCAAAATAGTTCTAATGCTTCATGAGGATGTCAGTTTCATCTATCATTTTCTACATATCATGTAATCATCTAGTTCCTATTTAAACACATAGTATTTTAACACATCTACCATGGCACCTACAACTACATATAAAAATTTAACTTCCATTACTCTTTGGTGGATGTCCATGTCCAATTTTGAAGGTCTCATTTTGAAAAAGAATAAAAGGATGTTAACAAAACGTGTCCATTGCATTTTCCACAAATTTTCCTAGGTCTTTTAAACAAACCCATTAATGTATGAATCCTACAATTGATCCAAAGAAAACCTCTTATCAGGAGAAATACCGACATTGAATAACTTAAAATCATAGAGACCAATGGAGATATCTCTCAAATGTTAATGTTGTAGTCCATTGAATATTTCACATGGCTTATGTATGCTTCTACATAGTTCATACATATATACATGGAACTTGTAAAAACATCGACAAAATTCCCTCCATTAAATGTGACGAATTTTAGTGAAACTAACCTATTTGTGGCCAGTTACTCTAGAGAGAACCTCTAATCAGGAGAATGATTAGCATCAAAGAACATAAAATCATAAAGATCAACACAATGGTTTCTCAAATTATCAAGCACCACAACTACAACATTTGAGAAAAAACACATCCTATTATGCCTCATTTTCTCGACTAATTTGAAAGGGTGGGAAATGCTAGAAAATTCCTTGTTCTAAATATCCCATTTTTACAAGGGATAATAAGATGATAGAAAAGGTTGTAGACTTTTTCCTTACACATACAAATTATATTTTTTTGATCTGGGTTCAAATCCAAGCACTACAATAAGACCACACACATGATGCATAAATTTGATCATGACCCACATTTACAAATATTTATAAATGAGATTATGGTGTATCAAGTATAGATAAATTTGATGGTGAAAGACATTCATAAGTCTAAATACAATGATCCAAGAATACCCCACAAAACATTAAAGGATTCCCATAATCTCACCCAAGATTTAACCATGCATAAAAATATTTGAATAAATTTTCTCATTATAAAAAATTACACGACCACTGAAATTTATGAGGAATCTTAACTGTTGTTGTTCGCGAACTAAACTATGAGCTTAGTTGTTTGCTTTCTCAATGTTTCCACCCCTAATGTAGACAAAAATTATGTACTTATTACTATTACATTATGCCTCTAGTACATTGTTATATACATGATTTCTAAGAGCAAAGATTAGACATTGGTGACACCTTTTTCTTAAGTTATTACTATTACATTATGCCTCTAGTATGTTGTTATATACATGATTTCTAAGAGTGAAGATTATACATTGGTGATATCTTTTATTAACTTATTATTATTACATTATCCCTCTAGTATGTTGTTAGATTCATGATTTCTAAGAGCGAAGATTAGACACTGGTGAAAATTTTTCTTAGTCCCTTTGTTGTCTTTGATTTGTTTAGATTGTGACATTGTGTTATACATATTAGATTTACATATTTTGTTTGAGTCATATAGATCCTATTTCCATTTCTTGTCTTTTGGGACAATACCGCCCACTAAGGACACTACCGCCCAAGCGATAATGTCCCTTCTAGGCACTTTTGTCCATTCTCTTTCATTTTATAAATTACCATTTGGTATTTTAATAATTATTATAAAATACATTAGGTATTTTATAATAATTATTTCATGGTTTGGATAGTCCTTTGGTGTCACTAAGTTTCATAATTCAAACAAGAAAGTCATATATATACATAACCTAATAACTACTCTAAGGAGTAATTGAGCTATCACTTTGTCTATCGAGAAAATAGCAACACTCAAGTACCGCATTTTAGGCTACATTATTCACTTTGCATATGAAGGGTAATTTGTAAATTCCATCTCACACATTCATCTTGGGGAAAGCAATGTATTTTTATCCCACTATCTTGATGCGATCGGTACAAGGGAAACCTAGCTTTAAGGGACACAATTCTATCACACATACACACACTAGAACTACATTGAATTTAAAATGTAGTGCGGGATTAGTGATAATCACATTGGGGTTATTTCTGAAATCAGTTTGACTCAATAGTATGCATTATTTATCTCATCTAATGTGTGTTTGAGCCTTGTGCTAGTATTTAGAGTTTGTTCATCTTAGTTTGTAGCATTTTAATTTAATGTGGAATGATTGAATAAAATAATAGAATCTCATGGCAGTCGAGATGTAACTTGCATCGTTCAATTTATTAGAGAATGGTGAGGAATTAATATAATAAGTACCGTTGAATGTATGGTGTTTGAGTTTATTGTTTAGAAACATCAATGAAACTCTATTATTGACTTGTAATTGAAATGGTATGGTGTGCTCCTTGTAATCATAAATTAAATATGCAAGTGATATATATTTTTATGTCGAAGATGTTTCCGAAAGTATAGTGGACTCCAAGTTGTCAATTATGAACCTATCATATCCATTACATAATATGTTTTTTTTTGTTTGAGGATTTTATAGGTTAAATGAAATGTTAAAGCTTAACGTCCTAATATCTATGGACAATGCGGGGTATGTTTCAACCAAAGAAAACATATTTTGAACAATTAATGAAATTTCTCGGTGTTGTGTTCGAGTGTTACACTATTCCGAGCTGATATACATGATCCAATGAAAAAGTAAGAGCTCGACATCCAAGATTACTCAAAATATAATCATGTATGTAAATGCTATAAAATGTCACTCATCAAGCTCCTTCATATCAAAGCTACGAGACTTGGGCAATCACAACAATCAATGTTGGTCCTTTTCCCAACCATGGTGGTTGTCTTTTTTCTGGTTTTCATTTTTCTTTGTGTTATCTCTCTTTAGGGCCACATTTAGATCCTACATGGTTGAAGTTTAAAACTTTTTAATTTATATATAGTTTATACTTCTTTTCTTCATGAATTCCATGGCTAGAATTGACAAGAAATCAATTGCTTCAACCTAGAGTAAGTACATCAAGTTTTAAACTAAGAAAACAAGGAAATTGTTTCATACTTGGACAATTTATGCTACACTCTAATGTTTTATTACTAAAATTCCCTCATAATTATAAAGGAGATAAATTTTCACTCATTAATGTAAGAAATCATATGAAATTTCAAAGTGTATAACATTTTATCGCACATTAAATCTACCTATTGTTCATATGGCCAATTATTGGATGAGATCATTTATCGACGATTTTTTTTAGATAACATGTTTTCTTACAATTAATTGACCTTATTACTGAAATGGGAGCTAAAAAGTGCTACAAAAATCAGGCATTTGGATGTGTTTCAAACCTCAAACCTAATGAATTTCTACTTATATCCTTTTTTACGTATTTCATATAAATTTAGGTTGATTTTTATTTTCCTAGAATTTTCATCATGCATATTTACATGAACCGCTTTGAATTGACAAGGGGAGGATTACAAATATGGTCAATATGGAGGAAATTCTATGCACGACTTGTGTGGAAGATGACAATGTGGCATCCTTGTCTCTACCACCCATTTATTATCTGTAGACACACCATATTTCCTGAAGAGAAAACCTTATACACCTCCATTGAAATGGCCGCCCACACATATAGTCAGGAAGACTCCAATAAGTAAATTGGGAATGTAATCTTTTCTGCAATGGTAGAGTACAATTGTCCCATAACCGCATTGAAATCTAACCGCAATGTCTTGGAATTTATATTGAAATTTACTACATATAATTTCATTAGATTGAGCATGGAGAAAATTATAGACTATCTTACTAAGTTAAAACACTTGTTGACACAATTGAAGGGGAGTAAAAGAGATAAGAAATATGAAGAGTGTGTTTACCTTATGCTATTTAATTTGAGAGGTTTATTCCAAATCTTTTCTTCTACTGTTTTCTCTAGCATGGATGCATTAGGTGACAAATTCCAAATTACTACCTTAGAAATATTTTATGAAAGACTTACTAATGAAAAATCCAAACTGTATAAGCTTAAGTCTTCCACATATCAAAAGGTGTTAACAACATCTAATCCTAAGGGAAAGGAAAAAAAAATGTAAATCCAAGTTCACCCCTTGTCCATCTCAAAGTGATCCTAAACCCAAAGAAAACAATTATAAACCCAACGAGTCTTTTAAATCCAATAATAAGTCTAAAATTTCATTCTTCTTTTATGGGAGCACTGGTCATGTAGAAACTAGGTGTTCGAAGCAAATGAAAACCTTAGAGGATGCAATACAAAAAAATCTCTATCTCCACTCCACCACATTTCAAATGAGTATGACAAAGAACTTAATGTTATAGGGATATATCATTCAATAATTATAGATAGTTGGGTTATAGATTATGGTGCTTCTCATCACATGACTTCTTATAAGGATTCTTTTGTATCTCTAGGTTTGAGTTCTACTTCCAAAATTGAGGTTGGATATTTTTCATTTATTTTTATTAATGGAGAATGTGACATATACCTTGATGATGGAAGAATTCATGATGCATTGTGTGTTTCTAACATACTACAAATTTACTTTCTGTATTAAAGTTTTCATTCTTCAAGGAAAGACAATGAATTTTACATCATAAGAAACAAAAGTATGAACCTTGTTGGAGCCTCAATCACTTTTTTCTTAGGGTACTTTTGATCATAGTTCTATACTATATTACTTTGATGGTTTTGAAGACACTTCCTCAATAGGGCCATACTTGGTTTCTCATGCAATTTTAGAGAGTAAGCTTTTCCATGAACGATTTGGAAATCTTAATTATAAATATTTGAAGGAGCTGAGCATTCATGGTATGGTTAATGGTCTTCCTAGAGTTTCTTGTCTTGAGGAAGTTTTCTCTAGTTTTGCATTAGGGAAGAAACACCAAGATCCATTTCCTAAGGGTATGTCCAAGAGAGCTTCTTCACCACTTGAGGTTATGGATAGTGACTCGATGTTTTTTCCTACCCCCTCTTTCAATGGAGATAAGTGTGCTAGTTACATTTATTAATAATTTCTTGAGGTGTACTTGGGTTTAATTTATCATGTACAAAATTGATGTTTTTCACACTTCAAAGCCTTTAAGGATTTTGTTGAGAAACAATATTTGAGTTATATAAATAACCTTGCACTGATAATGGGGGAAGTACTTCAGTAAAGATTTTTCTAGTTTTTTACAACTCATTGCATTATTCACCGACTATTTTTTCCTCATACTCCATAAAAAATGGCTTACCAGAAAGGAAGAAGCAAACTTTGAAGGAAATGGATAACTTCGTGATGCATTCTAGAGATTTAAATCCTATATATTGGGTAGAATAAGTTAATTGTGCTAACTACATTTAGAATCACACACCATACAAAACTCTTTAGCATTTGACTCCAAAATAGGCTTGGTCAAAAACTAAGCCCGATGTCTCTTTTTTTTTAGTCTTTGGGATCCATGTTTGGGACTTTATGCTAAAGAAGACTATAAAAGCCTTAGATAAGAAGAAAAAACCCTTAATAAATGTCAGATATTGTGAGGACATGAGATCTTATCAACTTTTAGTTCTTGATACTCATGAGATTCTCTTGTCATGATTCTTCATCTTCTTTCATGCCTACTTCTTCTTTATCTCATCTTGAGGATCCATTCTTTGAGGAGGTTAAGGATGTTGAAAAATATATTTTCTCACCGATGTTCTCACTATGCATAAGTGGGATCATACTACAATTTATGAGGTAATGCCTTTCATACATGATCTTTAACCCACTAGGCATCATCATGCACATTCTACAGGTTATGAACTTTTGTGACAGGAAGTTTCGAGTATCCATGGTATTTTTCACAGGATCATGAGATACATGAATGAGAAGTTTCCATGACATATGAGTATTATTTTTAATGAAGAATAATACTTTCAATTTGGTCTTCCTAAGGGAAGTAATATGGTTAGGTGTAAGTGTGCATCTTTGAACCACATACGTAGCTAATGGGACCATTGACTAGTATAAGGACCATGTTATTGTAAAGGGTTTCTCACAAGTTGAAGGTATTGATTACTCAAATTATTGCAATCGTTTCCAAGATGGATTCTGATTTAACAAAAATAAAATAATATGTAGATTTAACTTTTTAAATTCCTATGTTTGTTATACCAAGCAAATATGATAGTAAAGTATAGAAATATGACCTAAGAAATGAGAAATGAAAGTAAAACCCTAAGTGAAATGTAAGGTTAAAACACTTAGCTATTTTCAAAAATATCCTGGCAATGTGTGAAGTTGGAAGATTGGTACAACAGGAATACAAGAGGTCATGGTCGAGCCCAAAAAAAGGTAGAAGTGTAGGAGTAGGAACAAGGGCGCCTAGAGTAGTACTATGGCATATGTGTGCTACGATTTCTTCCTAGGTGCCAAGGTATACGAAGGAGCTCCAAAAGTGAAATTTACAAGGTCCCTAGATGATCTGAAACCCTCACTATTTGTCTCTATGTGATCACAATATGATCACCAATGTCGTTGATAACCTACAATAAAGAGATTAGCTTTAAAACCCTCAAAATAAAATCAAATTATAAAAAATAAAGATGTAAAATGAGGGTTTGGAATGTCCTTAATTTGCCGCATGATGGCGATCTTATGGTGAGTGTTACACTACATCTCAGACTCAATGTAGTTATATATGTGTGTGTAGAGTTGTGCCTTAGGTAAATCTTGTACATGTCACACTTGATAGCGAGCAAATAGCTAGATGTAAAAAGATGTAATAGATGTGTGTATGAAATAAAATGAACTTCCCTCCTATCCATGTGATGCAAAAAACCATCCCTTATCCCTTGTAATGGTGTTATACGGATTCAAATATGCTCTTGATTACTTGTGAGATGCAACCTTAGGTGATAGTATAGACGCTTAGAGCTTGGTCCCTTAATTTGGTCACATAACTTTGTATTTATATGCTTCTAATTTTTGAATTTTGTAATGGATCACTAAAAGGCAAAACCTTAAGAGATATGGATGCCCTTATGGCTAGAAAGAACCCAAAAAGGAGAAAGAAAAGTACAAATATGTCTAAGGCACCAAAAGGGATGAGGGCACCTAGGTCTGCCGGGTGTAGATCAAGAATTTCCGCACTTGTTACCTGTCCAAGTTAATGTACCAAACTAAACAAAAAAACCCTGAAAAACTCCAATGAAAGTGATACCTGATAGATAAGACAAGATCCGAAGATGTAGGTGGAAAAGAAAGCCGATGTAGACAAAATGGGCGCACACGAGCAATCTTGCAAAGTAGATCTGAGAAACTCTGCGAAAAGAGATACTTGTGAGAAAAGACAACGTTAAAAGATATTTGGGCGGACTGCCCGAAAGGTGGGTCCAGGAAGTGGTAAGCTCCCTCGGCGGATGTTAGTCCACGTTTTCAATTAAAGAAAGAAGCATACATGATAAAAGATGTAAGTAAATGTCTAGATTTTCTAATTAAAAGTGACAGACAGAATGTAAATAAAGTGGACAAAAAGCAACAGAAAATAGGAAACTGTGAAAACAATGTTGGATTTGTGTTACCTGAGTTCTTTTACCTGTCTGTAGGCCAATCGACGTCAATTGGGTGAATCGGCGTCGATTAGGAAAATCAGCGTCGACTGGGATCGGTTGGCGTTGACTAGGGGAAAATTGCAGGAATATTGAGAAATGGACAATGAAAGCTAGATCATCGATGTCCGCCGGATTTGCAGGAGCCGTAGGGATACTAACAAAGCTCCACCTTCGCTAGATGCTGGAGCAAAGTCACCAAGAGATAGATGGAGGCTCACGAGGTCGATGTTATAGGAGCAGAGTAACGGTACTCCTCTCAGGGATTAATTTGGATGAAATTCACTTTTGCTTGATAGATAATGCTCAGGCTTGATGCTCAAAACTCTTTGTCATTCTTTTTGTCTAACCAGAACTAAATTCTAGCCCCTGTATTTGTAATCGGTTCCAAACAAGGTATAATCGGCGCCGCTCCAAAAAATCGGCGTTAACCGAGTACCAATCGGCATTGATCAGGAGCAGATTCCCGAAATGGCAAAAAAGGACAATTTTGGAAAGATGAAAGTGATCCTTCCACCTCAAATACGGGAAATACCCGCTGCATGGTTTGGGGGGGAGGAGAAATAGGGGGAATAGATGGATAGAATAGATATGGGAGGTTAGGAATTAATATGGGGTAAAATAAACTTAGGATAGATATGGGAGGTTAAGATACATGTAAAAAGTATAATTAAATAGTTAATATTTAATTATCCATGAGTAAAACACAATGGGGTAAAATAAACTTAGGATAAATATTTAAATAATACCCTAAGAGAGAAGTGGTGATATAAGGTGCCCCTAGGTCACCTGAGAGGATAAAAAAATCCAGGGGACACTAAATTGGGTAACCAATTTTAGGTGTCTACATTCGCCTTTTTGTTGAGTAACTTACGACAAGCATAATTGCAAGACAAAAACGAGGAGTTGGAAGAAAGGAAGAAAAAGTGATGATGTGATCCCCCTCAAACTAGGGATGGGATGAATCCTGAAAGACCAACTGATCCCGAGTTTGAAAAAGATAGATGAGAACGCAGGATGCCCAGCTAGATATCTGGAGTAGATCTGATCATTGATGACGCACGTAAAAAACAAAAAAAGGTAGTGACCTAAGGAACTCACATTGTTAGGGAAAACTAGATGGTCCTCATATGAGACGACGTTAGTACCTATAGACCCGTGAGTGGAAGGAAGGCTGCAAGATAGTAGCAACTAAAGAGTGACACATTGGTAGGAACACCGGATGGTCCTGCAGCGCAGCGATGTTAGTGCCTATAGACCGCTATCTTTAAGTTGCCACAAATGCGAGTGACCCGTGTGTGGGGAGCAGAGAACTCAAAATGGGTGATCATACCACAAATATGTACCAAAAGGCAACACCCAGGTGATAATAATGATTAGATAAACAAGCCAAGCATCAACACTTTGGCAAAAAGATGAGGAGATGGAAGAAAGTGATGTGGAAAGGCAAAATTGCAACCAATCGGTAATGATGGGCCTCATTCAAGATCGATATAGACAAAATAAACATTGCGTAAACCAATCGGTGCCGACCGGAAAAAATTAGCGCCCTGATCGTCAGGATTGAGCCCATATAAATAGGAGAAAGGAAAACGTGAACGATTTATTTACTCCGCGACGATTGATTTAGAGAGAGTCAAAAATTGATTTTGAGCAACATGGAAGCCTCTAGGAGAAGTCGGAAGCTTTAAGAGAGGACACGACTGGGGTAAGTGGATCTACTCAAACCTAGAATATAATTTTATCGTTTAAATGGTGTATTAGACGCGAGTTTTAGGAAAAAATTGGATAAATGAGAGGCCAAAGTATTTTGGGCACTCGACCTTTCAGTTGGCGTCGATTAGAAAAATCAACACCGACTAGATTCAATCAGTGCCGATTGGAATTTCAATCGACGTCGACTAGATTAGATCGACGTCGATTGAACTCAATCGACGCCGATTGGAATGTTTAGACTTAAGAAAGTTATAGGATGTGTTTTCTGATTTGGATAAATGAGAATCTAACATTTCTCTTAATGTCGTGGATGCAGACACGAGAGGCGTTACATATGCAGGATGTTATTCTCGAGCTTTTGGAGACCATTCTCCTTGATGTGACAGACGCTGATTGGCGTCACCTAGAGCTAGCCGGGCTCGGGGGCTTCAGTTACTACTGACGGATGCCTCAAGATGTAGAGTTGATGCGAGCACTGATACGGTGATGGGATAGCAGGAAATGCACTTTCTAGTTTAGGATGGGTGAGATGACCATCACCCATGAGGATATATATAGGATCATGAGGCTGCCGATCACCGGGGACCCGATTGAGATCACTCCACAAGAGAGCAGCAGAGAGGGCCCTAGGACGATTATATGGAGATAGGGCAGATGATTTAGAGATAGTGTTCGGGGCGGTGAGGATAGCCTCATATTATAGATAGGATGATGCCAGGAGTAGACGGATAGCGTTGATTCAGATGGTGATCTCTTATTTTTCTCTGACCAGATTCAGGAGGTGGGAGATTTCCATTGCTACTACTAGACTATGTTTGTGATATTCTGGAGTTCAGGTAGGTGTTCATGTTTGCCGATGCCTTGATAGCACAGATATATCATGAGTTATGGATGTACAACACAAACGGGTAGACAGTATAGATGTCGACTTTGTGCTCCATGCTAGGCATATGAGCATATAAGCGGTGATCGTGCCATCGGGGCTTCCATGGATGCCGTAGAGCAGAGGGGACCCTTGATTATGGATTCCATTGATGGCGAGCAGACATGGCCCCGGGAGATACATGGAGATCTGCAGTGGTATACTGAGCGCTTCGGGACGTTGACACGGGAGCAGTCATTTGGAGACCATATTGGGTCTACTCGACATGGGCCGGTTAGGATGCTCACCTGGTGGAGCTGAGATGGAGCAGGGTGGTTAGGGGCCGCAGGCCATATATGTGGGAATGCGTCCCATTTATACGGGTACTAAGGTAGTTCGGTTTAGTACAGACAGTCCCGACCACCTACATGCCATACAGGCAGGATAATCAGAGAGATCGATCTACCGATTTTGATTTTGGCAGATCCACTGAGGGAGGCCCCACCTTCCACAAATAGTGATGATGACACAGGAGTGGATGATGGCTATGTGGCATGGTACTCCACAGAGCTACCACGACACCTACCAAGTAAAGATGAGGAGGACATAGCTACAAGTCTTTGGAGAATTTGGAGGAGAGCATGCTACCCTGACACATGCACACCAGGCTGCCCTCGAGGAGATTAGAGCTTTGACGGAGGAGAGGGATGCACTGATACTAGAGAGAGATACAACTCGTCAGGAGCGGGATATAGCGATCCAGCAGAGGGATCACTACCATCGGCATAGAGGCCCTCAGGGCCAAATATGGTGATACAGGCACCACTTCAGAGTCCGGGTCACAGGGTGTGGCATCAGGAGGGCCACCAGCAGCAGCAGCAGCAGTGCCATTACGAGCACCTGGTATGGTGAGTCTGAGCACCTATCAGGCTCTCCTCACCGAGGTGAGATACTATGAGGATGCCTTGGCATAACATGCCCTTGATGTGCCTCGTTATGGTGCGAGGAGGTGAGCAGTGACAGCCGCAGCTAGTGGTGCATCAGAGGGTGGGAGCACCGGGAGAGATCGAGGTGGCGGCAGGGCCCCAGCAGCAGGTGCTTCTAGCTCGATAGGAGGTGGCCAGGAGAGACAGCCTAGGCCAGAGGAGGGTGGAGGAGATAGTGTCTTCCACCTATCTGATTTTATGATATAGAGATGTTATTTTTGTATCGATATACTGATGTAGCCTCGATTTGAAGGCATTTTTGATGTATGATATAGATGGCTTGATTGAAAGCCATCCATTCTTTTTTGTACAGACACACATGTATATATATATATATATATATATTCATCATTATTTGTCTTTATGTGATTGTACTTATGCATTTTAATTTTGATAGCTATATAGATAGATGTAGTGTAAGTTGGAGGGACATAGAAATTTTTTTAGAGGATAGATCCAATAGATGTGATTTGATGTGATTGATAGATGTGATATATTTAAGATGTGAATTTGATGAAAATAGATATAGATAGATTCACATGTGTCTGCAATACATGCTTTAATATGGTTGTAGACAAAGTAGATAAGATGAGTATAGATAGATGATAGATTTTGACTAAAGTAACATGTTAAATGTCAATTTAATTGGATGAATAACAAATAATAATGGGAAATGCTCCTTGTGACAGCAAAGGATGTAATGATATTATCTTAGTTTAGAAGATAAAAATTAATACACCTAGATAGGAAAAAGAATGATAAGTTAGGCCCCTAACCAACCATAAATAGAGACTTTGATAGAATGCCAACAGATGATGCATAAAAGGCCATATATGAGGTTAAAATAAACCTAACACTAGCTAGTCGCAAACCAGATCGAGGAGGTAAATGGAATGAGAAGTAAGTATGTATCCCGTCAAAATATACGAAGGACAGAATACGTGCTCATATTGGAAAAATAGGGTCTCCATATGATCGAAAAAGGTCTAATATCTCAGCTTCATGAATTCTGGTGATAGAAGAGAAAACTCGATCAATGCGGGAAGTTTGCTAAATATAGAAAGACTGATTGATACAGGAGGTCTTTCAATGATGCTAACAAGGGAAAAAACTAGCCGAAGAGGAAGTCTGTTATAGCAAAGGCTGATCAATGCGAGAAGCCTTGAAAATTTCATGAAATAAACAGTTGTCCTTTAAGGGAGTGGTATGTATTTTGAATTTGATGATAGCCATCCTTCAAGGGAATGGTCTATACTTTTTGATTTATTTGATAAGGCATAGCTAGCTGTCCTTCGAGGGATCAGTCTATCTTTTGGACTTTAGGATAACATCTCTTTTTTTTTCTTTTTTTTTTCTTTTTTTTTGAAAGAAGCTAAGTTTAGACCAGATAGATTAGATAGAGGGGAAGAAAACGTATACAAATATGTACTCATGCCCCGAGTAGATTTGATTGATATAAAACACGAGAGTTAATTAAAAGCTCGTTACAGTAATCGACGCGGTTCTTCCCAACCATCGCTGGTTCTAACTTGTCTCGACAATGCGAGTCACATCCTAAGCGATGTTGGTTCTTTGTCACTTTCCAATAAGTTAAATTTGCATGTTAAAACATGAGTAATTTAGCTCCATACTCAACAATTTATACACTCTTCAAACCATCCCTCAGTCATTTAATCGCTTTTGAGACACTATGGCTTCTCTTACATGTCCTATCCTTGGTCTACGAAAGAGTCCAAAATCTTTTTATCATTCAACGCATTGAAAAATCAAATCATCTTACGGGGATCCTTTTTTCAACCTTATCAAATCTAATCCTTGTGATCTTTGGGACTCTTAAATATTTGATTATCTATGCAAATCCATCATCCCCTCCAAACTATCTAAAAATAGTAGGAGGTCATTTCTTCAATGTGGTGACCACTATGTCATCCTTTCTAACATCCTCTACAAATGTGGCTTCAATGGCATATGTCTTGGTTTCCTTAAATCTCATGAATCCACACGATCTATCCTAAAAGTCCATGATGGTATCTGTGGTGGCCATTTTCACGGTTTGTTTATCACCAAATGTGTTCTTCACATGGGATATTATTGGCCCTCTCTCAATCAAGAATGTTGTGAATACATTAAGAAATGTTTCAAATACCAGAAACATTTCAATCTAATCCTCATTCCTAGTCAGGCCTTACAGCCAGCTTAGGACATTTTTCCTTTCTCACAATAGGGATTAGATCTCATTGGCCTCATCAATCTGCATTCCTCTCAACACCATCACTCTATCATCACTACTACTGAATACTTCACCAAATGGGTGTAAGTCATTCCACTCACATCAACCAAAGCTAATCAAATCGTTAATTTTGTCTATCAACATATAATTTTTCACTTCGGTGTTCCTCATAAGCTCATCACTCACTATTACAAGTCCTTTAAAAATAAATATATCAAAATAATTTATGACTCATTCAATAAGGTCAACTTATCTTCTCCATACTATCCTCAAGATAACGACTAAGCCAAAGCCAACAACAACAATCTTCACAACATCCTTGCCAAGACTATTGAAAAATCCGGTCGTAATTGGAATCTTCGTGTTCCCTTTGCTCTTTGGGCTTATCGGACCAACATCCACACCTCTACGGGAACTACTCCTTTCTCTCTTGTCTACAACTTTGAATCTATTCTTCCTCTTGAATTCAAAATCCCATCCTTGTGTGTTTCTCTTCACAACTTCATATCGGATGAAAATTATCATCAAGAGCATCTAGCATAGCTTGAGTTGTTAGACTAACTTTGCCTTCTCGCTCTTGACTATCTTCATGTCTACCAAGAGTGCATTAAACGTGCTTATAAAAACACCTCAATGAATGTGACTTTAACATCGGTGACCTTGTCCTCAAATAAAATTAGAATGTCACTACTCTAGAAAGGATCCAACATTGAAATTTTTCTCCTAACTAGATTGGACCTTATATTATCATGCATAAGTATAGGTCTGGAGCCTATCGTTTGGCTTCTCTTGATGGTATAGTGGAAATGGAACCTCTTAACACATTACACTTGTGGCCATTCTATTGCTAACATGTACCTACTATCGTGCCCTTAGTTATCTTAATGGTCATCCATCCATCATTAACAATTTCCATCCTTCATCGTAATGATTTAGAATTATGTGGTCTAACATCACTTTCCTATCTATGACCTTGTATATGGGCACGACTCTCCTCATAGAATATTCATTATGTATAGGTTTTTCCATCTTGGTGATAAATCCACAATCATTACATCCAATTCCCTCTTATCTACCTATTGGAACCACGTTAAGGGTCTACAGGTGTGACTAGTACATTCTGCATCCCCTCCTAAGTGGTCTACCTAGATATCCCTAACTCTTCCATACAAAAGTAAAAAAATTGGATGCTCATCTAATAGATATCTTATCCAAAAAAGAATTCTCCCTCAAAGGAAAATTGTTCATAAAAGAAAAATATCAAAAATATAGAATGATCCCTCAAAGGAAAGCTATCATGCATATCTTATCTTGCCATTTATAAAAGAATAATCCAAAATCCAAAATCATAAAGAAAATTATATACCACTCCCTCGAAGGATGGATACCATCTCATATCATGGAAGTGAAGGCTTCTGCATTGATCAACTTTTTATATACTCAAAGTAAAATCATATAGTTTTAAAAGAAAGAAATCTAAGAAAGTAGCTTGCATCGATCAAATTTCTCTTCCATATTAAAATTCTGCATTGATCAGTTTACACCATTGTTTTCAGAGCTGGGGCATAGACCTAGGAATGCCTACCTATGGAGAACCTATATTCCCACGTACATGTTTCATCCAAACCCATTGTGTCATGTCAACATTAGGTTTATAAGTCCATTTTCCATACTTTTCCTCGTGATCCTTTCGATTACTAACTATTGTTGGTTCTGTGTTAACAACTGATATTGGTTGCAAGTGCATTGCCTTGATTGGCTATATTTCTTGTTTACCTCCAATCCTATTTGAAGCATTATTTCTTCTTACACTCCTTACTATGATTCAGATTTTGTTTATCTCCTTTTGGTCATTCAAGTCACATCCTTTCTCTCGCATCATGCATGTTATTCTTAATTTAACCACTCAATCCATTCCTATATATGTACTTTTAAGTATAAAATCAATCATAGCTAACATATTTATAAATCCATCACATCATTTATCCATTATTTCATCATGTCTAAAAACTATCCATCAATATCACATCACATCCATATCATATTCTATTTATAAAACATAATCACTATCAATTCATCATAATCAAACCCATAACATCTCAATCAAATATCTACATACAAGATATAACATTTACATCTAATCCATAACATCATAATAAAACATCCACATCTAAAGCTACATGCATCATCAAAACCATGAATCAAAACACATGACACATTATAAATCATGAAAAAATCATACATACATATATATATATATATATATATATATATATATATATATATATATATCATAGTCCAAGTACACATATACATTTATCATAGGTCGTTAAGGGTCTGTCTCAAACCAGATATATCATCAAAATAAGTGAAATCTGCATCGAAAGTCTCAAAATTTTCTCCTTGGGGTAGATTCTGAATAAGTATTTGAGCCTCATCACCTCCACCATGGCCCACAACTCGCTATGGTTGTGTCATGCTCTCAAGATACGCCGAGATGGTGCTAGTCATGTTGTGCCACCTACTCCTCATTTGATCATCTAGATGTGTAGCATATCTCTATGTTTTTGGTAGCCATAATGACACTATCTTCTCATAATATTGCACCTAAGCTACCAAAGTGCTCTATATAGATCTAGGGGCACAAAACCTAGAGGAGTCATCTATCCTGCTCCTATGATGCCATTGGTGCACCATTCCTCAACTTTAATACAAGTATTGGTGTGAGATATCCAAACCTAGCACCATAAGCCTCTTGGTGTCTCTTGTATTGATCCCTCTACTGAATGGCATAGTCCCTCTCATGGATTAGGATTTTGGCCTCCTAATGTATCACCTCTTGGTCATGGAGTTTCATGTCCATCTCTAGGCATGATAGATCATGCTTTATGCAATCGAGATATATTTGCAACGGTTCCTCCATCATCATCCACCTCACCTCTAGGTGCCACATCCTCCTCGGTGGGAACCTCCTCCTCCTCATTGCCTCCCTCACCCCCTTTTTCTGCTATTTGAGTTTCCCATGTGGTAGTCATCCAATTTGCAAACCTATATCTAACCCCTACATCATCATCATCGTTCCATGGTGCCCCCACCTCCTCTAATGGGCCGTCCATATCAAGACTTGGAAGATCTCTCTCTGACTCATCTCACCTATACCTAATAGGCTCTCTAGGATTTTTCTATACCACTCCAAATTTATTCTTGACCCTATCAAACTGGATCACCTCTATCATCTTGGGCCTCCACCCTTGTACACATCTAGTCCATCTAATCCCCATCAATAGCAGATCAACCTCGGGCTTTGTAGGATACTCACAATATGGCTACCATCTAACTCCGATCCACATAAAGCTCGTCAATCTCTCCTCATACTACTATGATCTCCCCTCTCTTCTATCACCATGATAATGGTCAGCTCGTTATCTCAAAAATCCCATGACCAGCTCAATGTGGTCACCTGTCACCTATGATAGCCCCTGGTGTCACGATTACAACTATATGCTCGTAAAATCGGTATTGGATAAGGAACCTCACATCCAATCTAGTCCACCTCCTATCAATATACATACTCACTCATGATATACCTACGTTAGTAAGGCAGAACAAAAAGAAAACACCACCTTGTAATCCATAATATCTACTAGTATGCCTAATAACACCCATAGAAATGTAAAGACCCCCAGAGTCTAGTAGTGCATATCATGAAATGACCATCACCACCACCTAAATCAGTCTACTTTGTGCCACTCCATGCTCATATCTCATCTCATAGGAAAATTCCCTAGATGTGAAAGTAATATGTTAAGCATCAACTTCAAACAATCGTGTCAAAACCCCTAATTTGTTATCTGATGTGATGGGTTGTATGGGCTCACCCTATATAGGTAGCCTCAAGATGTGGTATACATCATCGAGTGTGATGGTCATCTCTCCCTTCCTAAATCATAATATTCTTGTCCATCTATCCCATTTATCTACCAAGTATAATCATTAGCCCAACATCTTGTGGAATCTGTTTGTAGTGACGAAATCCACCTAATTTGACTGTAGATAAGTGATCCCACTCAGTATCTATGATATGCCCTCTGATTTGATCAAACAATGTCAAGAATCTATCAAGCAGCTATAAAGTCTCTTGCACCTACAAAACTAATCAAACACACAAACGTTAGATTCCTTATCATCCAAAAAACCAAAATCAAACATTTTATCACCTGGTCGACATTGGCCCAAGTTGGGTCGATGGCTTAAAGAAATGTCGATGCCCTTTTAGGCTTGGTTGAAAACGAATGCATCCAATCACCAAGTAACCACCCCTTGACCTTTGATCCTAAAATTTAAAATAGTGAAAAAAAAATCAAAAATATAAAAAATGCTTTAAAACAAGCTAGGTTTTAGGAACTTACAATCTGACGGGCCCTCTGCAACTTCCTCAATGCTCCACCAACCTCCATCTTGCTCCACAACCTTGACTCTCTTTTACACTCAAAGATCTTGATCATTACTTCACACAGTGTAAATGAGCCTAATTAGCCAACCGAGGGGCTTATTTAGCTAGTCAACCTCCTTGGGTTGCTACCACTTCATCCTTGGTCTCTGCCAGACCCTACCTAGTCACCATTGACCCGACCCTATGTTTTTATCAATCTTACTATTAGCTATTTTTTTTATCAATCCTTCCTTTCACATTATCTTTTCTTCTATTTTTTCCTTGAGTGGTCCTCATATCACATCTGTAGTGCTCGTTTAAACAACCACTTGAGACCAAAGAAACAACCTAGGGTTAGCTAGAAAATTATGGGATAATTGTTTTTGTTGAAGTGTCTACAAATAAGTTGCAGAGACATCGAGTTTTCACTAATAGGTTCTGGAACAAATCCTATTTACCAAAACACAAGTTTCCTTTATTAACTTATAACAAGTTTACAAGGTTCAAATTTTAGGGTTACATGTTTTAGTTAGGTTCAAGGAGTAATCTTACCCCCATGCCTGCTCTCAAACAAGCTTAGAGATTCAACTAGATTTTTCTCCTACATAATGCTCCCAAAATTTCCCTAAACCATTCCCAATGGATAGGAAATTTTCTCACCTTTCGGTGATATAAAGAAGTCCTTATAACTCCTTACAGAACTCAAGTTATGAGTGGGCGGAGTTTCTAGGGAAAATTTTCCCTAGAGGGACACATGGCAAGAGGAGGGAAATGCACCTAGGGTGGGTTGGCGGGTCACGGGGCGGCATTGGGAAATTTTCCCAATGCATGGCTCAAAGGCACAAAACACTCCGCACCCCCACGGGTCCCTAGGGGACACGTGTTGAGTCCTTGAACCGAGTGGAGAAGGGAGAAGGGAAGGGCGGGGCGGTGGGTGGATTTAGCGCTTTGCACCACGAAGGGAAAAAGGGAGAAAGAAGTGCACGGGTCCACGTGCCCACTAAGGGATAGAATCCGAGAGGAAGGTAGAGAAGTGGACCGCGAAAGAAAATTGAAATTTTTTCCCCAAAGGCCAAAAAAAAAAAAAACAAAAATAATAGTCAAGGGTCTTTAGCCTACCCGCCGCCACCCCAGAGTGCCACGTGGCATGCTTTCATTGGCCGCGGGCCGATGGGGTCAAATGGGAATTCTTCCCAAAATATTTAAAAATTTAAGTCCAAAAGGAAATGCTTTCCCTTGCCATAGCCACTGAGGGGACACGTGGTGCCCCTCCAGTTGGTCAGCAGCGTGAGAGGTAAAAGTGAAAATTTTACAAAATTTTTAAAAAGGTTTAAGGGTGAATAAAAAACCGCGCCTCGCCTCACTGGAGGACATGTGGCAACCTCTAGCTCGGGTGTGGGCCATTGGAGAAAAAGATGAAAATTTTCCCAAGTAGAAATTTTCAAAATATTTTCTAAGGAAATTCGACGGGAAATTTTTGGGTTGCGGGCCCGTCAGGGAAAATTTTCCAAAATTTTCCCGCCAAGGCACAAAAACTTCAAAGTGCCATAACTTGAGCTAGAAAGCTCATTTTTGGGCAAACGAGGACTTTTTGGAAAGATCTCAATGCCCTCTTTTCATTAGAAGAATAAATTTTACTTTTTTTTTTATAAGTTTTAAAGGATAAATTTTATAAAATTTTATCTCATGAGGATTTTAATTGGCAACCGGTAATTTTCTACTTTTCAATTTGACTAAATTAGATCTCCTCCATCACTCAACATGCCAACAGACATGGAGAATTGATCTAGGGAGGGTTTAAAGTGTTTTAGAGAAGTTGATTTGTTCAATTGATTCAAAATTGAATTTCTCAACAAAAGATAGAAAACGGTTGAGGAAGAGATTGAGCTCAATTCTGCAATGTTTTAATTGTTTCCCTAAGTGTTTCCTTTGTCGGATTGAGTTCCTTGATGTCTTAGCATGCTAGATTATATCATTTTCCAATGGATTATCAAGTGCAGGTCCAAACTGTGCATTTTAAATGAATTATTGCCAGTTTTAAATTTAAGGCAGAGGTCAATTTCTTGAGGGATTTAATTGCCATTTCTTCCTTTCAACCAGAGATTTAATTATCTCATTTTTCCATACAAAGAAACATTGAATTCAATCCATGGTAGACTTAAGTGTTTATCCTTTTTCCATTTTCCAAACAACAAGGATTCCAATCACAATTTGATACTCCAATTTCATCACAGTTTGATGTTCCAATACAATAACAACAATGCAATGAGAGATGAATTTGTAATCCTCTATTGACTTCAATTATACAAATTACATCTTTAAATGTTGGAAAACAATAACAAAATTCTCTTTCTTTCTCAATGTACAAAATAGAATGCAAGTGTCTTTCACATTTCAAATATATAACTTCATAATCAATTACAACATCATTTCTCCATAACATAACTATTACAATTTCATCCACATCATGTGGGAAAGGATTACAAAGGAATGGGTTTCCACAAGGGATTGTCAAACTGTACATTTCTCTTGCGTAAAAACATCGCATGTAACTTCCATTTTCTTCCAATTTGATCACAACAAAAGAAGGGGAAAGGCAACGCTCTCCACCCAACCAAGATATCCAATGAAAGGAGAAGCCTTCCTTCATCATTGGCCCCGAGCCCCAACCAAGATACAATAGAAGGTGCAATTCAACCATGGAAACAAACTGGCTCCCACACACAACATTCTTTCACATACACATTTCCTTTAAAAAAACACAATTCAACACAAAAACAACAGTTCACAACTACATTTAAAATCATTTCAAAACAGAACTCAGGCTTGATCTTGCAAGCCAAAGGAGCAAGGACTATGGGGGAAGCTACTTATGCCTCCCAATTGGGAATTGGGCATCCACCTATAATCATACCACCAATATAACATATCATACCCCATAAACCTTATATCTCCCAACCCCTCCTTATGCCCCCAAAGTTTATCCCTTATGCCCCCCAAGAGTAAGAAATGCAAGCTATTTCTTTTCCATGGTGGATCCCAAACCCAAAACTCCCTCCACAAAATTTCTGATGCCAATGGCATTCCCTTATGCCCCCCACATGGATTCCCCATAGCCTTCTCCTACACCATTCCTATTGTAGTCTACCCAAACAGCCCATAAAACATACAAAACATTCACCATTCACAACACAAGAAAGAAATGACAACAATTAAATAAGGAATAAACTGCTACCTCCCCATGGAAGTATTTTCTCCCACACAGTAAGCTTTGAATGTCAAAATTATAGTCCAAAACAACAACTCACAAGCATGCAAAGATTTCTCCAAAACTTCCTCCAAAACAAAGAACTCCAACAAGAAAATACGCCCCAAGGAAGAATGCAAAATGGTTCAACAACCAAGAAAAAAATTCACCCAAGCTGCTCCAAGGTAAGAGCTCCAAACACAAGAAAAAAATGTGCCCTAAGCTTACATACAAAATGCTTCAACCCCCAAAAACAAGCCAAGAGTTTTCATTATATAGAAAAGAGAAGAGAAAGGGATGATGTGGATCCATGTAGGATGCCACATCACACATCCTCAATTCTAACACTAAATTCAAATTCTAAATTCCAATGCACAATAAAGAGGTGGGTCAAAATATGACAATCTACTTGCACACTCCAAAAAGGCCACACCCCAAAGGATTGAAAATTAAATAAAATGTAAGAGAGTGCAATCAAAACAATGCAACATGATTAATAAAATACATTAAAAATGTCTAAAATCAGTCCTCCAACCATAGGCATAGTTGGTAAATTAAATTGAGAGGTATGGGACAATTTTTACTTGTCCCACCATTTAGAAAAACAGCCCCCAAGGAAAAATTTGAATTTCCATGGAGGTGGAGTGTTTCATACTCCAAAATCAAACTTACACAAGCTCTTACACAACTTACACATCACTTACAAATTTATTACAAAGACAACAACTTCTATAATTATTTTCCCATATCCCAATTTTATTTATTTATCTTTTAACCATATGTTTTCTCACATTAATTTTCCACAACATAATTAAATAAAGAAAGGAAACACATCACTAATAAAACACATACAACAATAATAAAAAGTAACCGCATTAATAAAATATACAAACCCACAAGTCACATTTAAAGGTGATTCCCCCATGGAAATCCCTAACAAAACACGTTGCCATGGTGACCGTGTTGAATTCACCTAGAATTCCATTTTGGTTGGTCTCCGATCCCCTGATGTTTTGTTGTGATATATTTAACCTGCAAAATACAAATACCTCCTTCGACCTCGTGGCCATATCAGAACGTCCAAAATGAATATATAAAATAATCACAAAATCATCTAAGTATGTGAATCACAACAACATCAAGGCAATTTAACAAAATCACTCACAATATGTATCAATGAAGATCAAAGTAACAACTATATCATTTGTAAATTTATTTAGCAATTATATCATCATCAAATAATTTCCCTTTTCTAGGTTTACTCATAATCTCCAAAAATCACCTATCGAATAACTTCCATTAAACATCCATGTCAATAGTATATCATCATCCACATATGAGTGTCTCTAATAATCACCATGCATTATATATAATTAGATTCAACAATAATCCAGGATCTGACATCTAACACCATACTAAATCAAAACTATTAAAATGTTCATCATATAGTCTACAGTATCATGATCGGTAATAAAAGGTGCCAAAGGGAAGTGGGCACTACATCCCCCCCCCTTAGACTCGAATTCCTCCTAGAAGTCACAGGAAAGAGAGATAGGAATAACTGCAATAGAAAAAGGATCACTCCCATTATGGGATTTCTTGCTTCAAACAAGTGTGGATCTACCGAACTCCAGTTTGGCCCAATGTAATTTAACAAGAAGAAGGGAGATTGCAAGGGATGAGTTCTAAACTTTCTGCATGCAAGGCTACGAGTATTTAAATCTAAGGAGTAACTTTACTCTATCAAACAAGATACAACACATAACAATATGACGAGAAGAGTTCCAAAAGACTATTAAGAGTAACCACCAAGTAAGAGAATTATAGGGAGAATTAACATAAACTCGAGATGACCACATAGTTTCTCATTGATACACCTACCACATTAATAAAAGTTAAGGTTCCTACATGATTAAGCCATGATTTCAAGGTTCGTTGCCTAGACAAGGCTAGTGAAATCAACTATGACCAAATTTTCACGAGGACAAGTCTACTCAAGGTCCACAATTTGAGGTCATACAAGATGAGGTTAATCAACAAGGAAACCTAAATCAGCAGAACATTCACAATCAAGGAACTATTCAAGGAAAGAACTTTTGTAACTTGAGAGGGCACAATTAACTTTTCATGGTAATGCAAGCGAAGTCAAGACCACAAGGTTTTCCTATAGTCTGATTTTTTTACACTTTTTTTTTACAAATCGAGAACACCAAACAACCAAACTAGAGAATTCATCCATCTAGCCCAAGAAAAAATGTACATATATTTATATCTCCCTTACTAACTAACATAACAATACAAGTGACATACCTTATATCACAATGGGGACTATTTATCTTATTTCCTACTCAAGCTCGGAATAACCATAAAGAGAGCACAAGAAACACCAAGGACCATTCAAGGTTGCTAGGGAGAAGAGCAAGTAACACAGGGTCCAATCAAATCCAAGGGTGAATAACATCATCTTGCACTTTCCATCTTAATGGGAAAAAGGGCTACAACAACAAGGTGACCCAAGAAAATATGAAGAAAAGAAGACTTCCCGAAGTTATTTTATATCCTTAACATATGTTGCCTTAAAATTACAATACTTAGGTCTCCAAGGACAAGATAACACGTAAGGAGGTTGCTTCTCAAACAATAGATAAGTCTCAATCCAAAAGTGCCAGAACTCACATCCATCGAGCTATAAGACGATAAGGGTGTGATGACCCAAATCTCCCACAAGAACAACACATACATCTATGGACAAGGAGTAATAAGCAACTAGAACACATTACTATCCACCGGGTGTTTCACAATTTTAGGTAGGCGACAGAACTACAGGCTTCACTATGTATTACACTAAATACACATAAATTTTACCCATTTTATAAATCAACTTATTAAGTCAAAAGTTATAGCTTTGCTTGATAAGAACATTTCTTTCATACTTCCTTAGTTACAAACTTCCTTCTATTTAGCTCTTCCCACCCAAAACATAACCATTCTTTGTCCAACCATAAGGATCACATCATACAACTCATCATTCTAACAATGTTATCCCGTAAAATTGGCAAGGGCAATTTTACAGATAACCCTACCAAAATTTTGTTTCGGTCCCTCGTCAGGGACTCCTCTCGTTCGGAATGTTGCGAAATCCCTTCCCGGGAAATCTAGTTTTCCAGACTTAGCCATTTTTGGTCCTTTTTGGTCGGGCGCACATAATGTCTATGCAACATAAAAACATTGCGCCCCCTTTAAATCCTTTGGCGCACGCTTTGAAGTGTCAACAAGCGTTTTGATGCACCTCACTATGTTGAGCCTTCCTTGCATGCACCAAGGCGCATGCGCCTTCATGTCAACAATACTTTTGTTGCGCCACTTTTTGGTGCGCCAAGGGCACACATAACTTCGTGTTGGCAGAGTTTTTCGGTGCGCCAAAGGGCGCATGCTTTCTTGTGTCAATAGTGCTTTTCATGCGCCATTTGAAAAAGTTGGTGGCACATTTATTACCACCTCACCTATATATAGGCACGTCTGCACTGTCATTTTCATCCATCAGAATCACGTGAAATTTTCTCTTTCTCTGCACTGCTGTCAGCACACCGCCTGTCGTTTTGAATCACTTCATGGACCCGGTTTCACACTTCTCCATTATATAATCCTGGTAAGAGGTCCTCTTTTCTTTTGTGCATTTTTTTGTTTTGGTTTTTGGCTGCTTGTTGGTGTGGATTGAGTTAAAAAAGCTGTCAAAACATGAACTCCCCACCCTCCTTGTTGTTTTTCTCTACCCATGCATTTTCCCCCTTTCAGATCTGCTGGTAAAGGGGACTCTGTCCTAAAAAATGGCTTGGAACTCTTTGATTAAGCTTCTTCATAACCCAAAGGTACCCTTAAAAAGAAGCTTATCAACATGCAAACCCCTCAGAGAAAGATCATGGCTTGAAAAGAAGACACTGTTATTTTTCTCCTTTGGCGCATCTGTCACCCCTGCAACATAATACACAGTCGCGCCAATGACGCGTATACCATGCCTGTTACATGAAAAAACAGCCGCACCCTCAAGGCGCACTTCCTTTGCTTGTTGTACCCGCTAAACTTGCGCCCACTGGCAGTGCACCAAACTCATATGTTGCATTATTTAAACCTGCACCCTTTGGCGCACCCTATATCCATGCAACACCAACATTATATGCGCTAAGTACAAAATTGTTAAAAGGCGCAAGCACATCCATTATTCTGACAACATCATGTCATGCAAAAATTCTATGCGCCGCGCCAAGTTCTCCTATGGCGCATGAAAAAATGATGTTACACGCATTAAACCTGCGCCCTTTGGCGCATCCTGTACCCGTGTAACATGAAAAATATCCACGCCCTTTATAAAATGCATACACATGGCGCAGGTGCACTTGTGTTTACAACAACAAAAAATGCAACCTATAATATCCATGCGCCA
Organism: Taxus wallichiana var. yunnanensis; assembly: GCA_018340775.1. Lineage (NCBI taxonomy): Eukaryota > Viridiplantae > Streptophyta > Pinopsida > Cupressales > Taxaceae > Taxus > Taxus wallichiana. The sequence goes on from CM031241.1 coordinate 49,072,192, forward strand.
TGCACCCTTTGGTGCTGATTTATCCCTTGCAACATCCCTTTCCTGTGCGCCATACCATTTAACCCTGTAACCTGCAGTATTCATGCACCCTGCGCCCTGAGGCCTTAAAATCACTAACTCTTTCTTCTATCAGTGCTTTAATGGAAGATCAAACAACTAATATGACTTTCTTGCGTTGGGTTTCACTTCTTCTTCTTGCAGATCAGCAACTAAGCTTAGAGTTACATATGTCAACATCAAGCAAGAGACCTACCAAATCCAAGGGCAAAGCCTAGCTCATGAGAAGAAGAAATGAAATACAAATATCGGCGGGTGGTCAGGTGCCCGAGTCCCAGTGCAAAGTGTGACATGGATATCAAAGACTCAGAACTTGGTCATATTGACATGGAGGATTTCTAGGCTAGAACTCGGAGGGTCACAGGAAGTCCGTGGATGGACAAACTGGTGGGCAGTGGGTTACATTTTGCTGGAGGGGTCCCAGTTAGTGCCGTGAACAATGAGTTCATGATGGTGATAGCCCGATGTTACAACAAAGACACAAGATGTGTCGTAAATGAGAAGGAAAGGTTATAATTAACCTCACCGCCCGCCACTTTGAAATAATGCTCGGCATCCTCACCACCGGCACTTTGTGGCCGCAAGTCGGAAGATTGTATCAAGGCACTGGGATGACAATGAGGATCGGTGCATACGGTGATGAACGAAGTATACCTAAAGAACAAAAAGGTGGTGACCTGATGGCCACAAGTCATTCATCACAGTGACTTTTCAGAGGAACTCAGTGACACAATCGCATTTCTGAGTAGAGTATTTGGGCTTCCTAATGCCCACTACTTTCACAAGTGGATCTTTGATGTACTTAGAAACAATGAAAAAAATGTGCCAGATCAACGCTTTGAGTGGGTGGAGATCATAAGTAGCACAATATCGGAGCAGCTCCAACAACTTACCACAACGGGGAGGTTCTATATGAAACCCTACGTGGTCTATGCTACGGCTTCTGAGAGAGACTATCCAGCTCTAATGCGATGCGGGGTATGGCCCCAAGTAAAAATATATGAATATTATCTAGAACTAAAGCTGGAAAATAGTATCCCCTAGTTCACAAAGATCAACGACGCCTTCTTCTACGACGTCATCTACCTATTGAGGCCAAACATGACCCACGGTCGCATGCGGACCAAGACCATCGTCGCGCGGTGATAGAGAAATGGGGGCCCTGTTCACTCAATTCCCCACTTTACTTATCTAACGGCAGTTAACTTCTTGGGGAACCGACCAAAGCTGCCGAGATATGTTGGTCCCAAGTTGATCCTATTTGAGCTATCGAGACAACTTATCACCTACCATGAGAAGTGTTTAAAGAGAAAGAAGGGTGGAACTCCTTTCCCCCTCACGGTGAGGCGAGGTATACGTGTCTCTCTCACCATAAGGCGAAGGACATGTTTGCAGAACTAGAGTTCTTTGAATTTGAAACATAACTTCCCAGCAAGGCCCAATTTTGACCCAAGAAATTATCTCCCTGGGGCTAAACTCGATCCGATCCACATCCCTCAGATCAAGGATATTTACATCGACTTATATCATGAGGTCGAGCTCAAGAGGAAGGATCATTCCCGCTTGGCCTTAGCAGAAATCATCCAGTACGGGGTAGCCATCATCCCAAAAGGTTACCAAACTACTGACGAGGAGGTTGATCAGGTGTATTTGGAGACAGGTGGGGATGATTGGCCTTTCGTGATGATCAACAGAAACAAAGCTCCTCAAACAATTGAGGAAAGGGTCAAGGAAACTTTGTGAAGGATAGAACATTGGTACCGAATGAACGGTCTCATCTACCTTGTAGTTGATTTCATTACATCTCCGTTGGGCAACGCACCTCCTCGATCGAAACAATAGCCAAAGGGGAAGGGTAAAGGTAAAGAGGGTGAATCCAACTCCACCCAAGAGGAAGCTCCTGAAAGCCCTCCTTCCGCTTCACAAGAACGGGTTGTAATCCCGAAAGCTCAGAAGAAGAAGCGACAGAAGATGTTCCAATAGGCACATCCACTCAGGATGTGGCCACGACTATAACAACCGAGGTCCCTTCTGTTCCTTCTCCTTCTCCTCCTTCCCCTCCTCAAGTGACCCAAGCAACCATTCCTTTGGTCGTGCCCTCTCCCCATCTTCTATTGTTCCCCCCCGCCGTCATCCATCTTCTCCTCTCTCGCGGAGCTGTCCCCCTCCATTTCTTCCCTCATCTTTGAGCTCCCTTCCATCCCTATGTCTACCTCCCCTGCAGTACCCCTTCCTCCCGTGAGCACTTCCTCGGCTTTCCTCTCAATGCCGCCTCCAAGTGTCTCCACATTTTTCCCTTCTACTCTGCAATTTGCTCCCTTTTCCATTTCCGACCCTTCTCCCATAAGTCCGGCCCTAGATCTCCCAAAGACTGAGTCAACAGAAGAGGAAAGTTCCCATCACCCCAATGGACTTCTCCGTCATCCCATCAAAAGGGATCAAGAAGCAAAAGCCAATAACTCGCTTCTCTCAGAGTGCATCAGGGGAGAGAGTGATGGAGATTGCATACCCCAATCCTTTGAAGGATAAAAAGAATCTGTCTCAGAAAGATTACACGGTGACTCAAGTCACAATGGGGACATCTTTGGAAAGCCTCGTAAGGAGAGGCCCTATCTACGGTCGATGCCCTTTGCAAGAAGCTCCGGGAGGAAAAGGAAGAGAAAAGGCTACTAAAGGAGTAAAATAAACATCTTCTCCGCGCCTTGCAGAAAATGGGCAGTGCACCTCCTACAATTGCCACCAAAACTCCTAAGCCTCTGAGTCAGGATAAAATCAATGAATATGCTAAAATCGGCAAGCAGGGCATGGCAGTTTCCGCCTGGAGGAGCCAAATCCTCAAAGAAAGTGAAGGAGTTATCGCTAAGTTCACAAATTTGTACCAGAATATCAATCGAACAAACAGAGAACTCCAGGCGATAGCGGGACCCATCTCCGAAGAGCTTGATCATTCCAAGATGGCGCACGAGACCTTTTAGAAAATACTCGACTGTTCAGTCGAAGATCTGGTCAAGTTTGGCGTCTTTGGACACCCTAGAGCCCTCAATAAAATCCTTTCCACTTTGGATTATCGGGTGGATCAGTTGGAGTTCGTCTTGGAAAAGATCGACAAGGTAAAGGAGGTAGCCCTAGATGCCATGCATCAAATGGAGCAGATTGTTCTCGAGAATGTCTCCGGGGTTGCTCACTCCTTCTTTCGCCTTAAGAAATGCCGAGGAAACTATTCGGATCTTGAGGAGATCATTTCACAGAGGCCAGGGCGAGAAGTCACGTTTGGCGCCGAATCCATCAACAACCTGCTGGCATGTCGCGACTTCATCAGGTACCTAATAGAGGCGGAGAATGATTTTCCAAACTCCTGAGAAGCTCATAGATGAGCGGGAGACTGCGAATGGCTTATCGGCGATAGACACGAGGATCCTTCCCAGGATCAACTTCAACCCATGATCAACAAGTTCATGGAGTACCGTGCCCAATTCCACATCTTGTTGCCCGAGCAGCAAAAGCAGGATACCCCCTTCTAGCCACGGGACGACGACGAATAGTTTCTTCCTTCCTAACTTTCTCTTTGTAAAATATCTAAGTCATGTTGACACAAATGATGACATCATCCATGTTGCACCATGGGATGATGTCATCCACCAAAGTTGTCAAAAGTCAACAAATGACTTTGTAATCTATTGTAAGATATTTTTGTAAATAAGTGGTTTGTTTGCTTTTGTCTTCTTTTCTTCTCTCCTTCTATATATACTTGAATACTTGTTGTATTCAGGGGTGAACATCTTTTAGATGAAAAATAGAAGCGAGGAGAAAAGCCTTTGTACTTTTTTTTTTGAAAGAAATATTAATACAATATTGAGACTTTGTCTTTGAATACTTGTGTTATGCGTCGAGCTTTCTTATGTTAGATATGTATGTTTGTTCTATTGAATCTGCTTCTACTTTATTGTCATTTGTTCATCAGTATTGCTCTGTTTGTTTATGCAAGTAGGTTTGGCTCCATTTATTACCAATCCCAAAACATAAACCTTCTGATCCTTCTGCTTTGGAATTCATTTCTTTTCTCCCTTTGGATCTAATCTTTCTTCATCTTTCCCTCCATTCCTTTCTTTTCGTAGTTGGAAACACCCCTACTGGGATGAGATCCCAAACCCCCGAAGGCTAGAATATTGTGAGACTTGCACAGATTCCTGCTGGTAGAATAGCAATAAACCAGTTTCGCTTTGCTGACTCAAAGAGGGGCTATGCCCTGCACACTGTTGGCTCGTCTATCCATAAAGCGCCAAGCGACAAGTTTTCAAACCAACAAACAACTCCCATAAGTAAGGGTCTCAACAAAGGGCTTAATGTATCATACAATTAAATCACGTTTTGGGACTTGTAAAACAACACGTTTTCAAAAGGGAACCAAGTTTTTCCATTATACTAGAAGTTCACCAAAAATCAATTTAATCCAACATTCTTAGTTACCCCAGGTTCAGAAAAAATGTTACTAAGCAAGCACAACAACTCAAACAACTTGTCATTTTTATTATGATTTTAATTCTGGCAGTTCAAATGAACAGAGTAATGTAATATTTCTTCATACTTATTTCTTCTTCAATTTTCAACAAGGTTGTTTTCTAGATTCACGAGTGTGTTAGGTTTACAGTTCATGTCTTAGGTTTTCTAATGTGCCCAATGGGCCAAAATTTTGAACCACTGCTCTGATACCAAATTGTAGTGCCCGTTTAAACAACCACTTGAGACCAAAGAAACAACCTAGGGTTAGCTAGAAAATTATGGGATAATTTTTTTATTGAAGTGTCTACAACTAAGTTGCAAGACATCAGTTTTCACTAATAGATTCCTGAAAAATCCTATTTACCAAAACAAAAGTTTCCTTCATTAACTTATAACAAGTTTACAAGGTTCAAATTTTAGGGTTACATGTTTTAATTAGAGTAATCTTACCCCCATGCCTGCTCTCAAACAGGCTTAGAGATTCAACTATATTTTTCTCCTACATAATACTCCCAAAATTTCCCTAAACCATTCTCCAATGGATAGGAAATTTTCTCACCTTTCCGGTGATATAAAGAATTCCTTCTAACTCCTTACAGAACTCAAGTTATGAGTGGCGGAGTTTCTAGGGCAAATTTTCCCTAGAGGGACACGTGGCAAGAGGAGGGGGAATGCACCTAGGGTGGGTTGGCGGGTCACGGGGCAGCATTGGGAAATTTTTCCAATGCATGGCTCAAAGGCACAAAACACTCTGTGCCCTCGCGGGTCCCTAGGGGACACGTGTTGAGTCCTGGCACCAAGCGAGAGAAGGGAGAAGGGAAGGGCGGGGCGGTGGGTGGATTTATCACTTTGTGCCACTAAGGGGAAAAAGGGAGAAAGAAGTACACAGTCCACATGCCCGGAGTTTGAGAGGAAGGCAGAGAAGTGGGCCATAGGAGAAAATTAAGAATTTTTCCCCAAAGGCCAAAAAAATAAAAACTACAAAAGTCAAGGGTCTTCCGCCTACCGCCGCCACCCAGTGCCACGTGGCACTTTCACTTTCATTGCCACGGGTCGACGAGGTAAAAATGAGAATTTTTCTCAATTTTTTTTTAAAATTAGAGTCCAAAAGTAAATGCACGCCCCCGTCGTAGCCACAAGGGGACATTTGGCGCCCTCGGTTGTTGCATGGGCCGATGAGGAGGTAAAAGTGAAAATTTTCCAAAACTTTTCAAAAGGTTTAAGGGTGAAGAAAAATCCACGCCTCTGCCTCAGCCCCTGGAGGACACGTGGCAGCCTCTGATTGGCTATAGGCCAATGGAGGAAAATATGAAAATTTTCCCAACTCGAAATTTTCAAAATATTTTCTAAGGCAATTCTACGGAAAATTTTTGGGTCAAGCTCATGCCAGGAAAATTTTCCCAAATTTTCCAGCCAAGGAAAAAAAAATTCAAAGTGCCATAAGTTGATCTAAAAAGCTCGGTTTGGGAGAACAAGGAATTTTTAGAAATCTCTCAATGCCCTCTTTGTGTAGGAAAAATAAATTTTACTTTTTGATAAGTTTTAAAGGGTCAATTTTAAAAAATTATCTGCAGGCTTTTAATTGGCAAACTGGCAATTTTCAACTTTTCAATTTGACTAAATTAGATCTCCTCCATCACTCAACATGCCAACAGACATGGAGAATTGATCTAGGGAGGGTTTAAAGTGTTTTAGAGAAGTTGATTTGTTCAATTGATTCAAAATTGAATTGCTCAACAAAAGATAGAAAACGGTTGAGGAAGAGATTGAGCTCAATTCTGCAATGTTTTAATTATTTCCCTAAGTGTTTCCTTTATCGGATTGAGTTCCTTGATGTATTAGCATGCTATATTATATCATTTTCCAGTGGATTATCAAGTGCAAGTCCGAACTGTGCATTTTAAATGAATTATTGCCAGTTTTAAATTTAAGGCAGAGGTCAATTTCTTGAGGGATTTAATTGCCATTTCTTCCTTTCAACTAGAGATTTAATTATCTCATTTTTCCATACAAAGAAACATTTAATTCAATCCATGGTAGACTTAAGTGTTTATCCTTTTTCCATTTTCCAAACAAAAAGGATTCCAATCACAATTTGATACTCCAATTTCATCATAGTTTGATGTTCCAATACAATAACAACAATGCAATGAGAGATGAATTTGTAATCCTCTATTGACTTCAATTATACAACTTACATCTTTCAATGTTGGAAAACAATAACATAATTCTCTTTCTTTCTCAATGTACAAAACAGAATGCAAGTGTCTTTCACATTTCAAATATATAACTTCATAATCAATTACAACATCATTTCTCCATAACATAACTATTACAATTTCATCCACATCATGTGGGAAAGGATTACAAAGGAATGGGTTTCCACAAGGGATTGTCAAACTGTACATTTCTCTTGTGTAAAAATAGCAGCATGCAACTTCCATTTTCTTCCAATTTGATCACAACAAAAGAAGGGGAAAGGCAACACTCTCCACCCAACCAAGATATCCAATGAAAGGAGAAGCCTTCCTTCATCATTGGCCCCGAGCCCCAACCAAGATACAATAGAAGGTGCAATTCAACCATGGCAACAAACTAGCTCCCACACATAGCATTCTTTCACATACACATTTCCTTTTAAAAAAAAAACACAATTCAACACAAAAACAACAGTTCACAACTGCATTTAAAATCATTTCAAAACAGAACTCAGGCTTGATCTTGCAAGCCAAAGGAGCAAGGACTATGGGGAAGCTACTTATGCCTCCTAATTGGGAATTGGGCATCCACCTATAATCATACTACCAATATAACATATCATACCCCATAAACCTTATATCTCCCAACCCCTCCTTATCCCCCAAAGTTTATCCCTTATGCCCCCCAAGAGTAAGAAATGCAAGCTATTTCTTTTCCATGGTGGATCCCAAACCCAAAACTCCCTCCACAAAATTTCTGATGCCAATGGCATTCCCTTATGCCCCCCACATGGATTCCCCATAGCCTTCTCCTACACCATTCCTATGGCAGTCTACCCAAACAACCCATAAAACATGCAAAACATTCACCATTCACAACAACACAAGAAAGAAATGACAACAATAAAAGAAGGAATAAACTCCTACCTCCCCATGGAAGGATTTGCTCCACACAACAAGCTTTGAATGTCAAAAATATAGTCCAAAACAACAACTCACAAGCATGCAAAGCTTTCTCCAAAACTTCCTCCAAAAACAAGAGCTCCAACAAGAAAATGCACCCCCAAGGAAGAATGCAAAAAGGTTCAACAACCAAGCAAAAACTTCACCCAAGCTGCTCCAAGGTAAGAGCTCCAAACACAAGAAAAAAATGCGCCCCAAGCTTACATACAAAATGCTTCAACCCCCAAAAACAAGCCAAGAGTTTTCATTATATAGAAAAGAGAAGAGAAGGGGATGATGTGGATCCATGTAGGATGCCACATCACACATCCTCAATTCCAACACTAAAGTCAAATTCCAAACTCCAATGCACAATAAAGAGGTGGGTCAAAATATGACAATCTACTTGCACACTCCAAAAAGCCCACACCCCAAAGGACTGAAAATTAAATAAAATGTAAGAGAGTGCAATCAAAACAATGCAACATGATTAATAAAATACATTAAAAATGTCTAAAATCAGTCCTCCAACCATAGGCATAGTTGGTAAATTAAATTGAGAGGTATGGGACAAGTTTTACTTGTCCCACAAGCCTCCAAAAATAGCCCCCAAGGACAAATTCGAATTTCCATGGAGGTGGAGTGTTTCATACTCCAAAATCAGACTTACACAAGCTCTTACACAACTTACACATCACTTACAAATTTATTACAAAGACAACAACTTCTATAATTATTTTCCCATATCCCAATTTGATTTATTTATCTTTTAACCATATGTTTTCTCACATTAATTTTCCACAACATAATTAAATAAAGAAAGGAAACACATCACTAATAAAACACATACAACAATAATAAAAAGTAACCACATTAATAAAATATACAAACCCATGGTCACATTTAAAGGTGATTCCCCCATGGAAATCCCTAACAAAACAACACACACAAAACACGTTGCCATGGTGACCGTGTTGAATTCACCTAGAATTCCATTTTGGTTGGTCTCGATCCCCGATGTTTTGTTGTGATATATTTAACCTGCAAAATACAAATACCTCCTTCACCTTGTGGCCATATCAGAACATCCAAAATGAATATATAAAATAATCACAAAATCATCTAAGTATGTGAATCACAACAACATCAAGGCAATTTAACAAAATCACTCACAATATGTATCAGCAACATCAAAGTAACAAGTATATCATTTGTAAATTTATTCAAAGCAATTATATCATCATCAAATAATTTCCCTTTTCTAGGTTTACTCATAATCTCCAAAAATCAATCTGTCGAATAACTTTCATTTAACATCCTTGTCAATAGTATATCATCATCCACATATGAGTGTCTCTAATAATCACCATGCATTATATATAATCAGATTCAAAAATAATCTAGGATCGACATCTAACACCATACTAAATCAAAACTATTAAAATGTTCGTCATATAGTCTCTGAGTATCATGATCGGTAATAAAAGGTGCAAAGGGAAGTGGACACTACAACATCCTTATTGTGTCCCGCCAAGGCTTTGTTATCTATTGCATCTTTATTTTACATCGCATGCCTTTGTGGCCATCCTCGTGCTCTTCTTGGGGCACCATTATCTTATCCTTCATCATCTTTCCATTACGGCCATCTTCGTGTTCCCTCTTGGGTCACTATTATTTTACCTCTTTTTGTCACCCCTCGGACGAATATTTTGATTCCTCTTGTCGAAATAACATCGCATGCACCCAACCCCTATCCTTTTTGTCACGACCCTTGTCTCGACCATTTTCACATTTGTTTGTACATATTTGATGTCTTCCTTTGACCCATTGGTCCCATGGCTTGCACATCCATTTGAGTGGATTCCCATTGGATTCCCTTTATTTTGTAGGACATTAGAGTCATCACTATTGAGGCCGTACTTTATTCCCTACTAAAGTGATTCTAAAATCACCGCCATATTTTTATTTACTTTTCAATTTTTTTATCCTCGTCTGGGATATCTTATCTCATCATTTTATTTTTCTCATCCTTTCCACCCTTTTCCTTCTTCATTTATCTCTTTCAAACTCGTGATTGAGTTCCTTCATGTCATTGATCCCTAATTTGAGGGGGAGAACCCTCATTAATCATATTTTCATCTGTCTTTGTTTTTTTCTCACGGCTTGCCCAATACAAACCATTCGAAAAAAGGGGCAAATATAAACACCAATTTTTGGTATCGCAACTCTTTATCTCATGTTTTCTCTCCATCATCTTTTTCATGCATACCTCTCTTCCCTTTCAAATTCCCTTCTTCCATTCTAAATTTTATTTATCCCAACATATCATTATTTCCCATCATTATTCATCTATTAATCACCCATAATCATGTTTAGTTAATTCTAAACACCCATTTAATGTATTTCCTCTCCCTAAATATTATATTTTATCCTTTCTATGCCATCATTTAATGATTTCACCTCTCCATGGCCTTTATTTAATAATTTCCACCCTCCACCTACCCATTTACTCATCCTAAGAAACCCTATTTCCTCATAATCCTTCTAAACACTAATCTTGCATCAATTGGGCTCTTTGTCTCCAACTCACCACCTTTTCACCACCCAAATGGAGAGGTCACTATCAACCCTATAAAGCCATCCTACTCCTCCCTTTCTCAAGATGTAATTTTGGAGTCTTCAAGCCTTCTTGTGATCTTTCTTTCATTTTTTTGCCTTCTCTGCAACTGCTATAGGCTTCTTGGATTTCTCTTGGAGATCTTGTGTCCATATTCGGGATATTTGAAGCCTATTTTTCTCTCTTTTATGTTTGGATCCATTGTTGCAATTTATCACCATATCATCATCAGATCTTATGTAGGTTCAGTTGTCATCAGGAGCTTTTACTTTTTGAGTCATTCCCAGGCCTTCATTTCTTATCTTCAGATCTTCATTTCAGCCCATCCATTTTTGTCCAATATTAGATCTGCCTAGTCGTTGTCAACATAGTCTCGGTCACCAGTTGAACCAACCTCCATTTTGTTTCTTTTTCTTCCATCAAGATCCCCATTCATGTATTGTTTGTTTCTACATCCTCTATCCCTAAGATCATGTCATTCTGTCCTTTCTTCCATTTCGATCTACTTTACCAATCCCGATTCTTGCCGCTAATTCGGTTTGGTCATCGTCGATTGGATCTATCCTCGTTGCATTAATCATTAGTTTTCATAAATTTTATGCATCTTTTAAATTAGATATAGATCCATCCTATTCTACCTTCACTTCAGATCCATTTTCAAATCTAGATCAACTTTAGATCCAACTACACCCAGGTCTTGCGGCTGTCTTTCTACATCTTCTTCTCATCCTACCCCGGTCACCATCGACTGTGCTCTCTGACCTTAGGTCATTGTCGACCCACACATGTTTGATTTACTTTTCATGCATTTAGATGAGATATGCATCTTTATCTTACATCTAGCATTTTACTTTCTATTTGGGTTCAAATTCTGCTACATCTAGTTTAGCAATATCTGATTTTATTTATCTTTATCAAAATGTGGGTTGAAATCCATCCTACGAAGTTTTCTCTTCTTAGGACTAATTCAACTAATCATCTACTAATCCACCCATCTATCTACTAATCTAATCTTTTCATGTTGAGTACACTTAATTTGTAGGTCACTTAACTTGCTGCATAAAAGGATAACTCATTTTGTGCTTGTATTCATTGTCATCACATTTCAAGGTACCTTAATCCTTCGCATATTTAGAGTTACTTATTTTCTTTAGTACTAGTTCACTAATCTGAGCAAGAACAATGGAATTTGGTCAACATTTTGGCACACTCGGTGGGATCCACCCTTCTTTGTTGAGTCTTTTATTTTTGTCTTTTATCTTCATTTTCTTCTATTTTTCTTCTACTAACCTCACGGGAATGAATGTTTCCTACTTTCTTGCGTGCATTGGATCATGTCTCTTGATTGGATTTTTCTTGCTTTCTTAAAAATTAAAAATTTAGATAAAAAGGAAAAGCATTATCCAGGTATTCCTTGTTTTTATTCCCCATCTCTTTCTTTTATTTGCAATGCATCACACTGAGTCTGCTACTCTCATCGAATCTACACATTTCATTTTGGATCTAAAATAACCCTTCATACTTTCTTGGAAATCTAGTTTAACTAGGGGTTTAACACTTTGCATACACTTCATCACACACATCCTAAAACACACACATCTGAAAAACACTTCCTCCCATGAAGAACTATCGTGATTTCATCACCCAATAGGATACTTGCCACGATGTTTTGAACGCGTTATGATTTTTTGACTATGGGTATATTGGCTAACCACCTGACTCCCTTATCATTGTAGGACCGTGAAGTGAGGGGGTAGGCACCAATACCAATCCCTGTAGACGTAGTCCTCAAATTTTTTTACCTCATATACCTTTGGGTATATCAAGGATTCCCACCAAAAATACCTGAAACCATCCATAGATTTCCATTTCCTAGGCTCCCTTCAAGCCCATTTTTTCATTTATTTTCACATCTTTAATTATCAAGACAATCAAAACTTTATTGCTTGACTTGCTTTCTTTAATTAAAAATCAGCATAGTTTTGTTTATTGTTTATTTCATGTTAGTTATTACAAGATCCCAAGTAAAACAAATGGAAAAAAACATGTCATCAAACAACATTATTATTTCCACCATCACCTCCCAACAAACTTCTACAATTTCTTTTCTTACCACCACCCCATTGGTCGTCTCTTCCATGGTTACTCAAGCCATCGTTTCCACTCCTATTCTTTGAGAAACTTAATTACTCCAACCTAACACTCATGTTGAAACTAATCCCTTCCTTGTTCATCAATCCATTCCATCTAGACCAGCAACACCCCCTTCTACCACCTCTATCGACACTTCTGGGCCTCCTCTCATTCCTCGTGGGTGTACGGAGTTTCAGGAGCTTCTAAATGGTAATTTAGTTTATCTTCATGACTATATCCTTCATAATACCACCAACATCCCCATTGATGGACCTCCTTTGCAAAAATTTATGCTTATCATTCCAATCCTAAATCTACACAAGTCCTCACATCAAAACTTGTCATTTTATTTCCTAGAGATATGAATGAGCTCGTCATGGCCCAATATGAGCTTGATCCTAATAAACCTTCTTCTTCAATCCCTCACAATCACCAAACCATTCAATTAGTGGTCCCCATCCCCCTAACTTGCCTCATGTCAACACTACTATCACTTCTTCTATCCCCATCACCTCATCATCTACTATGGTCACTTGTGCCCCCATTCAATCATCTCAAGAATCACACTTGCTTCCTCCCATATCGAACAACATAATTCAACATTGCCTCTTATCTCCACTTCCCATGTTCATGCCAATGTGATCACTTCATAGCCCCATCCATCTAAATCAACGCAAACCCATCAACCACCTCCTCAAGGTGCTTATCACTACATACTTCCCACTCAACCAACTCAAGTATCTCAACCACCCATTACTTATATTCCAACTCATCCCATAACAAACCAATCAAATATCCCCATCTCTCAACATCAACTCAATCTAACCAATATTACCATATCCCCATTTCCCTACAACCTTTATCACAACCCATCCAATCACCACCCTTCAATTACATCCCCTTTATCAATCACTTCCCCAAACACCAACTCATCCTCAAACGTATCAAAATTATCAACAACATTACCCATGCCCCTCTTATGCATCACAATATCACCTTTCAAAATCACAACCTCATCCATCTAATGATACCTTGCAAGCATTATTTAAGTAGAACGGATAATCTCTAAGATGCTACCTTGGGGTCCAAAATCACATTCTCATATGAACAAATATGTAATGAACCAATCAATTCATCATTCCAGTGAAGCCTTATCCTCCTCATTGGGAATTACCCAAATTTTCTAAGTTCAATAGTAACACCGACCCTCAATAACATCTTCTCGCTTTTAGACATTCGTTATATGTTATCTCTCATGATCAAGACCTCACGCTTCGCACATTCCCCATGTCGTTAGCCATATCTCGCATTGGATTGGTATAACAATATCCCACAACATTCATAAGTCTCATTCACCCAACTTGCCCAATTATTCCTAGAACATTTCTCAATCAATATTGTGCTTAAGATCACAATCATCAACCTCTATTCAATTAGACACTATGATGATGAATCCATTGCGGATTTTGTTACATGATGACGTGGCATCATCAATTAACTATCATTCATGCTTCCAGAAAATGAGCTTATTGAACTCTTCTCACGTTCTTGTGCGAAGTATATATCTTCCACTCTTCAAATCCAATCATTTAAAACCTTTGAAGAGGTATTTACCATGGCTCACAAACTTGAACTTCATTCCCTTGAGAAAGGCCATCTTAAACTCCAATCAAACAAGCCCATATCCGAGTTCACTAAATCCTCTATGCATAGTGACAAACCTAAGAACACCGCTAATACCATCGTGGTTAAATCATCATATGCATCTACTTGTCATATGTAGCCTCCACAAAGAGCTCCTAGACCGCCGCTTAACTATACCCCTCTTGGGGAGTACTATAGTTCAATATTTGACATGTTAATGGTGGTCCATCTCATTCATCCTCCTCCTATCCAACCCTTTGATGAATCATGACCCAAACTTGCATTGTATCGTGAGGAACATTGCTGCAAATATCATCAAGTTCATGGCCATGACATTGAGAAGTGTCGCTCTTTTAAAGACGTCATCCAAAACTTATAAACTCTGGCGACCTCCAAGTGAACAATCCTAATGCACCACCTAATCAACCTCTTGACGTCTTCAAATAACCCTTTCCTAATCATCGCCTAACAATCAAACTCCACCCCCACATCACATGAACCTAATTCCCATACAATTAATACCATAGACCAAAATCCAACACAATCACCTTGTCATCCATTACATCCACCCTTACTTGGATTCTTCCCCTGCGTAGTATTATGAGTTTATCGAGAACAAAGGAATAAACAAAATATACTAAAATAAATGAATATGCACTAAAAAATAGTTTAGCGTGCATGCTTGAAAAAATAATTGGCCATAATGGAACCCATTAATCAATAACATCGAGTGTAAAGTGAAAAAAACATTGTATTTTGAAACTGTAAGACACATGGGTGAAAAAACCTTGTTTTTGGACAATTTCTATGTTATATTAGTAGAGTTTTTGGAAAACAGAGGAATAAGAAAAATGCCTTGAAATAAATAAATATACACTTTGAAAAATTAATAATTTAGCATCCATGCGAAAAAATAGGTCTAAACGAGACTGTTACTCAATAATAGCAATGTATTGTCAATAACAACAAGTGTATTTTGAAAGCGTAAGATGCATGGGTGAAAAAACCACGGTTTCTTGACAATTTCTACATCGTATTAGCAAAGTTTGTGGAAAATTGAGGAATAAACAAACTGCACATAAATAAAAGAATATACATTGAAAATACCATAGTTCAACATGCATGCTTGAAAAAATAATAGGGTAGAATGAAACCCATTACTCAATAACAACACTGTGTTTTGAAGTTGTAAGACTCATGGGTGAAAAAACCTTATATTTTGGACAATTTCTACGCCGTATTAGTAGAGTTAGTGGCGAATGGAGGAAAAACCATAATGCATTAAAATAAATGAATTATATTGGAAAACAATAGTTCAGAGTGCATGCTTAAAAAAGCATGTGATAATGGAACCCGTTACTAAATGACCCTACATAGAAATACATACTAATGGCCAAAATATGATGAATCAATAGAGTTTGTGCCGAACGGAAGATTAAACAAGAACATGCACATAAACAACTCAATATAGAATGAATATACATTTGTAAAACTGGTAATGCTTGATTAAACAAGAACATGCACATAAACAACTCAATATAGAATGAATATACATTTGTAAAATTGGTATTGCTTGCCAATGTGCTCATTGCATGAAACTCGAAGAGAAAAGATCCAAACAACTATGGAAACATGCTCACCTCGTGACCCACATGGTGATTACAAACAGATTTAGAAGGGTCTTCGGCTCCAGTTATTGGGTAGAAACAATCGGGCGGTTGGTGATAGGGATCGGTCTTCGGCTCTGTTGTAGGATTTGAAGGGGCGAGAATGTTCAACTTCTCGTCCCTCGCAATCACCTTGCCAAATGCAATGCCATGCAGTTAATGACTGCATTGAATGTGTTAGTAGCGCAAATGAACTCACTATTGGTGGAGGCTAGCGGAGTGGTAGGGGATGTTGTGAAGTGAATTGAATGCGATTTTTTTGGGAATAGAAGTAAATTTGTCCACTTGCCACTTGGTTACAACCAGTTTTTCGCACGAGAAAAATATTATTCAGTTCACTATATAGATTTAATTTTTCTTATAAGTTTTGTGTAGTAAATCTGCCACGTGGCGATTGACGTAGCGCCAAGGTGGCTTCAAGTCTCAACAAAATTTGTGACGTATAAGAAAAACTTCATTAAACATAAGGTACCAAACGAGTTGTGCCTTTTCCCGGAAGCCTGAAGGAAATGTGGGAAACGTTAATGCTAGAAAACGTCCACCACAAACGTCAAATCTGAACTTTACATTCATATTAACTGTGACCGATCAACCGCAACGCACCGCCTTCCAATTGTCGTGTTACGCTATCTTACCGCAAGGCACAGCCTTACATTAATGGCAGGTTTGGGTGTCAGATAGCATGGACACTTATTATCCATTGCCCGCTATTCCAGCCATCAATTTATATAATGGTCGGTTGCCCGTGCCGTATGCTCTGGTCCATACCTTTTTCCTGCTACTTATTCACCACCATAATACGTCCTGCACATCTTACGTAAGTGCCTACGCTAGTATTAGGATTTGGCGGTATTCGAGACCCGACAATGCAGCCTCCCGAATTTGTATGCATCGGCATCACCGTCATTATGTTAATGGTCCACAGTTGCCTCTACAAAACTAGTAAATGGTCCACAGTTGGCGACTCTCTGTATTTTTCTATATAGGTATCCCTGCATTCCTTCGCTTTGTGGAATAGGTCAAGATCTATACTGTGTGGTCGTTCGCAATTCCGAATAATTTAAGATGGAGGAAGTGAAAGTGCTGAGCTTTTGGCCGAGTCCATTCGGCATGCGCGTTCAGATTGGCTTGGAAGAGAAAGGCGTCAAATACGAATTCCAAGAAGAAAATGTTACAGTCAACAAAAGCGACCTGCTTTTGCGAATGAATCCAGTGCACAAGAAAATACCAGTACTCGTTCACAACGGCAAACCCATCTGCGAGTCTCTCATAATTCTTCAATACATTGACGAGGCCTGGCCAGCATCCAAGCAATTTCTGCCCTCGAAGCCATACGACCGTGCGCTTTCCCGCTTCTGGGCCGACTTTGTAGACAAGAAGGTAAGCCAGAGGTTGTATTTATGTAATGGCTTAGAGATTTCTGTTTGCCTTGGCTGAATGAATGTGCAAGATGCTTTATGGTTTCAGATATTTGAGCCAGGATTTCGTATCATGAGATCCAAAGGGGATGCTCTTGAAGAGGCCAAGCGCGACCTGTTGGAGAGTCTGGAATATTTAGAAGGGGCGCTGAAGGAGATGTCAAAAGGAAGGCCTTATTTCGGTGGAGAGGAGTTTGGGTTCCTGGATATTGCCTTGGTAGCATTTATGCCCTGGTTCCATACTTATGAGACTATTGGAAACTTTAAGGTACCATTCGAGGCTCGATTTCCGCTGCTCTATGCGTGGGATAAAAAATGTATGGAAAGGGAGAGCGTCAAGAAAATCCTTCCCACGCCTGAGCGGGTTTTAGAGTTTGTGTTGCAAGTCATCAAGAAATTTGTGGTCGACTAGAAAAACTGGTGCATCCAGAAATTAATGCATATTTTGTATTTAGTGTGTGGGCAAACGATGAATGGCTGTATCCGTGCAAGGTATACCATACCTATATTTCTAACCAAAGTTTAGAACATTTCAATTTACCGTTAAATAAAATAATGCAATCTCACCATTTTACGTCCACTTTATTACAGAACGGTGAGGAATTTCTATAATAGAGTTGTATGGTGTTTATGTATATTGTTTCAAAATTTCAACTAGACTTTGTCATTGCCCCAACGGTGCAAGTGTACGTTGACCTCACACCTGATGTTAGAATTTTTTCAGTGAGATATTTTATTTGCGACATGTTAAGTGCAAGTTTGAAATTAAAAAAACAAAATATTCCTCACGGAGAGAAAAAGCATTATAAACATAAACTAAAAAATATAGTTAGAAATTTGCAAATTTGCTCAAGCATTTTTAATTGAATAATTTTTTTAAAAAAATTATGATAGTCAATGTGTTTCAAGCACTTCTATTTGTGAATTTGCTAAATATTATGCTCAATGTTGAATTTTTGTTGATGGAGTCTTAAACTTACATGTTCATTTAGTGTAATGATTATCTATAAATGTTTCAAAGGGTCAATAGATATTTGAACAAAGCGGAATGTTGAAAAAATATCATTCAAATTAAAGACAACAAATATATGAAAAAATCTAATTTAGAGTCATTAATGATGCCGGAAGGCATTTGATTGTGAGAAGAGTTTGGTCGACGAGTGTTTGTGTTTTTGATGAGCTCTCGTGTTTTTGGGTGGCACTTTTCCGTTGAGTTTTCACTATGGCAATAAAGCCTCCATATGCTTCCAGGAATACATAACCACTTGATCATAGTTGCAAGAAACCCTTTCATGGCTTACATATCCCTATTTGCAGGATCCTTTGATCCCAAAGTTGACCTTCTTGACATTTGCTCTATTTACTTTTTTACCCATGAGATTTTTATAAAGTTATTCGATGTCCTAGTTTTAACATGTTTTTATCAATTCGGGTTATGTGGACTATAATCAATGTTCGTTTTGTATTGTCCTAACACAAACCCTTCAACATATGATTTGTTTCCTTTTTGAACCATAAGATTTTTATAAAATTTATTAGATTTCCTAGTTTTACATGTTTTAACTGTTTATATCCATTTTTGGCCGCTTGGATTTTTATGTGTTAGTGGTTCTCAAATTCGGTATCGCTGCAATCAAGAAATGTGTGCTAGGAAGTAGTCAATAATCCATATGTTATAAATAATGTGTACCATAAACAATGTGTTTCATATCAATTTATGTCATAAGAAACATATGACATAGACAACTTTTATCTAATGGCATTAACTCAAGTGATATAGGAAATATTCCATAAGATGTTTTTCCTATCAAAAGATATAGAAAGTAACATTTTGTAGTATATTCATTCACATCTAGACATATAACAACTAATGTGTCTAGAAAATATGAGTGGTTTGTTATCTCTCGAAAGTACACCACTATAGAGAGATAACTGCAGGTGTTCTAAGCTTGCTTTGGATTTCTCTCTTTCGTAGATACAATGGAAACACCCCAGGTTTGTGGGTATACCTATTGTTGAGGTGAGTCTCCGGTATCAAGGCTAGTTCCTTTTGATGTATCCTAAACTAATTTTTAGGGGTTTTGAGGGTAAAAAGATGACTGTAACTAAATTGAAAATTGGGGTGATACACCAAACTTGTTGAGGGCTTTGATTGAGTATATGCACAATCAACTTGAGAATGAAACATGGATGCATAAATCAATAGTTTTCAGTAGAATATTAAAGCAAAACACTTTGTGTATTGAGGGAATGAGTCACAACAATACAATAAGATAACATGCACACTAATATTATGTAGAAATTAATAAATTTGCAGCCAGGCAAGATGATTAATCAGGGAATTTTAAATTTACAATAATAAATGAGATATACACACCACTGCAAATAATTGGAAAGGCAAAAATCAATTCTCATTCAAGGGGAAAAATTGGAAAAATTTGCTTCAACACTCCTATGTCCAAAAATTCCTCCTATGTGCCTTGCAATTGCACACAATATATAGCAAAATTATTCACCCATTCCATCCTAAAAATAGGCTAAAATTTGTACTCGCCCATGCATGTTAATTTTACCCCTTTATCATGAATAAATAAAGGAATAAAAATAGACATGCTAATATAATGAGGCATTAATAGCCTTGATTACAAAAATATATTCAGTCAAACTATGGTTGAGTGATATATTTTTAATAAAGTAAGATGAATAATTTGGCTAATAATAGCCCTTGTTTGCTTGTGTAAGTCTCCTCCAATGTGCATGCAATCTCTGTCTTCTAGTGTTTGATGTGACACTTACAATTTGATCCACTTGCAATGATAAATTTGACATTCTTTAATTCTTCCCCCTTGGATGCACATGCAAAATTGAATCTCTTTGTGTGAGAAAAATAATTCTTGTGTCTTTAACACTTTACAAAATTCACCCAATGTGTGGGGACCACCTGCAGCTTAGAGGTTGACATTTGTACACATATTGCACATTTTTCTTTTATCTGTTATGTCTTCTAATTGGTGATTTGAAACCTACCCCTGTGTGAAATAATTCTTTTCTTCTCTAACACTTAACAAAATAGAAAAACTCCACCCCACTTTGTGGGGACCACGTGCACATGTTCAACTTTGTTTTCTTTTAAATTTAACTCCCTTTGGTATGAGACCTTTGGAAAGATTAAGGTAAGAAATACTTTATGTAATCATTGTCTCTTGGCATTGATCTACGTGTATTAGATGATCCACTCCGCCCCTTTGAATTTACATGACATGAATACTTGATTTAAATAATAATGGGGTACTTTTTGACTAATCATAGCGAAGTATTAAGGTTGTTGGTTGATCCATAGGGATCCAAAATGACTTTACTTCATCAAATCAGTCAGCATGAAGAAGGAAAAATAACATATGGAGGTTCTGTCTTTTTAGTAACAGGACCATCGCTTTATGCAAAGCGGTAGTTATAGAACTAGGTGGCGCCCAACTAGGGTGGCGATCCTGGACCGCCATGCAACCTGCATTGGGTGGCGGTCTTGGCTCTTTTGGACAGGAAAAAAATGAAACGAACAACCTAGAATTTAGAAGGTTGTATGTGTCTCTTCTCCTCCACGACCTTTCCCATTCTCCAGTGCACGGAAGGACATGACAAAGGCTATAAATATATGTTTGTAGAAGAGAATAGGATCATCGAAGCATGAAAATAAGTGAGCAAGAAGTTCTTAGTGTTGGAATCGTGTTTTGTAGAAGAAAGGAGTGTTAAGGTAGAACAAGCAAGTATTTGGGAGGAAGTGTGAAATATTATCTACTTCTCTTCCATACTTATTATAAATTCTATACTTGTTATTTTGAATTCTCCACTAAAAGAGGGAAGAAAGAGTAATTGCCCTTCCCTGTTAGGAAATAAGGGATAAAATATGCGGAATGATCCTCACAAAATTGCAACAAGAGAGACTAATATGTAGAAAATATTAAAGATCTCAAATAAAAGTGCAGAATAAAATAACACAACACAAAGAGACAATATTTAACGTGGTTCACCCAATTTGGGCTACGTTCACAAAGAATCACTTGCTCAGATTTTATTACAAGCCACCATTTTCTCAATACAATACCTAGATCCGTTTGGAGCTATGCAACAAACTCTACTGTAATGCACAACCGAATTCAAAACACATCTGCAATGTTTTCCATACTTCTATCATATGCATAAAACCATATAAATAGACAACTGCTTAAGCAGTTTTACAAAACCATGGGTATCAAAACCATGGGCAAAAACCATCCCATAAACCTATGGGTCAAAATCCCGCCCATATGAGAAAATCACATTTCTCGAGAAAAGTGTACAATACTTTTAGTGTACAATATTCAACACTTTCACACATGAAAACAGGCTCCACAACCTAACAATCTCCCACTTGGAGACTAGTTTTCCTCTGAGCAAGCTTCTCAACCCTTCACTAGTTTCCGTGAAGACCAACCAAAGCTGAACACAACTTCAGTTTTTCCCTTGTGACCACCTTGGTCATCATGTCTGTAAGGATTCGAATGGTATGGATCTTCTCCAACTTCAACTTCTCTTCCTCCAAAGTTGTCCTGATGAAATGGTACCTTAACTGTATATGCTTCATCCTAGAGTGGAAAGCAGAGTTCTTAGCTAGGTGTATAACACTCTGACTATCACTATGTAGCTTTCCTTCCTCCTACTTATGCCCCAAATCCTCAAGCAATTGTTGTAACCAAATCATTTCTTTACTTGCCTTTGTGGCAACAACATACTCATCCTCTGTGGTTGACAAAGCCACCAACTTCTGTAGTCGTGAAATCCAGCTCACTGTTGTCCCACCTACAATGTAAACATAACTGTCGTGCTCCTCCTGTTGTCTACATCTCCAGCCATATCTAAATCTACATAACCACACAAAGTGGTGTCTCGATCCACTGTAGCACAAAATTGTCCCCATGGTCCCTCTCAAATAATGAAGGATCCACTTTATCGCTCGCCAAGTGATCTCGCCTGGATCACTCATAAATCTACTCACCGCTCCCACTGCATGAGCAATATCAGGCCTGGTACACACCATGGCATACATCAAACTGCCAACTACTAATGAGTAAGGTACCTTAGACATTTGGTTTCTCTCCTGCTCTGTCTTGGGACACTGCTCCTTTGATAACTTGAAATGGCCTGCCAAAGGAGTCCCAACCGGTTTAGCATCTTGTATATTAAACCTCTCCAAGACTTTCTTAATGTACTCTTCCTGAGATAAAGTCAACTTTTGTTCCTTCCTATCCCGAGATATCCTCATACCAAGGATTTTTTTGGCTGCCCCAAATCCTTCATAGCAAAGGATTCACTTAGCTGCTTCTTGAGTACTTTTATTTCCTACATGTTTTTACCTGCAACCAACATGTCATCCACATACAGACAAAGGATAATATAACTGCCATCCTCAAATTTCTTTGTATACACGCAATGGTCAAAATGACATCTAATATAACCTTGCTCCATCATGAAGCTATCAAATTTCTTATACCATTGACGTGGAGCTTGTTTCAAGCCATACAAGCTCTTCTTCAGTTTGCACACCATCTCCTCTTTACCTTTGACCTCATAGCCCTCTGGTTGCTGCATATATAGTTCCTCCTCCAAATCACCATGGAGAAATGCAGTCTTTACATCAAGTTGTTCTAAGTGCAAGTCTTCTGCTACAACTATTCCTAGAACAGTTCTAATAGAAGTCATTTTTACTATAGGAGAAAAAATCTCATCAAAATCTATACCTTTTTTCTATGCAAACCCCTTGACCACCAACCGGGCCTTGTATCTTTTCTTGCCTCCTTCTTCCTCTTTGACTCTAAACACCCACTTGTTCTGTAATGCTCTTTTTCCTTCGAGTAGCTTCACCAAATCCCATGTCTAGTTCTCCATGAGCTCGATGCTCCTCATCCATGGCTTGCTCCCACTTCTTCCTGGCATCTACTTGCATTGCTTCATCAAAGCTCTCTGGCTCTCCACTATCAGTGAGTAATAAATAATAAAGAGAAGGAGAAAAACGTTGTGTTCTCTTCTTACCCTAGAAGACCTCCTCAATATATGAGTTTGGGGTTCCTGTTGAGGATGTTCCTAAACTGATTCATGTGTCACTTTTCCATCTAGAAGATCCTCCGCCGCATATTCTTTCTTGGATTCTTCCCTATTTTCCTGCAACTACTGCTTATACATGACTTTCTCATTAAAGACCACATCCCTAGATCGAATGATTTTCTTGTCCTTAATACTCCAACATTTATATCCAAAGTCATCACCACCATAACCAATGAAAGTACATTTTTTTGACTTAGCCTCTAGCTTGGTCCTATCATCCTTGTCTATATGAACAAACACCTCACATCCAAAGACTCTAAGAAATGAATAATCAACTTTCTTACCATACCAAGCCTCCTCATGTATGCCTCCATCCAAGGCACTTGAGGGTCCTCTATTTATCAAGTACACAACTATGCTCACCGCTTCTACCCAAAAAGAAAGAGGCAGTCCTGCATGTAACCTCATGCTCCTAGCACATTCCATTATTGTTTTGTTCATCCTTTTTGATACCCCATTTCTGCTGTGGAGTTCCTGGAACCGTCTTTTGCCTGTGGATTCCATTCTTAGAACAATAATCATCAAATTCATTGTTGCAATACTCCCCTCCATTATCTAACCTAAGACATTTTAGCTTAAGACTTGTTTCATTCTCTACTAAGGCTTTCCATTTAACAAAAGTGTCAAATACATCAGATTTGTTTCTAATACAATAAACCCAAACTTTCCTTGTTGCATCATCAATAAAAGTAACATAATAACTTGAACCCCAAGAGATGATACCTGAGCCGACCCCCACACATCAGAATGCACCAACTCTAACTTACTCTCTTTCTTTGTAGGTCCAACCTTGAGAAACCTTACTCGCTTTTGTTTCCCATATATGCAGTCCTCATAGAACTCCAAACCTATTTTTGTATATCCAGGAAAATCCTTCTTTATGATCTCCATGCCCTTATGGCTCATATGACCGAGCCTATAGTGCCACAATGTTGTATCTACTTCTGAAGCCACAAGATTACAAACATTAGTGTTATAAGTGGTTAAATACAAGGTTCCAACCTTCTTACCTCTTGCCACCACAAGAGCACCCTTGGTAACCTTCCAAGAGTCCCATTGTAAATATCATAGTACAACCATCACTTCCCAACTGCCCTACCGATATCAAATTTTGTCTTAATGTAGGCACATGTCTGACATCCTTCAATAGCCAAGTATTCTCATTTTGCATCTTAACCTGAACATAACCTTTTCCAACTATGTTGCAAGGCTCATCATCACCAAGAAAAACATGCCCAAAATCTCCTTGAACATAATCAACAAAATAATGCCTATGTGGAGAAGCATGGAAAGAAGCCCTCAAATCTAAAACCCAAGATTCAAGTAATATTGTGCAAAGAAAGAATCAAAGCATCCTGACATACATTACCCGTTGCCACATTTGCCTCCTTGTTTTCTTCCTGTTGTTTCTTCTTGTCCCAAGCTCCCAACAGTCCTTCTTTGCATGCCTAGACTTTCCACAGTGCCAACATACTATCTTGCTTTTGGATTTTGACCTTTCCCGATCCTTTGATTTTCCATGGTTTCCTCTATTCTTCTGTCTCCCTCTAGTTTCCACTGTCAAAGCATTCCCTAAAGTAGAAGATTCACCAAAGCTTTTTCTTCACATTTCCTCACTTAGAATCACCCCTACAACATCCTCAAACTTCAACTTTGAGTTAGCAGAACCGAGTTGCTTACCGCCATTACCAAGCTATTCCAACTCTCAGGTAAAGAGCACAGAACTAATAAAGCCCTAACTTCTTCATCAAATTCTATCAGTAACCAAAGCTAACATATTTACAACCATATTAAAATCATTTAGATCATCTCACATCGAACCATTCTTAGACATCTTCATACTAAACAACTTTTTCATTAAAAATATCTTATTAGAGGCAGAGGGTTTTTCATACAACTTCCCTAATGCATCCATCAATTCTTTTGTAGTCTTTTCCTTTGAAACATTAAATAATACCGAAGATGCAAGACACAACCGGATTGTCCCAAGTGCCTTCCTATCCAACAAATCTCATTCCAGTATCTGTCATGCTTGAGGGTTTGTTCACCTTCTCAGACAACGAAGTATAAAGATCCTTCTGATAAAGGTAATCTTCCATCTGCATCTTCCAAAGACTGAAATTCTACCGTTGAATTTATCAACCCTAGATCTTCCATCATCTGCCATAGCTCCCACTCAAGATAAAACTTTCCTTGTGATTCAACACTTCAGCAAACCAAACTAGGCTCTGATACCAATTGTTAGGAAATAAGGGATAAAATATGCGGAATAATCCCTCACAGAATCACAACAGAGAGACTAATATGTAGAAAATATTAAAGATCTCAAATAAAAGTGTAGAATAAAATAACACAACACAAAGAGACAATATTTAACGTGGTTCACCCAATTTGGGCTACGTCCACAAGAATCACTTGCTCAGATTTTATTACAAGCCACCGCTCTCTCAATACAATACCCAGATCCATTTGGAGCTATGCTCAACAAACTCTACAGAATTCATAGCCGAATTCAAAACACATCTGCAATGTTTTCCATACTTCTATCATATGCATAAAACCATATAAATAGACAACTACTTAAGTAGTTTTACAAAACCGTGGGTATCAAAACCATGGGCAAAAACCGTCCCATAAACCTATGGGTCAAAATCCCACCCATATGAGAAAATCACATTTCCCGAGAAAATTGTACAGAGTACTCTTAGTGTACAATCTTCAACACTTTCACACATGAAAACAAAGCTCCACAACCTAACATTCCCGATCGGTTTTTCCTCCTCTAGAGGTTTCCATGATAAAATTTGTTGGTGTTTATGAGCTTAAATTCTTTCCTTTCGTATGATTGTGGATTCTGAGCATAAGCATAATTCATTCACTAGCCATCTCTTTCATTTTCTAATAGAAAGTAGAACATCAACATTTATTTTTGATTCTATGGATAATTCCAAAGTCAAAGAGTTTACAGATCATTTCGGTATCAGAGCTAACAAGTATCCAAGACTATGGCATTCGTTCTTAGATTTGTATGAAAGTGACAAGATCTAAAGGTGAAGAGGCTTTACCTTGTGATCTAGAGATTTCTACAAAGAAGTGGAAATAGAGAATTCGAGGAAAATGGAGGAAGAGAACTTGGTCCATAGAATCGAGATGTTGGAGACCATGATGGATATGATGTTTAGGAGGTAAGAAGAAATTGCAGATTTACAGAAGATAACTTCTGTCAAGCAAGACTCCATGGACTCAGTGGTTCGAGGCTTATCTAAAAAATTTCACTTAGGAAAGAGTCACCATGAGGAAGATTATGGGGAAGAGCATGAAGAAGAGACTTAAAACACAAGAGAAAAGGAAAAGAGAAAAGGTAAAATCTAATCATACTCCTTTTAAAGTTGAGATGAAAGTTGAGATTAAAATCTTTGAAGGACATGTAGATGCATATTTTCTTGATAAATGGTTAAAATAGTTAGAATTCTACTTTAGCAACCATAATGTCACTGAGGCATAGAGGATCACCTTTACACATCTCAAAATGGAGGGACACTCGTGGTTTGGTGGGAAACCCGTCTAACTATTTGTGAAAAGAAGAAGCATCCTATTGTGAAATATTGGCAAGAATTTAAAGAATTACTTAAAGCTAATTTCTATCCTATTGGCCACAAGACTGACCAAATGATTAAATGGTAGTTTTTAGACAAGGCAAAGTGGTCAAAGTGTGTGCAGGACTATACTACGGAGTTTCAGAGTAGGCCATGTTGCTATACATGGACTTGGAGGATGAGGATATTTTGACTAAGTACTTGGGAGGAATTCACACTCACCTTCAAAGAAAAGTCAGCTCCAAAGCCCAAACATCTCAATGAAGCATGTGTGCAAGCATACTACATAGATGATGAAAAGAAGCAAGGAGAAGTAGAGCCATGGGAAAAGTAGTTGAAAAATCATCAAAAAAAAAGAGTATGGGTAAACAAGTAACAAGGGTAAGTGGAAAGGGAAAGGTAAACAAGCCATCACTACTTCAAATACTTGTAAAGATCCCAATAATTTTTGTAAGAACTGTGATATTAATGGTCATATTGATGCTACACATTGGAATTTACATCCAAAGTTACATCCGAAGAACTGAACCAAGGACTCAAAGAATTCCATGACAACTGTAAGAATATAAGGGGAGGTAGAAATCAAAGATGACTCTGATGTAGATGAAAGACTTGGATGCATGGACACCAACATGGACATCCAAGAAGAGGAGATGAGTAGACTATTCCAAATCAAAATCCAGATCAAGAGAACTAAGGTAAATGCTTTGGTTGATACCGGTTCTCGCCTAACTTGATTTCTGAAGTAGTTTTGAAGAAGTTTGGTCTTGATACTTATGAGCATCCACACCCTTATCCTTTGGGTTGGGTGAAGAAGGGTGTTGAAATTCAGGTAACAAGAAGATGTAAGGTCAAGTTTGGGATAAATTCCTAGTATATTGATGTTTTGGAAGTTGACTATATTCCACTTGATGCTTTTGATGTTGTATTCGGGAGTCCTTACTTGTATATCGTGGATGATATATTTATGAGAAGGGAAAACCAATACAAATGGGTCAAGGATGGGATCAACTACAACATCTGGGCACACTGGTGTAAGACACAAGTTACTATGGTGAGTGCTAACCAAGTAAAACCACTCATTTAGGAAAATCATAATCGGTTTTGTTTACTTTTGTTAAAGGATAAATAAGATGGGGTAGAAGTTTCAGATATTTCTAACCAGGGAAAGCATGATTTAGATAGTATTATTCAGTCTTTTCAGAAGTATTTCAGGCTCCCAGTGGGTTACCACAAAATGGGAAGTAGAGCATGAGATTCAGCTATTTCTAAAGTCCCCTCTACCGAACATTGGGTTGTATAGGCAATCCTTGCTTGAGAGTACTGAAGTAAAGAAACAACTCCAGGAACTACTAGACCAAGGGGTGATACGTCCGAGCACCTCACCATGTGGTTCACCTATTGTGATGGTGCCAAAGAAGGATGGTTCTTGGAGAATGTGCATCAACTACCGTGCTTTGAACAAGATCACCATAAAGAACAAATATCCACTTCCCCACATAGATGATCTCTTGGACCAGCTTCAACATGCCAAATTCTTCACAAAGTTGGATCTTAAGTCAGGTTATCACAAAGTCAGAATGGAGGAGGATATATGGAAGAATGCCTTCAAAACAAAACAAGGTTTGTATGAATGGTTAGTACTTCCTTTTGGGTTATGCAATGCACCCACTACATTTATGAGATTGATGAATGATGTATTGTGGGATTTCATAGATTCATGTGTCATTGTATATCTAGACGATATCTTGATTTTTAGTGCCACATGGGAAGAACATCTAACTCATTTACAACAAGTCTTGCAAGTTCTCAGGAGAAACAACTACTTTGTAATATGAAGAAATGTGAATTTCCAAAAATCACTTATTTTCTTGGGCACGTGGTTGGAGGAGGAGAGCTATGAGTGGATCCAAAGAAGGTGGAAGCCATCACTAATTGGCCAACACCAACAGGAGCCACATAGACTAGGATTTTTTCAAAGTAGTACAAAGTACATGTGGAAGTTCATTATGGGATTCTCCATGATTGTAGCACCTCTACACATAGTGGCCACAAAGAGTAAGGGTTTTAACTGGGGTAAGGAACAAGACAAATCCTTTGAGTTATTGAAATACAAGATTAGTCATGCTTCAATACTTGCTCTTCCTAATTTGCATTAGCCTTTTGAAGTAGAGACATATGCCAATGATTACACCATGGGTGCAAGTGTTGCTTCAAGGAGGTAAACCTGTATGTTATCATTCTGAAAATTTCACTTCAACAGTTAAAGGATATTCAATATATGATAAGGAAATGTATGCACTAGTTTAGAAATTAAAAATGGAAACATTATTTGTTGGGTAAATAAACTATTTTGCACACTAACCACAAACCTCTCCAGTATTTACAAGCACAATCTAAATTGTAGTAGACAATGCACTACAAATGGATGGGGTTCCTTCATTAGTTCTACCTAGTGATCAAATACAAGAAGGGTAGTACAAACTTGGTGGTAGAAATTTTGTCTAGGCCACCCACACAGGAGAAGTTTCCTTTTGGCCACTACTCTTAGATCAAGTCCTTCACAAAGGAAGCTTATGGAGAGGCATATGCCTAGGAAAGAGACTTTGAGGCAACATTTCAGTAGTTGCAGTCCCAAGGGACTGAAAGGACTGGGATTAAAGATTGTTATCTCAAGGACGGGCTACTCTATCGATGGGGGAAGCTTTGCATGCCAAAAGAAGAAAGAATTCTATCGATGAGGGAAGCACATACCTCAAAAGTAGCGGGACATTTCGGTGTTGGTAAGACCCTAGTCCAGTTGCAAAGGTACGTGTATTGGCCCAATATGCAAAAAGAAGTATCAAAATTTATACGTGGATGTAAACTTTTGTTTAACCTGCAATCCTAAGACTAGAAAGGAGGGTTTGTATATGCCTTTTCCAAGACCTACTCATCTCCTGGGAGGACATTTCTATGGATTTTGTAGGAGAACTACCTATGTATAAACATGGCCATGACTATCTATATGTTGTTGTTGATAGATTTAGTAAGATGTGTATTCTTATGGAATGTAAAAAAAGATAGTAAAAGCACATGAGGCAAGCAGATCTTTTTCTTTGCTAATGTATGGGTGCATTTTGGTTTGCCAAAGTCTATTGTTTCGATAGGATTCCAGTGTTCTTGGGAAGTTTTGTACTACTTTGTGGGACAAGATGGATACCGGTTACATAGAAGCACATCTTTCCATCCATAGACAGATCGGTAGACAGAGGTAGTGAATAGGACTTTGTACACGAGTTGATCGAGGGTATAACAACAAACAAGGACTTGGGATGAGCCCTTAGCCTACATTCAACATTCCTATAACCGAACGGTACACACATCCACTATGAAGTCACCGTTTGAAGCATGCTTGGGATATCTACCTAAAAATCCACTGGACATAACAGTAGGGTAGAAGGATGAAGAGGAGACATAAGACACATAGGTGACTAGAGAAAAAAAATTTATTGAGAGGATCCGAAAATCCATCTCAAAGTCAAAGAACAACTAGAGAAATCTCAAGCCAAGTACAAAGCTAGGCACGATCATCATAGGAGGGAATATAAACTTCATGTTGGAGATAGAGTTTGGCTTTACTTGAGCAAGGAGAGACTATAAGGTCAAGCACGAAAGCTCAAGCCACTACGATATGGACCCTTCACCATATTGGAGCAAAGTTGAGAAAATGCTTTTCGACTTGATTTTCTGTCATTTATGAGGATGTACTTTGTAGTAAACTATGAGAACTTGCACCTATATGAGCCATCCATGCTAGATGAAGATGAAGGACTACAATTGCTACCTTCCATTGAGGATTGCATCTTGGACTCACGAGGTGAATTGGAGGAGGATGTAGTGCTGTAGTAGAAGGTCAAAGAGACTAGGAGAGGTCCATAGGAGTCTTGGTAGATTAGACTGAAAGGAAAGACACCAAGGCAGGCCCGGTGGTACTCGAAGGAGAAAGTGAGGGAATTATTTCCTCATCTACTCCCCCACTAAGATTTTGTGGGACCAAAAGCCTCATAATGGGAGGTGTGATCCATAGGGATCCAAAATGACTCTACTTCATCAAATCAGTCAGCACGAAGAAGGAAAAATAACACACAAAGGTTCTATCTTTTTAGTAACATGACTGCTTGCCCAACCAAGGTGGTAGTCCGGGATCACTAGTCCTGCATTAGGCGGTGGTCCCGGCTCTTTTTTGGAAAAAAAAATATGAAACAAACAACCCATAATTTGGAAGGTTGTTCGTGTCTCTTCTCCTTCGTGACCTTTTCCATTCTCCAAGTGCATGGGAGGACATGAGAAAGGCTATAAATATATGTTTGTAGAAGAGAATAGGATCATCAAAGCATGAAAGCGAGTAAGAAGTTCTTAGAGTTGGAATTGTGTTTTGTAGAAGAAAAGAGTGTTAAGGCAAAGCAAACAAGTATTTGGGAGGAAGTGTGAGATATTATCTACATCTCTTCCATATTTATTGTAAATTTTGTACTTGTTATTTTGAATTGGCCAATAAAAGAGGGAAGAAAGAGCAATTTCCCTTCCCGATCGGGGGTTTTCCTCCTCCTTGGAGGTTTCGATGATAAAATTTGTTTGTGTTTATGAGCTTAGATTCTTTCCTTTTCCGGGATTGTGGATTCTAAGCATAAGCATAATTTGTTCACTAGCTATCTCTGTCATTTTCTAATAGAAAGTAGAACAAAACATTTATTTTTTGATTTTGTGGATAATTCCAAACTCAAAGATTTTATAGATCATTGGCCCTTATCATCATGTGGCATATATTAATCAATATTTAACTCCTTTTGAACATGGCATGAATAATAATGGACCCCTCAAAATCATTGATGTGGACTAAGGTTGAGCAATGATTATTGGCTTTGATTTATCATGGAGAAAACTATAGTCAACAAACATAATCATTAGTTGAGGAATACCCCTTCTCCATGATGGGCCGACCCTCGAGATTTTTCGGTGACACTTCATTCAAGAGTAATCCAACACTGGTTAGGGCTTCGTGATGAAGCTACCATGTGCATAAATCTTGGCTTTGGTTGAGTTTTAGGGTTTCCTAAGCACTGTTGATCTTTGTACATTGCATCTTATATGAGTCAAATTAACTTAGTGAGTGTGTTAAATGATCTCAATTGGTCATTTAACTTGAAGATTTTCTAGCTCACAAAATCCCTGGAGAAAATTTCCTGTATCCATAGAAGTTGGTTTGTGATTTCTGACAGAGGCTCCTTCTACATCTCTGTGATCATTTAGGGCTTCATGTGCATGATTTTTAGTTTCTCTACTATGAAATTGGACGGACATTTTTAATGAAGCCTGTGGCTCGATGTAAATTAATTTTTCATGGATTTTCT
This sequence comes from Taxus wallichiana var. yunnanensis, assembly GCA_018340775.1. Classification (NCBI taxonomy): domain Eukaryota; kingdom Viridiplantae; phylum Streptophyta; class Pinopsida; order Cupressales; family Taxaceae; genus Taxus; species Taxus wallichiana. The sequence goes on from CM031241.1 coordinate 49,104,495, forward strand.
AACTTTGTGATTGTAACTCCATGGGTATTAAGGTGAGTTATTGCTCTCATATTATCTCTGAAAGTATTCGTGAACTGGGTATTTACTTGTTGCCTCTCTCAGAGGGTATACTAGTTCATTGCTCTCGACCTCTGGGTATTTGTAGATTGGTTTCACCGCTTTATTTTCTTAGATATTGAAGTTTACACGATTATGTTTTGAATCCTGATTTGCATATTTGTATTCATAATGTTTTACTTTATTTGAACTTTCTAATGTTGAGGAGAATCTTAACCGTGCCTTTTAGATCTGTTCGACTTTCGTTTGAATCTATTTTGAAAAATGAATTGGGGTTTCAGTTTATAATGCCTTTCCATGAACTGGGTCGAGCTATTGTAAACTCTCATCGCCATGAATGGAGGGCTCTTTCAATATATTTTGTAAGACCGTACCTAGCTCTACTATTGAGCCATAGTTCTTTTTCTGGTAAATTAATCCCAACCCAACTCTATATTTGATTTTTCTATTATCTGAAATTGACCATTGAACCTCCCCTTCTGAGTGGAGATGGATTTTCATTAATATGAGCTAGATTATAGAATTTACGTTCATGTCGAGATTTCTGTGAACTGTAGAGCTATTTACATTTGAGTTTAGTATTTTATGAGCATATTTTCTCGTTGTAGAGTGCAAAGGTTCATTAGCTAGTACATTGTGAAATGTGTAAGTTGTTTTCTTGTTATATTCACTCAAACTTTGAGCTTTGCATTTAAGTTCCTTTTTGCTTCAAGCTTGGATCCTTGGTGTTGTCTGGTTACTCTGTGTCTTTTGGCCTTGACTGTCATTCTTTTCTTATTTTATTTGATGCTTGATGCATTTTAGTTCCAAAACCGTGAAGAATTTTTCTTCCTGTGTGGTCAATGGTTTGGCACCATATATTCCAGTTGTTTAAGTTTGATATTTTTGAAGGTGGAAAACTGTATGGCAACTATTCTGTGTCATTTTGAAAAGGAAAAAAAAAATTCCATTCTTTTCTGTGAGACCATGATTTTTTTAAAATTTTCATCAGAATTTTTTATCTTAGCTATCATTTCACTCCATCACATTGTGATTTGGGTTCCATTTCAATCTTTTAATGGCCATTTTACCATTTTTCAGCTTTGCTTCTAACCTTTTGGGTTGAGTTTTGGCTTGGTTATGTTGTAAAATAGCTTTCGTGGACCTTAACCTTAAGACCGCTGCCATGGATGGTAATTGGAGCTATGGTAATATGATTTCCTTATTTGTTTGCTTGCTTCAATGACCTTATTGACTTTTTTGTTTGCTTCAACTTACTCCAACGACCTTATTGACTTTTTGTTTGCTTCAACTGGTACTCTACCTTCGTGTTTTGCAATAACATGGACTGTTATAAACATCAAAGAATATGGAAGCTCTTGAAGTAGTGGGATGAACCTTACCTTCTCTTGCATTACTTCATGTACCTGTTATAGTTGATGTTCATTGGTTTCACAAGATCTGTACTTGTATCATTGTTGTTTTCATTAGAATTTGTTATATTCTTGTATATGTATCCTTATTATGATAATGTTCCAACTTGTATCGATATGGTTGTCCCTTTTATATTGATCAATAGCTCCATTCTAATGGAAATGATGTCATCTTACTCTGTCATTTTCTGATTCTGCTTATAAGTTGTTCACAGGAATCCTATTGCTAGCATGAAGATTTGATCATTTATCTATTGATGAGCATTGTTATTCCTTCAATGTAGATGATGATATCCTTTTCTAACTATATTTTGGAAATCTGTATTTGCTTAAGTTTTGAAGTTGAATATAATTTGTATACATTTCTTTGATGTTGATATTGAATGCCAAAAATTACATTTCATTGACACTTGCACCTTCTAGAATATACTCCACATGAGGACTCTATGATCTAAAAATATTTATGACTTGAACTATACTTAAATCATTTGTATACTTGAACTCATGATTTGTAAATATTCTTGTCCTTTATATAGATTGCATGTTTGAGATGTAGTACCTTCACTTTGTTGTAATGACTCTGTAAAAGACATTCTAACCATTTATACATTTATATTGTCTGATATCAAGTTATTTTTCTTGAAATTCCATTTTCTTAATGATATGAATACAACAAGCATGAAATCCTGAACTCGATGAAATCTCTTTTCCCTTTCAGGTACAATGCAGTAATTGGAGAAGATGGTGAAGAAGGAGCAGGGAGGAAAACAATTCACACCAAACTTCATCATTTCTTTGTTCACAAATTTACGCATATGTACTTTTATTTTTGTTCTTTTTTCAGAGTTACTCCCACGACTTGTGTGGGCTTACTATACTATTATTCCTCATGAATAAATGAACTATTTTTCATGTAATGAGATGTATGACTTTTATTTTCTATACCTTCTTCATTTGTATGGATAATAAATGAACTTATACAACTTAGAAAACTTAAATAATTCACTTAATCATAGAAATAAATTTAAATCAAGTGTACCTTTTTATGCTCATTGAAAATGCAAACTGCTTATAAAACTACCTTTTCCATGCTTCAAACCCAGAATCGAGGCTTTCGCTTGAACATAAAACCTTGCATATGCCATCTTTCCCACCTTCACCAAGGCCTTGTAGTAGTCTTCCTAGGCTACTACATTGTCTTGCTGAAGATGATACATCGGAGAGGCGGTATACGTAAAGTGTTGCCTTCTAGGGAAACACTTTCAGCTGCTAATTTAATGCATGACATTCTTATTTTGTCCAAAACCAAAAATTAAAAAAATTGTATCCCTTTCCGAGATGGCTACCCAAAATATAGTCAAACTTCTAACTCAACCATTATGAGAAACTTAAAAGTTTCGAGTTGACCTTTTTGACGGGTGCAAAAAATGTCAACATTTTTGGTGATCCCTGGGGAAAGATTCCTACTAGCTTCTAGACCAGTGCCTTTCTCTTGTCCATTGGGCATGGAGTTAAAACATATAACCAAAACTACACTTTAAAAACAAACTAAATTTGGGAAAGGATATGTAAACCAGATCACATGCATGAATGTAGTTTATTGAATTGGAAAACATTGCAATGTGCATGAAATGCACTTATTATAAGGGAAAACCTAGTCTACCCTACTATAAAAAAAGGAAATTGAAGCTAATCAAAACCTGAAATAGGTAGTGAAAATTAACTTCCCTTTCTCCAAAACTGAGCCCATGAGTTAGTTCTAGAAACCAACAAAGTGAAAAATCTGAAAGTAAGATGTGTACCTTTAATTTGTTCATCAGATTAGTCCAAGAACTAGGAAACACCTCTATCTGATCTGTAATATGTTCTACGGAATGATGTAAGGCTTGTTGTTGAGAACATGAAACTCAATTTTGTGCTCTAAGACAAACATAAAATCTGGGTAATGTTGTAACCGAGTGAGAATAAGCCAAATATCGAATAGGACAAGGCCTTCTAGTAGGGAATAAGCTGACTATTTTGATATGATCTGAATCATGAACATCATATTCAACCATAAGCTCATTATGAAGCTATCTTGAAATTTGTTTTGTGTCTTCCAACTATTGTAGCTCATCCGAAAACTGATTTGAGGTTTGTTTTTTCTCTACAAGTTGTTGTTTAATGACTACTATGAGTGATTTTTCAACTAGTAATGTCGAATTCTTCTGCATTGTTCAGATCCTCCATGTAGTCTGAAAACTCAATATTGTCTTCTTCTTCGTAGGCACTATCCAGATACATGGTGTAGTCTAAAAAAGTAAGATCATCTTCTTCTTCTTCATCAACAATTATGAGAAATTGCTATTCTTTATCATCTTTTAGGACATTTTGAAGTTGATATGAACATATTTCATCTCTTTCAAACTATTGTAGAAAAATTGATCTTTCCTCTAAATTATCTTGATTTGACACAAAATATATAAGATAAAATTTGTCTCATTTTTCTACATAAGATCTGATCTAGGTAACATGTTGTTCAAACATATTCTCCTCCAAAAATGGTTCTTCCAGGAGGGGATAATAAAGATCTGCATCCAATAGTACTTTTTCTCTTTTTCAAGTACAAGAGGAACCTTAACAATAGAGGTTCTTTGAATGTTGAAACTGCAAAATCAGTGAGTTCTATAGGTTGTTCTTCACCTATGTAGTTTTCCAAATCTGACAAGAAATCAGCCTCTTCAAGCTATAAATCTGAAAGCACACCTTCCTTGAATTTCAACCTTCTTTTTATTTGAAACTGATCCATCCTCTTTTGATAAGACTGTAAGTTGTGTGAGTATGGTGCCTTTGTGCACACTACACTCAGAATATGTAGATTGCTGATCATCTTCCAACTGCTCTTGATCTGCTAGAAAAATAGATTGTACCTTTTGCATGGTTTCTTTTTCCAACTCTGGAATAAAATCAAATTGAAACTTTGACACCCATCCATGCAAATTATATAAAAATTCCAGCCTATTGTTGTCTTTTGTTGGTTGCTTCTCCATGCTGATATCTTGGTTCTCTTTTTCCTGGACTAGAAGTATGGTAAAGGAGGAATGGGCTTAATTTCAACTTTAATAGGAAAATTTTGGACAAGAGGTTAGGGTATAAGATCTAATTTTAGAACAACATCTAAACACCAATTTGGACACTTAATTTTGACTTCATTATATGATTCTGGGGTAGAAAAAGTAGGAATTACAATAGCTTGATAATTTGAAACTAATGAATGGGGTGCTTTAGCTAACAAGGGGAATATATAGGCACTGAATTGAAAAACTTTATTACTATCATTTTTTTGCTTCCAATGACTTCTCATATAGTTCCTTGACAACTAAAAATGATTTCTTAAGTTCATTAAGCTTGATCTCAAGATCTCTTCACCTTTCACAATCAACATAACCCTCTACATAACTTTGACCTTGAACAATGTAATGATCATCATATTGATAATCATACTGATTTCCAAGGTTTGGGTCATAAGGATATTCATTCGATAGGGGTTATAGAACTGATCTAAAGGAGAAATTGGATAAAAGGTTGCTAGTTTGGCTGATAATATTGCTGAAAATGAGGGTTCATGGCTGCAAGACCTCATAAAATATTGAAACTATGAAAAACAAGTCTGTTGCTCATAAACACAACTGATAATAATAAAATAATAGATCTGATTTTCATGAAAATACTTGGAAAATTCAGCTGAAAATTGATGAATTTGAAAAGTGCTATTACGATCGAAATCAGATTTATGGAGTCACCAAATGAATTCTACTCCCGAATCTTCAATTGTTTGAATTCATCAATATTAATTCTATCCAAAACTGCTATGCATGGTGTCTGATCTACTTGAATGATGAAACACCTTTGAAAAGTGAGACTTTAAGGTGTATGAGTGTCCCATCGGGCATGCCAAAAATTGTTATCTCTTGAAAGTGCACCCTGAGAGAGATGATCGCAGATGTTCCAAGCTTACTTTGGATCTCTCTCTTTTGTAGATACAATGGAAACACCTCAGTCTCATGGGTATACCCTCTTGTTGAGGTGAGTCTCTAAGTATAATGCCGATTCCTTTTTATGTATCCTTAACTAATTTTTAGGGTTTTGAGGGTAAAAGGATGATCAGAATCGAATTGAAAACTAGGGTGATACACCAAACTTGTTGAGGGCTTTGACTGAGTATATGCACAATCAATTTGAGAATGAAACATGGATGCACAAACCAATAGTTTTCAATAGAATATTAAGGCAAAACACTTGGTGTATTGAGGGAATGAGTCACAACAATACAATAAGATAACATGCACACTAATATTATGCAGAAATTACTAAATTTGCAGCAAGGTAAGATGATTAATCAAGGAATTTTAAATTCACAAGAATTAATGAGATATACACACCACTGCAAATAATTGGAAAGGTAGAAATCAATTCTCATTCAAGGGGAAAAATTGGAAAAATTTAATTCAGCACTCTTATGTCCAAAAATTCCTCCTATGTGCCTTGTAATTAAACACAATATATAACAAAATTATTCACCCATACTATCCTAAAAATAGGCTAAAATTTGTACTCGCCCATGCATGCTAATTTTACCCCTTTATCATGAATAAATAAAGGAATAAAAATAGACATGCTAATACAATGAGGCATTAATAGCCTTGATTACAAAAATACATTTAGTCAAACTGTGGTTGACTGATCTATTTTTAATAATTAAGATGAATAATTTGGCTAATAATAGCCCTTGCTTGTTGTGTAAGTCTCCTCCAATGTGCATGCAATCTCTGTCTTCTAGTGCTTGATGTGACACTTACAATTTGATCCACTTACAATGATAAATTTGGCATTCTTTAATTCTTCCCCTTGGATACACATGCAAAAATCAATCTCTCTCTGTGAGCAAAAATAATTCTTACGTCTTTAACACTTTACAAAATTCACCCAATGTGTGGGGACCACCTGCAGGCTCTGATGTTGACATCTATACACATACTCCACCTTTGTCTTTTATCTTTTATGTATTCTAATGGGTGACATGAAACCTACCCCTATGTAAAATAATTTTTTTCTTCTCTAACACTTAACAAAATAGAAAAACTCCACCCCACTGTGGGGACCACGTGCACATGTTCAAATTTTCCTTCTTTTAACTTTAACTCCCTTTGGTATGGGACCTTTGGAAAGATTAAGGTAAGAAATATTTTTGTAATCATTGCCTCTTGGTCTTGATCTCTCGTGTATTAGGTGATCCACCTTGCCCCTTTGAATTTACATGACATGAATACTTGATTTGAATAATAATGGGGAACTTTTTGACTAATCATAGTGAAGTATTAAGGTTGTTGGCCCTTATCATCATGTGGCATATATTAATCAAGATTTAACTCCTTTTGAACATGGCATGAATAATATTTGGACCCCTCAAAATCATTGGTGTGGACTAAGGTTGAGAAATGATTATTGGCTTTGATTTATTATGGAGAAAACTATAGTCAACAAACATAATCATTAGTTGAGGAAGATCCCTTCTCCACGATGGACCAACCCTCGAGCTTTGTTGGTGACTCTTCATTTGAGACTAACCCAACACTTGTTAGGGATTTGTGATGTAGCTGCCATGTGCACAAATCTTGGCTTTGGTTGAGTTTTAGGGTTTGCTAAGCACCGTCAATATTTGTACATTGCATCGATATGAGTTAAATTAACTTGGTGAGTGTGTTAAATGATCTCCAGCTCATTTGGTCTCTTCACTGAAGCTTTTCTATCTTGGCGAAGACCTAGAGAAATTCTCCCTGTGGGCCACGAAATTTGGTTTTGAGTTCGATAGAGGCTCTGACGTACCCAAAATTGTAAGGTACTTATCTTTGTGGAATGGTGTAATAAATGCCCCAATGATGATACAGTCTCTTCGCAAGGTGTTCGGGATCCAGAGAAGCTTTATGGATATGCGTTAACATCCCGCATGCCTCGCTTAGCCCCCGCGTGCTTTGTTTTACCCTTTTTCCCTCTTTTCTTGGCTTTTTGGTCTTGATTTGAAACCGCCGCCCATGAACCGCCGCCTACCGCGTGGCGGTCCTTACGCGCGTTTTCGAATGTTCTTTTTGAACGCACGTAAAGTTCAACGTTTCACCAGCCTTTTCTTGCCGACTTGAGCATGCATTTATGTTTTTGGTCCCCTGGAATAGTGTTTTTCCTTTGTTTATTGTTTAGGAGTTCAGTTTGGTTTTGATCTTTGGGTGTTTGAATTCCTATAAATGCATGGTTTGTGCACATGCAAATGGCCCCTCATTCTTGTTTCAAACTCACCATTTTCAGTAGTTCAGTCTTCTAGTTTGCTTAAGTTTGATAGTTTAAATCCTTTACATGCTTGGTTGCATTACTCAGCTGTTGGTAAGCCACAGATCCAACTTGTGCAAACAGTATTATTGTTTTGGAGTAGAATAGTTTAGGCAGCCATTAAAGTTGCAGGTTTTGCTCTTCATACAGACTAGTTTCAGGTTCTGGACGCTTTTTGTTGCATGATTCGCAGAGACCCCACTAGGAATTGCATAGGCCAAGCTCGTACTCTTGCGCTATCCCTCTCCTATCCGCATTCTATTTTGTCTGCATTCTGAAGGCCCATTGATCCAAATATCTATTCCTGTTGATGCAAGCATTACACGCTTTTCTGGATTCACGTGAGCACAAAGAACGAAGAGATCATACTGAGGGGACAAGAACACACACACCATCGGATTCGCCACTGTTCTGCGAAATCCAGGTTCTAGCTTTCAAAGTTCTAGTTAGAATCTTATCAAATAAAGTAGTTAATCGCTTTATTTCAGTTATTTCCATTCTCGATATTGCCAGGGAAGTTGTGGGGATTGATAGTTTCTGAGAAACTATGATTCATTCCTCACTTCTGAGGTAGGATCGAGAATCTTGCAAATAGATTAGTTATTTCGTTGTTTAGAATAGATATACGAAATTGCATAGACAGATAGCTACACTCGGCTATTTTGTTTGTTTTAAATTGTTAGCTTAGTTGTCAATTCTAAATATTTTAAATAGCTGCTTTCTTATAAATTGTCAAAAATACAAAAAGAAGTTATATATGCTAGAGGTATACTTAGATTTTACTTTATTATAGTTTGTTTCATTCTTTGTTTTGCATGACAATTACGGGACCTAGGGAGCCCAGGGAATACATTTTCGAGCCAATCGTGCCTCAGCCCAATCTCATAACAGCAATAACTGATATTGACCAGAATCTTAGGATACAAGTCTTCCAAACAACAACAGACTTCCAGAGTCGGGTCTCGCTTAAGAGGGTTAAACATAGAAGAGGACCAAGCACACACATTTTGGTCAAATCAGCCAAACTACAGGTTATCCTAAAAACATCCATATGACTGTAGAAGGATTTGAAAGAGAACAAATATTCGGGTGCGATCCTTTAGTTCCACAGCCAGATGCTGGAGACACCCTCGTAGATATAGATACCAGCTTAAGAATTCAAGTTGCTAGAACACCTGTGAGGTATTCTGAGAAAATCACACAATTGCTGATTCTAAACATAGAGGCTGAGAAAGCATACGATTACTGGATACTAGGGATTAGGACTTGATCTCGCGTATGACCATAACAGGACCACAACAACCAAGAGTCTACGGTTGTGATCCACAAATCCCACAGCCTAACGAATCCATAAGAGAATTAGACATAGACACTGGCCTACGCACATTAGTATTTCAGTCTACTCCGATTCCACCTATCATCATTCAACGATTATCCCTCTTTGGACACAAATAGCTAACGAAGCTAGAGACTTTTGGACTAGGCCAGAGAATCGTCCATAGAGTTGACTATATTCACCATATGACCTTATCTGGGGGAAATACACGAAACCATCCCGGGTCATTTTCCACGCATCCCACAACCCATAGATCGAATCACGCCAGAGCTCGATATTGATTGGAGCCTTCGAGTAGTCATCCTGGCTGATCGATCTATCACACCGGTCCAGGTTAGAAGGGCCTTCTTTGCCTTAGATTCGCAGATTCCATTAGTGCGTGTCGAAGATATTAGATTGCCTAACTAGTCTATCCGTATACTACCCGTATTCCATCCCCACCGGCTGTCTCGGCACGACCTCGGGAGGTCGGGTACGCGGAAGAGTCGCTTGTAGATTCCCACGCTCGCTTGTCGCTTTTCCGGCGTACGAGGATCCTACATCTCGTGTGATCATTCGGGATTCCTGTGGATGGTTTTGGTTTCTCCGCTATAAAAATGGACAAGAATTTTTAACGAAGTGTATGGATCAATGTAAATTACTTTTTCATGGATTTTTGCCTTTGGATTGTAACTCCATGGGTATCAAGGTGATTTATTGCTCTCATATTGTCTTTGAAAGAATTTGTGAACTAGGTATTTTCTTGTTTCCTCGTTCATAGGGTATACTAGTTCATTACTCTCGATTTCTAGGTATTTGTAGATCTATTTCACTATTTTATCTGCTTAGATATTGAATTTTTCATGATTATGTTTTGAAGCCTCAAACTGTGTATTTATATTCATAATGCTTTACCTTCTTTTGAACTTTTTAGTGTTGAGGAGAAGATTAACCATGCCTTTTAGATCCATTCGGATTTTTTCTAAATCTATTTTGAAAAATGAATTAGGGTTTCATTTATAATGCATTTCCATTAACTAGGTTGAGCTATTATAAACTCTCGACACCATGAATGGAGGGCTATTTCAATCTATTTTGTAAAACCATACCTATCTCAACTATTGAGCTACAATTCATTTTCTAGTAAATTAATCCCAACCCAACTCTATATTTGATATTTCTATTATTTGAAATTGACCATTGAACCTACTCTTACGAGTGGAGATGGATTTTCATAAATATGAGCAAGATTATTGACTTTATGTTCATGCCGAGATTTCCGTGAATTGTAGAGTTATTTTCATTCGAGGGTTTAGTATTATATGAGCATATTTTCTCGCTAAGGAGTGGAAAGGTTCATTAGTTGTACACTGCAAAATGTGTAAGTTGTTAACTTGTTGTATTCAATCAAAAATTGAGATTTACATTTAAGGTCGCTTTTGCTTCAAGCATGGATCCTCGGTGTTGTGCGGTTTTTTTGTGTCTTTTGGCCATGGTGTCGTTCTTTTCTGTTTCAGCTAATGCTTGATGCATTTAAGTTCCAAAACTGTGAAGACATGTTCTTCTTGTGTGGTCAATGGTTTGGCACCATATATTTGAGTTGTCTAAGTTTGAGATTTTGAAGGTGGAAAGCGTATGGCAATCGTTCCGTGTCATTTTGAAAAGGAAAAATTAGACTTCCATTCTTTGTTGTAAGACCATGATTTTTTTGAAATTTGCATAAGAATTTCGTAGCTTAGCTGTCGTTTCACTCCATCACATTGTTATTTGGGTTCCATTTGAATCTTTTAATGGCCACCATTTTGAGCTTTTCTTCTCACCTTGTGGGTCATGTTTTGGCTTGGTTATGTTGTAAAATAGCTCATCGTGGACCTTAACCTTGAGACCACTGCCATGGGTGGTAATTGAAGCTATGGTAATATGATTTCCTTATTGAATGTTTGTTTGTTTCAATGACCTTATTGACGGTTTGTTTGTTTCAACTAGTACTCTACCTTTGTGTTTTGTAATAACAGGACTGTTATAAACCTTGAAGGATATGGAAGATCTTGAAGTAGTGGGATGAACCTCACCTTCTCTTACATTACTTCTTGTACCTATTATTTTGGATGTTCATTGGTTTCATAAGATCTCTACTTGTATCATTGTTATTTTCATCGAAGTTGTTCTATTACTTGTATCTCGTATCCTTATTGTGATAACGTTCCAACTTGTATCGATATGGTTGTCCCTTTTATATTGATTAATAGCTCCATTCTAATGGAAATTATTTCATCCTACTCTGTCATTTTCTGATTGTGCTTATAAGTTGTTCTGGGAATCCTATTACTGACATGAACATTTGATAATTTATCTATTGATGAGCACTGTTATTCCTTCAATGTAGATGATGATATCATCTGCTAACTATATTTCTAGAAATCTGTATTTGCTTGAGTTTGATAGTTGAATATAATTTGTATGCATTTCTTTGATGCTGATTTTGAATGCCAAAAACTATGTTTCATTGACACTTGCACCTTCTGGAAGATACTCCACCTCTGGAATCTGTGATCTAAAAATATTTATGACTTGATCTATACTTGAATCATTTGTATACTTGAACTCATGATTTGGAAATATTCTTGTCCTTTATATAGATTGTATGTTTGAGATGTAGTAATTTCACATTGTTGTAGTGACTCTGTAAAAGAGATTATGACCTTTTATTCATTTGTACTATCTGATATCAAGTTCATTTTCTTGAAATTCCATTTTCTTAACGTTGTGAATACAAGCATGAAATCATGAGTTCGATGAAATATCTTTTCCCTTTCAGGTACAATGCAGCAATTTGAGAAGATGGTGAAGAAGGAGCGGTGAGGAAAACAATTCACACCAAATTGATGGAAATCCAGGAAATGATGGATTTCATCCTTTCTTTGTTCACAACTTTACGCATATGTACTTTCATTTATGTTCTTGTTTTCAAAGTTACTCCCATGGCTTGTGTGGGCTTATTGTACTATTATTCCTCATGAATAAATGAATTTTTTCGTGTAATGAGATGTATGTCTTTTCATTTCTGTACCTTCTTCATTTATATGGATAATAAATGAACTTATACAACTCAGAACACTTAAATAATTCACGTAAGCATAGGAAAATTTTTAAATCATGTGTACCTTTTTTATGGTCATTGAAAATGCAAACTTCTTGTAAAACTACATTTTCCATGCTTCAAAACCTGCAACTGAGACCACTACTTTAGAATGTAAAACCCTGCATATGTCATCTTTCCCGCCTTCACCAAGGCCTTGCAGTCAGTCTTCCTAGGCTACTGCATTGTCTTGTTGAAGATGATACATCGAGAGAGGTGGTATACACAAAGTGTTGCCTTCTGGGGCAACACTTTCAGCTACTAATTTAATGCATGACATTCTTATTATGTCCAAAACAAAACAATTAAAAAAATTGTATCCCTTTCGAGATGGCTTCCCAAAACATAGCCAAACTTCTAACTCGACCATTCTGAGAAGCTCAAATTTTTTGAGTTGACCTTTTGCACGGGGTGTGAAAAATGTCAACAGGGTTATTGTTACCTGATGAGAATGACCATAACACAAGTAGTGAAATATAATGTGTTGCTAAAAATAATAACAGAAAATACAACATAGATAATACAAGTGAAAAGAGAAAATAGATCCTAAAGAATACAAGTGCATAGATAAAACACAACATAGAATACAGGTGTACAAAGTAAAGAAAACATATAACATACAATTGTATGAATAAAACATATCATATAACATAAAAGTACACATATGAATTAGAAAATCAAGTATCAAAATTTATACAAGTTCAAATAAAAATTAAAAGTGAAATTATCTCATAGTAGTCAAATCCTATAACCACACAAGTGTACATAACAATCCAATGAATAAATATCACACAATAATTAGAGTATGTAATTAACAAAGTGCATAGAGAATCAAAATGAATCAATATAAAAAATTAATATTATAATTTAATGCACAAGTTCACATAATATTCAAATAAGTCAATATCACAAGCAATCATAATACATAACACAAAAATTCATAGAGTAGTAAAATGAAATGATATGGAAAAATAATCCATGGTGTAATAAATTGTGTGGGGTAGCCAAAACATGAGGGGAGGGTTGATAGTAGTGACTAATATATAAATATGTAGTGAAATAAAAAAATTGGGCCCTTTATGAGAATAGTTATTTTTTTCTACTATAAAATTTACAAATGGAATCTCTTTTATGTGTTGTTCTTAGCATTGGTATATTTTTTCCACAAGGATGTACTTTGATTATAAACAATTTCCATTTTTTTGAGTCTTTGGACCCTTTATGAGAAAAAGTGCCCATGGCATGCTTAAGAGGAACACTTAAGTTATTTTTTACAACCATAACTTTCATATACATACTCCAATTTCAGTCCCATTTGCAAAGTTGAAAATCTCTTGCAACAAGGATAATCTTTTATCATAAACACTTTACAATTTTATTTTAACCTTTGTGAGAAAATAAACCTATAATACCCTTAGGAGAAACACTTAGAACAATTCCTCAAAAGGGCACCAAGCATGCCTTGGGCTATGACAAAAACTCATAATATTGTTTTGTCCATAACTTTCACATACGGACTCTAATTTAGGTGTCATTTGAATTATTGTAAAGCTTTTGCAATGAGGATGAACTCGACTGAAAATATTTTTTGAGATGCTGCTATTTTTTCCCTTTAAAAGAAATATTCCTATCCCACCCCTGGGAAACAACTCCTTGTTCTAGAGACAACATTTGCATACAAAATTTGATTTTGGTCCCATTCAAAGGATTGTAAATATATTCTAACAAGGAACACTATTTTAAAGGTTTTTGGGCCCTAAATATGACAAATTTTACATGAATTTTTTTTGGATATATATTGTAATAATTGTGTAAGACAAATTATGTAACTCAAGCTAAATCAACTTGAAGTCAAGAGGTAGGTCAGATTTAAGGTAGTTAGTTTGAAATAAATTATAAAATGGACGATGTTTCTCTCATCTCTAGAGAAAAATTGTTGCAAATTTTTTAGTATATTTTATTTTCCAATTTCATGAATATTATGAATACAAACACGTAAGATGATTTTCATCACATGGGTTTTAATACATTTTGATTGTGATATTTTCTTTTTATGTTGAACATCAAAGGTCCATTAATAACTCAATTTCTTCATTGTACATTATCCCTTGATAAGAAAACATTCTGTTTTGTATCTTGGTACATGGACTTTGTGTTGCATCTAAGATATCGTCTTTCACACATTGTAGCTCATATCCCCACTCATTCAAGAGAAAGAGATTTTGTGGATTTTTTTGTTACCTTGAGTTATTTAGGTAGTGCTCAAATTTTACTTTGTCAGGGGTTTCTCTATCTTATCTTCTTTCAATCCCTTTCCAAATTCCTCCATTTTGTTGCCTTTTTGTACTTTTGGTTAAAAGTACCGAAAATCTCATATAATCCCATCATACAATGTAAATTTTCCCCTCTCAAATGCAAAATAATATCACCTTGTGAATGGTAATCTCCCCAAATGTTGTAGGTTTTATCATGTCACTTCTTTTGGGAAATTCGTTAAATTTACCAAAATCATGCACAACAATAGAAATTACTACCAAATTTTTTCAATGACTCCATTGGGATCGAAGTTCCTTTTAAATTTGATTTCTAAATTAAGGAAACTCCCTTTGAATAGAGGTTGATGACTCAAAATGGTAACTAGAAATGATATCTTTCCTGGAAAAATGAATATAGAAAATAGGTATTCTATGCTAGTGGTTGATAGTGATAATGATGAAGATGAAAATGATCTTCTCTTTCAAGAAAATAAGTTCCTTATGATCTTGGGAAAGTTATTTTTTTGAATGAATTTTATGGAGGTATGAAAACCCAATTAGTAATATTATATCCTATTTTGGTTCAAAATTTAAAAACATTGAGAAAGATGAAAGGAATAATATTTTCTCATTTTCTTACAACCATGATGTACCAAAAATTTGAGAAAATATTTGCATTGAAGAAAATGGATCATCATTGAATTTTTTTGATATACCAAAAATAAGAAACAAAGTTTTTGACGTCCTCATTCAAGTTGTAGAAGAAGAAAACAAGAAGATGCATGTGTTGTAGAACATTAAAATCATAGTAAATGATATTTCTTCATCCAATGATCATGTAGTCAAACCCATATGAGAGAACTTCAAAAGAAGTGTTTCCAAAGGAAGAAGAACAAGGATTAAACTTGTTGATGATAAAAAATGAAGTACTTGATAAAAGAAATGAAAAAGAGATAGAGGTTGTTGCAAACAAGAGAGATACCAAATTAACTCTAGGAAGAATCTATAGGTAAGGAAAGTAACGGTAAAATATTTTCATCCAACAAAGAATCATTAGAAGACACATTTGGTGGAGAATATATTGTTGATGATTCATGTCCTAGTGATAATCTCATGGCATTTCCTTTTCCATGTCTTCATATTTATGATTTTCTTACATATGGAGATGAATATATGGCTATGCTTAAGAAGATATAAATTCCAATAATTGAAAAAGAAAAAAATGAAATTGAAACCCCAACATTAACATATACGTATAATATTATGTAGAAGATATATAGAGGAATCTCGAGGATCTTAAAGTACTTCACAATAAAGAATCAATTAGAATTTTTCTATAAGTAATTCCTATTAAAATCTCGACAACATGAAATTTTTGTTCCAAACCAGTGTATACACCTAATTTTTCACTTTTCATCTTTCATACTTGTTTTTTTACTATAAGTAAAAGTGGGTTAAGGGAAACCTACCCTATACAATAAGTGAAGACAAAGATGTAGCAATGAGGAACAAATGAGGAAGCCTCTACTAGTGGAATAAAGAAACCAAAAACAACATATCCAAAATAGCAGCACAACCCATCTAATAGTACAAAACCAAGCTCATCCTTGAGACCCCTTCCCATGGGATCTTAAGTATGTCTTAAGGGGATAATTATTCCCTTTATTTTTTTCTTCTCACAATCATCCATTCCTTTCTAGTATTAGGGTTTTAATTTTCATTATTATTGATTGGAATCATAAATTCAATATTATCTTTCATACTTTATTATTATTATCTTTCATACTTTATTATTATTATCTTTCATAACTTCATTATTATTTTATTTCATTCTTGTTACTAAAAATTTCCTTTGTGCATATAAGGGTCACTGATACATCTATTTCTTGAGTGGGTTCCTTAATGGGCCTTCTCGGGAATCGGGTATGATTATTCATGTAATCATTATGGGTTAGAGACAGTACACAAAGAGATTATCACTATTTGGTCCCTACCTTAGTTTTCCTTGCATTAGTTATCCTTTTCCCTTTATGTCTCATATACATTTCACTCCTGACACCTTACTTGTATTTCCCCACTTGACACCTTGTTCATCCATTTGCTTGATCTATGACAACTATTTTCACTTTTCATGACACATTACCTCATGTTATCATCCTTAGATGATGTCATCACCCGCGGGTGATGATTTTGGTGTTAGGTTTGTCGCTAGTCGATGACATATCACATGGGTGATGGCATGTATATATGCTCACTACATATTGAAATTTATGAAAGGAAGCCACAATCTTAGGAATTGTAAACTACTCCTCTTTTGCACCAACTTCACATCTACTTGCTCGACTCTTAGTTTATATTGCACTTGGCTTGGATGGGATTAGAAAATATTCTTCTTTCTTGGGTTACTTGCACTATTGGGTCATCTATAGTGAGTCTAGGATAGGTACGGTGTTCCCCTTCTCCACCTAATAATGATTCTCTTTCGGTGTGCTTTTTCTAGTGAGAGATAAATGCATCAATGACCACCGCACAAGTAAGTGCTATAACTATCTTTGTCATTTTATATAGATTATTTTGTTTCCCTTCCACATTTCTTTATGTTATCTTAGTTTTATATGAATATCTATACTAGTTAACATAGTTCTCTTAATTGATCAACTAATTATATTTCCTTTCTTTCATTTTACTTACATTGCAGTAGTATAGTTTGTGATGAATTTTTCATCCCCATTAATTCATATCTCTCCCCATTCACCAAAATCATAAGAGTGTACTCTCCTCTATCTTGATTGTGGGCCTTGGAAAACCTATGTTGACCAAGTGAAGGTATTACTACCCTCTGGATACATGGCCCTAGAGCTCACTATAACCCCTTTAAATTTATCCATTATGTGTCGATCCATGTGTGTTACCTCTCTTATAGAACAAAAGTATTAGGAGTGCAATCTATTGAGACACATTCTTGGCTCACCATACATTTATGGTAAACCTGATGTGAATCCCACAGACCTCCTGATCGAGAACACTTCATTAAAAGCATCCATCTTATATATTAATATCATCTTAAACCTCTAAAAATCAGATGTACCTCAAAAATACGTTACCATAGACACCATCACCTAGGGGTGATCTTTTCTATTCAGCACACTTGGTTTTAAATGTCATCGATCGTTGTGTAAACCTAATTAAACAACTAATCACTTTCGTTCCTTCAAATATTTTCCCGGATGCCATCGTCCCCTATGTAAATTTTTTTGAATGCAAATTATGTTTGTGAACCCCATTTTAAGAATTTATCTTAGTGAGATCATCATTGTATCATGGAGTATCTAAGCCTAGGGTCTTTGATTCTATTTCCTAGACATTTCCTAAAACCTATCATCCTAAAACTAAGTTGCCCTTTTGCATGGCCTTTTTGTCATAGGAGCACCTAGAAAGAAGCCTTTTACCAGCCACATTGACCCACCTAAGGATGAAGAAGAAGATACCTAAAATGATGATACATTTTATAATCGAGGCATGATATTTAGAAGTTTTTATCTTGGTTTCCGGATACAAAAATGGATTGGAATAAATTCTTAACAAGCATCTTCTTGAATTAATTTAAGAAAAAATTCACAAAAGGGTAGAAAAAGTGAAAGTTCGTGAAGTAGGTTCATCTGAGAATACCTCTAATTTTGACCCTACCAATATCATTCTCCAACTTATTGATAAGATGATCCAACAACAATATGCTACTATGGCTCGATTCCTTCAAATGGAAGCCAACATGGCTCACATAGTTATCCTCCCTACAATGGGATCATTGGGAACCACACCCCATCCTTTTCCAAATGGGCCAAATTGGGTGCCCATTAGCTAACCCCCTATCAAAAGAAAATTCTTGAGATTATTCCAACAAGATTCTCTAACACCTTACATTACTAGCATGGATATCAGTGGCATTGTTCCTTCTATCTCCTATGATGGGTCCACTTATCCTACCCTTCACATCAAGGATTTTAATAATATTTACCTAATATAAAGAGTGTAAAATTTCATCAAGCATTAGAAGAGAATCCACATGTGCTTAATGATATTCCATATTTTTCTTGAGTTGAACCTCTCCTTTAATCAAGTGGGGTAGAAGAAAGAGAAAAGGTTTCTAAATTTGCAAATAGATCGACCATGATCCCATATAAGAGGAGTCAGTGGAAAAAAGGTCCCTAAGTATAAAGGGTAAGGGAGAAGTAGTGGCATTGATTCAAGGGGGGAGAAAAGGTTTTGGTTCTTTGCCCCTTGTTATCTCAAAAGGGTAAAAGTTGCAAAATGGCCCACAACTCCACCCAAGGAAAAAGTCAACATTTGGGCCCGAGTCAAAGCCAAAGTGGGGAATCGGAGGAAAGGGAAAAAGATAAATGTGGACCCGTAGGCCTGATTTTTGTTCCAATCTGGCTGCCACGTGTCCCATATCAAAAGGGGACCCATTTTTCAAGTTATTTTCCCGCCCTCTGTATGGACCCGATACAAACTTGAAGGGGCATATCTTTCGACTCAGGGCTTGAAATATTGAAAATATGATGCCGTTGGAAAGATCTCGGCCTCACCCATGCCATGGAGGTCTGAAACTTTAATTTTGAGGAGGTTAGGTGAAGAAAAATGGAGGAAACATCTTGGGATTTTAATGCAGGATCTTCTTGCCTCAACAACCAGATCAGATTTGATTGTTTCCGTTTCCTCTTCCTTCAAGGTTGAACCAAGGATTGATGTAGTAAAGATGGATTTGGGGGAGATTTTATCAGAAGCATTAATAAGTAGTGGTTGAATTTGACCTACTTTTCCCACTTCTCTCTCTCTCTTTCTTCTCTCTGATCAAATCTATAAAAATGGGGGTAGGATTCATTGTAAAGGGTTGGACATTCCTTGTTTTGTAGGCTCCCTTTTCTTCTAGCAAAGGAATTTGTGGAATTTTAGGCCTTCCATCAAAGTCACAATATATTTCTTGCCTCCTGGCTGTTTTGTAATGTATTGTATCAATCTACAGAGCAATAAAACATGTTTGTGATCGATTCTAGATCCTTCTGTCTCTTTTTCTTGCATCTGGTCTTTCATTATAAATCTGGTTATCTATGTTTGATTATTGCATGTATTTGTTGGTTTGTGTCTATTGGAAAAATAAGTGTTCATCATTCCTTTGGTGCATCACCTAGTAGTTTAGTTATTTCTTATTTCTTATACTCTTTTATCCCTGTCTCCTTGGAAAGTTTTAGATTAGGTATAGAAATAGATCCTCTGCAAGTTCTCACGTATGCACCTGAATAGAGGAATAAGGAACCAACCTTTAATCTGGAGAGCTTTCCCATTTTGCAAGGTCCCACACCTTGGGGAAATTTCAATGTTATGTAATCACACCAGATGAGTCTTGCCTTAGAAAAGTAGATCGATGACTCATTTGGGGGTGTTGTGATTTTGCACTAACAATTTTGGCATGCCGGTGGGACTAAGAAGTCTCCATCTTATTACAGTAGGGATTGATGTACACTTGTTGTGATTCTGGATTTTAAGAAGCCTTAAAATTATACATCTGGTGACTCCAAAAGAAACAAATCTACTGGTTTCAGTAGCCCAAGCTTGGGAGATTCATGAGAAAAACCCGGTCTAGAGTAAGGAAAGAAGGTATATTTGAATACTTGTGTCTATCCCCAGGAAGAGAAAGGAGAGGAAGAAGAGTTCAGAGGTCTCCATCTCCACCAAGTAGAACCTTGTCAACACCTCCACTGCAAGGCCTTTCTTTAGTCTGCAAGGGTTCTTAGGCAAATCAGAATGGCACAACCAAATCCATATGTCAACTTCATCGGTAGTAGTCCACTCACCTTGAATGCACAAAACCAGTTCGATTGCAGCATTAAAGAGCATCCCATATTTCACTAGGGAAAATCAAACTTCTCTGGTGACCATGTCCAAGATATTACAAATGTCTATACAATCCACGAGATCCATGAGATGGACATTGCAGTCAAGTTGCTCACCTCTTCATTCAAAGGGAAAGCTTCACAATGGTTCAGGAGTCTTGAAGTAGGCTCTATCCAAAACTGGAACCATTGTGCATGGCTCTTCACAATCAAGTTTGGGGAAAAAGGTGATAACTTGTCTTTGTTGGAGCAACTAACAACAATCAAGAGAGCCCCAAACGAGCAGCTGACAGACTTCAACCTCAGATTCTAGTGGACCTGGGATAGGATTCCAATGCAGTAAAGCCCACTAATGAAGGTGCCTTCTTATACTTTCTTAGGGCTTTAAATTTTGATATTTCTCTGATGATTCAGTCAATGGGGGGCACTACATTACCTGCAGCCTATAGCCTCTCCATAGGGGCTGAGAACCATTTGATTCAAGCTAGAAAAATCACTCCTAGGCCATCCATGCCTCTGTACCTGAGTTAGGAAGCCCAGATACTAGCCAAGCCTACATTAGCTCCTATACCCACCCCCAGGAGTCAAAGCTCAGTTGAAGCTTCCACTTCATCATCTAATACCTCTAAAGAGCTTCAGGAAGTGATGAAGCAACTTTAGAACTTTGGGAATGAGCTAGTGACCATCAAAAGACAACAAGCTCAGAGTTCAGGCCATACCAGCCCCAGGCTCAATATCAAGCTAGACCCCAGTATCAGCAGAATAGGCCACCACCTCAGACTATAAACCAGAGCTAGAACCAAGGACAACCCCAAGCTGCTAGACCTTTCAGGCCGTATGATCCTAACACAACTTCAACATCAAGAGCATTGGTCCCAACACAGAACAATATGGCACAGGAATATGATTGGTGTTTTCCATGCGATCAACCACATAACCAATCAATGTGCTTTAATGGTGCTCTAAATCAGGCCTTGATGGTGCAAACTAGTATGGTGCCACAAGAACCTAGCCAAGAGGAAGATCAGCAACAAGGAGCTCAACAAGGTGGCCCCCAAATGAGACTATGCTTGTCAATTGGCAGGCTGAAGACCTCTGTGGGATGAATCAGTCCCTTCCTCAAGGTGTGGCTGCCAACACATGGTCCAAAAGGAGAAATATTGGAGAGGGCCAACCACTGAATTTAGGTAACCCTCAACCTTCCATCACTCCACAAGGTCCTGGTGTTCCAAGTGTAACTCCAAACATACAGAACCAACCCAAGCCACCTTCCAAACCTAGGTAGGCACCGGTTGTAACAACCCATGTGCAAGAAAGGAATGTGTCTAGGAAGGGACAAAAAAAGATAGCTCATTCAATATTATTGAGCAAATGAAAAGGAAAAGTGTGAACATTTCACTATGGGAGTCCCTGGCCATTCCAGGATAGAGGGATCTATTATAGACTGCCATGTAGAATTGGTCAAATTCAAATCACCCCCTAACCAAAAGAGAGAGTGCTTGCCAATGCAGTTCAACAGGGAGAAACCATGAAGAACAACAAGGTAAGAACCTGAGACCTCCTCCCTTCTATGTCTCATTGATTATTGGAGACAAATTGGTTCACAATTGTATGATTGATTCTGGGGCTAGTAGTTCTGTGATGCCCAAACAAATAGCTGATCAGTTGGGTCTCAATATGAGGTCATCTCTAGAGGAGTAGTCCAATTAGATGGGACAATAGTGACTACTATGGGAATCATCAAGGATCTGAGTCTCACTCTACATGCTTGCCCTAATGTGACTATTTTGTAAAACGTGTCAATCATAGACTTGCCACCACATTTTGCTTTGTGTCTGTCAGGGACTTCACTGCCA
Organism: Taxus wallichiana var. yunnanensis; assembly: GCA_018340775.1. Lineage (NCBI taxonomy): Eukaryota > Viridiplantae > Streptophyta > Pinopsida > Cupressales > Taxaceae > Taxus > Taxus wallichiana. The sequence continues at coordinate 49,126,780 of CM031241.1, forward strand.
AAATTGGAGGCTACCTATCTATTGATTGGTCACATATGCTCTTTAGGACAAGGTATGGAGTGAAGGCCACAATTAGATCTGAACCTATTGTTGATTATCATATTGAATCCTATGTGCCTAGCCCAATCAATGCCAATTGCTCAACTTTTGATCAAGAGGACCTCCTAAGCACTTCTGAAGCAAATACCAAGGTGGGATGTATCCCAGACTTGACTCTTGATGATTGGGCCAAAAAAATTCATGCTTTTGACCCCTATAGGGAGATGGAAGAATCTAGAGCTAGGTGTCTACTACCTACATGAAGAGAACCACCCTCTTCCTGACCTGATTAAACCAGAATGCAAGGATGACAATGAGGTATGGAAATTATTCTTTGATGGCTCAAGGAGTAGACAAGGAGCTGGAGGAGGAGCCATGATTGTGTCCCCAGAGGTATGAGATATTATTCAGCCTTCAGATTCTAGTTTTCTTGCTCAAATAACACTGTTGAATATGAGGCTTTAGTCAAGGTCTTCATTGGGCAAGGAAGCTGGGAATCAAGAACTTGCAAGTGTTTGGTGACAGTGAACTGGTTGCCAATCAAGTCAGAGGACTTAATGCTGTCAAAAATGACCTACTCAAGAACTACAAGAGTAGGGTATGGGATCTCATGGAGGATTTTGAGGCCTTTAGTATTGTGTCCATACCTAGGAAGGAGAATGAAGTTGTTGATAGACTTGCAGTAGTTGGGGCAACGTTTGATGTGGTTGACAACATCAAAAGAGACAAAGAACAACCACATATCCATGTGGTTGTGAGGCCAGTAGTGCCAGATAATAATACATGTTGGTAGGTGTTTGAGAATGATCAACAGATCATTAACTTTCTACAAGAAGAAGCTGAATTCTCAGCTATAAACTAGAGTAGACTAGAGCAGCAATATGGGAATCAGATAGTATAGTATGCATACAAACAAGCTTCCCAAAGGCTTAGTGACATTGGAATCATTTTCAATCCTAATGATCAGTTCAGAAAAGAGAAGGCTAACATGTAGATCAAAGGAGAAGATTCAGAGTCAATCCCAGTTGGAGAAGACAAAACACTTCAAATTGGAAAGATGGCCACCAAGCAAGAAAGGTATGAATTCATACAACTTTGCCAAGAATTTCTGATGTGTTTTCTTGGAGTTATGAAGACCTAAGAGGGTTCAATCCAAAACTAGCACAACACACAATCGAACTGGATCCAGCTGCTCAGCCCATCAGGTAGAAGTAGAGACCAGTCAACCCACATATTGAGCCTCTGATGAAGAAGGAGTTGAACAAGATGATAGAGGCAAGCATCATATTTCCAATCAAACACTCAAGTTGGGTTACGAATCTGGTCCCAGTCAGGAAGAAAAATGGAGAAATCAGGTTGTGTGTTGACTTCAGAGATTTGAACAGAGCCTCCCTCAAAGATCACTACCCACTCCCTTCAATGGAGCAGATCTTGCAAGTAGTGTCTGGGTCAGAAAGGTTCTCCCTCCTAGATGGCTACTCAGGGTACAACTAGATCATGGTGAAAGAAGATGATCAATTCAAAACAACTTTCACCACCAAATGGGGCACCTATGCCTATAGGAAAATGCCATTTGGATTATCCAATGTTAGAGCCACTTTTCAAAGGGAAATGGATATGGCATTCAAGGGATGATCAAAAAAATAGTGTTGATCTATCTGGATGACATTACAGTGTTTTCCAAAAATGCAAGCAGATCATCTTTCCATCTAAGGTAGGTGTTCCAAAGATGCAGGAGTTTTGGGGTGTCACTGAACCCCAAAAAATGCATATTCTTGGCCCATGAAGGCAAACTTCTAGGCCATATTGTATCAAAGGAAGGATTGGAAATTGACCTAGAGAGAGTTCAAGCAATAAGAGCATTGCCATTGCCAAGTCACAAGAAGGCTCTTCAAAGCTTCTTGGGAAAAATCAATTTTGTCCATAGGTTTGTTCCAAACTTTGTTGCCCTTGTTAAGCCAATAATGTTGATGTTGAAGAAGAGCTTAACATTCAGGTGGAAAGCTGAAGGAAAAGCAAGTTTTGAGGCTATCAAAGAAGCCATATCACAAGCCCCAACTCTTGTGAACCTAGATTTTTCCAAAGACTTCATATTGTATGCCTTTGGTGGCAGTGACACAATTTCTGCAATCTTGGTGCAGCAGAACAAAGAAAGTATAGAACAACCAATTGCTTTCTTTAGTCAGAGTCTGGAAGATTATGAGGTAAGGTACTCCTTCATTGAGAAAGTAGGTCCTGGCGGTAATTAGAGGATTGAAGAAGTTTAAGCATTTGGTTTCAAACAACAAAATCCAACTATTGGTCTCCCATGCGGGAGTTAAAGAATTCCTTCTCAGCAAGGACCTGAATGAAAAGTGCGTAGGATGGATCACCCATGTCATGGAATATGACATTGAGATCAAGGTCACCAAGCTGGTCCATGGGAAGGGGTTGTGTGAACAACTAGCCTCAGGTCAACAAGATGAAATAGACAAGTGAAAAGGAGGTTGTTCTTGTTCTACAAGAAGATCAAGAAGAAGGGAGAGATGATGTACCTGCTCCTTGTTGGACCCAAGATATGGTGCACTTCCTTGAATAGGCATGTGTCCTCATGGGATGAGTAAAGAAAAAAGAAGGCATTTTAGGCTACAGGCCATCCCATATGTTCTTATTGATGGTGTCTTGTTCAAGAGGGACATCAATGGCATTCTGTTGAGATGCATTAGGACAGATCAGGTGGAGAGAGTGCTACAAGAATTCCATGTTGAAGCAGTTGGAGGCCATTTTCTCCAAGAGTGATAACACTCAAAATCATGAAAGTAGGATATTATTGGCCTAGAGTGTTTAGTGACTGCTACACATGGATCAAAAGGTGCAAGAATTGTGCATTCTTCAAGGGCAAGGAAAAGCTAGCAGCACTTCCATTGCACCCAATCTCAATCGACCAACCTTTCATGCAATGGGGATTGGACTTCATTGGAGTCATCAATCCAAACTCAAGCCAAGGTCACAAATGGATCCTGACAGTGACAGATTATTTCACCAAATGGACCAAGGTAGTGGCACTCAAGGAAGCAAATGAGTCTAGTATCCTAGATTTCTATGAAGGGATAGTGACCAGATTTGGAGTGTCAGCCACCATCATATCAGACAATGCATTAGCATTTATAGGTTCCAAAATCACAGGATGGGCTGTTAAGAATGGGACTTATTTGAGTACTTCATCAAACTATTACCCTCAAGGTAATGGCCAGGCTGAGTCCACAAACAAGAAACCTGCTAAAGATCATCAGAAGAACTCTTGATGAGAATCAGAGGACCTAGCACACAAAGCTCAAAATGGCCTTATGGGCTGATAGAATAATGCCCAAGAGATCTACAGGAAGCTCTCCATTCAAGCTCGTCTATGGGAAAGAGGCAGTGTTGCCTATATCACTTGAGTTGCCAAGCATTGGAGCTCGTGAAGCAACTAGAGATGTCTGAATTTGGACCAATGGAGGCCAGGTATGTGGAGCTGATAGAATTAGAAGAAACCAGAGAGCATGCTCTCAAGCAATAGAGAAGAATCAGGCTTCAATCAAGAAATGCTTTGACAAGAAGACAAAAGCAAGGACCTTCTAGGAAGGAGACCTGGTTTTGAAATGGGATGCAGATCGAGAAAAACTAGGAAGGCATTCCAAATTTGATGCCATCTGGAGTGGCCCCTATATGATCACAAGATGAAAAAGTAGCAATGCTTTCCAATTGTCTACATTGGAGGGTGAAGAGTTATAGATTCTAGTAAATGGGATCTATCTTAAACACTGCTACTAAAAGGGGAGTTCTCACCCTGTACATATTAGTTTAGTTTTCTCTTTCCTCTAAGTGCTTATGCACATTGTCTTGTTGTAGTGTAGATTGCTTTTCTCCTAAGTGCTTTGCACGCTCTGCATGTTCCATTTGGAGCATGTATGATTTCAAATTTTGTATATAGTGTGGTGTTGTTTTGTGGCTCTTGTGTAGTCCATTCGAGAAAAAGACAGATGAAACCCCGAGTTAAAACAATTTTCTACTCTCAGAAACCTTCATTTCGAGATTTCTTATGAAAATTGAGAGTGTAAGCAGTCGGGCTCGTGAATCAGAGGCAGAATCAATACCAAGACCATCTTTCTTGACTCCATGCCCAATGGATATGACAAGGCAATTGGTCTTTTCATCTAGTAGGTAGATACCCTTGTGAGTCGCCAAATTGTTATCCATATTTTCCCCGTGCCAAATATTGGATCAACCATGATCCCACATAAGAGGAAACAGAGTCAAAAGGTGGATAGAAAGAAAAGGCTTCAAAATTGGCTAAGTATAAAGGTGTAAGTGGAGAATGCCAAGTGTCAGTATGGCAATATGCGATTGATTCAGGGTGAATAGAGAAAAGGTTTCTAAACGAGTGCTAGACTACCGCGTGTCCTAGGGGAAAGTGGACCATCGGGGAAAAAGTTGGTTCTTTTCCCCTTGTTATCTCAAAAGGGGTAAAAGTTGCAAAAAATGGCCCATAACTCCACCCAAGGAAAAAGTCAGCATTTGGGCCCGAGTCAAAGCCAAAGTGGGGAATCGGAGGAAAGGGAAAAAGATAAATTGTGGACCCGTAGGCCCGATTTTTGTTCCAATCTGGCTGCCACGTGTCCCATATCAAAAGGGGACCCATTTTTCAAGTTGTTTTCCCACCCTCCTGTACGGACCCGATACAAACTTTGAAGGGGCATATCTTTGACTCAGGGCTTGAAATATTGCAAAATATGATGTTGTTGGAAAGATCTCGGCCTCACCCATGCCATGGAGGTAAAACTTTAATTTTGAGGAGGTTAGGTGAAGAAAAATGGAGAAATGTCTTCGGGCTTTCAATGCAGGATCTTCTTGCCTCAACAACCAGATCAGATTTGATCTGTTTCACCATTTCCTCTTCCTTCAAGGTGCGAACCAAGGATTGATGCAGTAAAGATGGATTTGGGGGAAGATTTTATCAGAAGCATTAATGAGTAGTGGTTGAACTTCAACCTACTTTTCCCACTTCTCTCTCTCTCTTCTTTCTTGATCGAATCTATAAATACGGGGGTAGGATTCATTGTAAAGGGTTGGACATTCCTTGTTTTGTAGGCTCCCTTTTTCTTCTAGCAAAGGAATTTGTGGAATTTCAGGCCTTCCATCAAAGTCGCAATATATTTCTTGCCTCCTGGCTATTTTGTAATGTATTGTATCAATCTGCAGAGCAATAAAACACGTTTGTGATCGATTCTAGATCCTTCTGTCTCTTTTGCTTGCATCTGGTCTTTTGTTATAAATCTGGTTATTTGTGTTTGATTATTGCATGTATTTGTTGGTTTGTGTCTATTGGAAAAATAAGTGTTCATCATTCCTTTGGTGCATCACCTGGTAGTTTAGTTATTTCTTATTTCTTATACTCTTTTATCCTGTCTCCTTGGAGTTTTAGAGTTTTAGATTAGGTATAGAGGAATAAGGAACCAACCTTTAATCTAGAGAGCTTTCCCATTTTGTAAGGTATACCATTGAGTAAGGAATATTTGAAATGTCACTTACCTAAGTTGCCATTGTGATCTTGGATCCTTCTCAACCTATTCCTCATTGGCATGATGAAAGGTATTTCTGTTGGTGGCATGCTAATTGGGGTAAATCTCATGAAGAATTTCATGCACTATGAATGGCTGCCATCAATTTCTTTCGAGGTCCCCATTTGATGATGATGACATCACTTGAGATTATTTAGCCAAATAGGTTAAATCCCATGATTCAACTCAACAAAAGGATCATCATAAAGCTATCAACCAAGCCAATGGTAAACTTAAGATTTTCTCCGATTTTATTCCCAATTAAAATGTTACTAAGAGTTATAAGTCGATAGAAAATGATACGGCTAATGTAGTTGACATGGATTATACTCCTGAAAATATGCTTGAAATTAATGATGTAAAAATTTTCATACCTTGTATAGAACGGGATATCCTGTAGCATTCTATCCATTGACTCACAAGTTTATATATCCATCTTTACTTCAAAACCATGCTTCTCAAGGTAAAAATCTACCTCCTATAGATGCCATGACCCTATGGAAATTCTTCTACAAGGCCTATGGTTTTTGGATTTTTTTCTTTGGCCATAAAAAATATTGACCCCTATGCAAATAAAACTTGTATAGTTGATGGTGTATGATATGAAAAAAAATTATTTCATAAGTATCCATATTCACTCTCAAAACTTCTATGTTTCTAGTCCATTCATGACAAGTGGGATCCTCTTGAACCACTTTCCTAACTTCCCAACAAAAACCCTTCTTAGAAATCATGCATACATTGCCTCACCATTGTGAGCATCCCATGATAGCATTGTTTGATATGAACATTCCATTTCTTTTGTATTTGGTGCATAGCCCCACAATACAAGGCTCAGAGGAAACCATTCACCGTCAATGTGAGGATCTCTCCATTCATACCAATCTCATCACGAATGATCACTCTTGCATTCATTTTCCTATATCCTCTATGATCCCAGATGAGCTCTTTCTCTATGCAGATGATTCACCTCTTTTTATTTTAGTTCAGGTTGGTCAGAGTATGGTCAAGCGTGCTCTTATTGATGAAGGATCATGAACATGTTTGTCCTCATTAGATTTCATTAAGGCTCTTGGTTATTCTATAGATAACTTGAAATATAACCATATCACTTGTAAAGGTTATGATTGTCAACAGATGCCTCATGTGGGGTGTATTTGGTTACCCATCATCGTTCATTCTAGGATTTTCCTCATAAAATTCATGGTCTAAAACTTTCCTCTATCTTATAATATTCTCCTAGGATGACCTTAGACTCATCGTATACATGTCATCACTTCTTTCACATGTCAATGTTTCAAGTTTTATCACTAAAGAACTATTTATAAGATTTAGGGAGACTCTAATCCTTGGAACTATGATACAATTCAATAAAAGGGGACATAAAAGTTACCAAAACTATACGAATTGTCTCCTATCACCTTCCATGAACATCAAAATTTTAACTATCCTATAGATACTCTTCGTAATAATACCAATCATCTTGAATGGTTACGGTGCACACATTTGAATATCTTGGATTCAGATGAAAAAATCATGATGAGGTCATGCTTAGAATCAATACTTCCCATATTCTTGAGCTTATCATATCCCAACTACTTCCTTCCTTATGGCTTCATTCTTGTAAGGAGCCTTTAACTGTAGTAATCATCTCATGTGCACCGCATCGCCCACTAGATCATATGGTCCGACTTGATACCATAGTTGACTCTTGTGCAGTGGATGCCTCCACATCATATTATGATGATGTTTACACTTTAAACAATCCTTACCTAGCTATTTATTCTCATATTCAGGATAGGAAAGTCTTGCATTACCAAGAGACCCTTCGCACCAAATTCACTCATAACATGAATGTTATCCTCTCGACAAGAGGAATCTACGAGTACGCTTCTACTTCTTCCAGATTCGTATATGTCCTTCAACATTTACTTCAAAATTTTGCTATCACGTTTCCTCCCATTAAGGATTTTGACCCCAACATCATGAAGCATTCATGGTTTGATTAAATCCTATGTTATGCTTATCATCACACCCTCAAACATAACACCAAAAATTGCAAAGCACTCCAAACTATTGTCCATACCATTATCAAAGAGGATGAGTTTCTTTTTAGGATTGGTCAATCCTATCCTTCCACCACTTCTTCTACATCATCAATATACCAATATTATCAATCATCATGGACTCATGTTCCCATCCCTTCATCAAGGGAAGATACTTCTAAGGATGGTCCCCCTTTATTCATCAATTTCATTAGATATCCACTCGATAAGTTCCACATGACTCTAAATATACACCTCAATCAAAATTAAGGACCTTTATCACCATCCCTCTTTTAAAGGATTTTACCTCATCTATGTTGCCATCTTCAAAACCTAAGGTTATGATTACTACTCTTTTAGTGACCCCACTTCTTCATCACTTGCATCATCATCAAGGCCCAAGGTCTCTATCTTAGCCATTGCTCAGCGATTAAACAAAGTATCGTTAAACAAATTCATCAGGCCCTCATTAAGATGTTTCTTTATGAGCTTATCCAAAGCTCCCTAGATCATAAGGAGGCCCTCACCGAAGATTTAAAATGCTTCCCAACATCTAGTGATGAGGCTTTCCCCTTTTCATATTTAGTTGGAGCCCTCACATCTTCTACTTCTATCATAGAGATTGAAGACATTCCCCTTTAGGAACACAACCTTCCACTTTTCATCACGGTTAGGATTAATGACACATTTATCCAAGGATCCATGATTTAAAATGAGGAAATCATCAATATCATTCCATCACATACATTTTATCAACTCGAGATTCCCAAATCTACCCTCACCCAAACACCCACGGTTCTTTGTGCATTCAACGATGTGATCACTCCCTTCTTAGGAATGGTTATCCTAATCATCCACATTGGTGAGAAAATCCTCCACGAGGTATTTTATATCATAGATGGAGATTTTCAATCCAATTTTCTCCTTGGAAGACCTTGGATTTGTGCCATGTTCTCCATCCCCTCCATACTTCATCGTTGTCTTAAATATGAGCACAAGGGGAAAATCTTGATGCTCCCTGGGGATTCTCCTCCATTCCAAACATGTAAAATGACATATCAACCCAATGAAGTCCTTGATCCTAAAGATGATTCATCTTAACCATCTACTTGCACATCTATTTCCTCATCCAAACTTCCCATTAATGACTCCTTAGAAAAAGATATGGATAAATTAACACTAGGGGAGTATCACCTTCTTATGCTTAACACATTTCCCACACCTCATCATCTTGGTAGACCTGAAAAATCTATGATGTATCAACCTAATGTCAAGGAAATCATTCCTTTCTACCCACCTTATCTCCACACCAATCTCATCTACGGTGGTGTTGATTCTCCTTCTTCTCACCTCATTCAACATTCCCACACCAAACCATACACTTGCGGTTATTGTTTCCTTGTTAAAACAACCTTTTCCCACACCTATCTCTATCATTATGCATAGAAAGGATTTGGAATGGGACGTTATGAGCATGGAGCATATGCCCTTATCATTGATCAATGTTGTAAAGCTCATCACAAATTTAGATTATGTTATCAAGAATAACCCACCGATCCCACCTCACTATCTGAGATGTGCATGGACATGCCTTCTCCATCTTCTTCATCTCAGGAAGTTATAGATATGGATGATACCATGTACATCACTTATGACTCTTTTTTTATTCTCCACCTTCACCTTGAGATCGGTCACTTACCAGTGTGTAAATAAGACAAGGTCCCTTCCTCTTTGTCACCCTGAAATTATAGAAGAATACTCTCCTATTATCAATGTTCTCGATTGCGATGATGACCACCCTATTGTTTCCTACGTAGAGGAATAATATTTTTATCTTAATAACATATTTCCATCCAATTCACCCATGATTCTTAACGAAGCCACCATCGATATAAATATAGGGACTCATCAGAGCACCACATTCTAAAAGTAGGTCAATCCCTTGACCCACAAGAGCTCAAATCCTTCACCGTGTTCCCTTTCTCATCATAGTCAATATTTCACATGGTCATATTTTGACATGCCAGGCCTCGATCCATCTATCATCATTCATAATATCATCACCTTCCCAAATGTTATAATGGTAAAACAGAAGCTTTGGTCGCATGCATCCTCGGGTTTCCCTCCTTTTCAAAGAGGAGTTACAACATCTTCTTTCAATTAATTTAATCATCCACTTTGACTATCCCTAATGGGTTTCTAATATCTTCCCCATCACTAAAGCATCTGGAAAGCTTCGCATATGCATCGATTTTCAAGATCTCAACCTTACTTTCCCTAAAGATGACTTTCCCCTTCCCAACATTGATCAACTTGTGGATCTCACTACAGTCATGAGATGATTTCTCTTATGGATGGTTTCTCTGATTATAATCAGATTCTTATCACACTAGAAGACCAACATAATACCTCCATCATCATCCCTTCAGGGACCTTTTGTTATCACGTCATGCCCTTTGTTTTGAAAAACACCAGAGAAACTTATCAGAGGGTCATGACCTATATTTTACACAATCTCATCCATAAGAAAATTGAGGACTATGTCGATGATCTCTTGGGTAAATCTAAACATCAACACAATCATCTCACCATTCATGAGGTTCTTTTTGAGTGTCTTATTCATTTCTTCCTCCACCTCAATCCAACTAAGTGCGTATTTGGAGTGCTAAATAGAAAACTCCTCCACTTTATCGTATCTGTCGGGGTATTGAATTCAACCCTACCAAGGTTAAGGTTATCATTGAGATGCCTCCTCCTTCTAATCATAAGAAACTTCATGGTCTCGAGGGAGACTTCAATAAATTCTTTGCTTAATCTCGCAACTTTCAGATCATTACCAACCCTTCCATAATCTTCTTTGTAAAGACACATAATTTAATTGGGATGACAAATACGAAAAGGCCTTTGATGATCTTGAGTAGTATCTCTTGTCCCCATGCGAGGGGGATCCCTTTTATATATATGTCTTTGCTACTAATCATGCTTTAGGGGCCGTGTTAGCACATCGTGAAAACCATGTTCATGAGAAGGTTGTTTATTATATCATTTACACCCTTCATGAATGTGAGACTCGCTACACTAAAGCTGAGAAGTTGTGTTGCAATCTCTTCTTTGCCACCTCTAATATTCAACATTATCTTCTCAATCATAAGACTTATGTTGTCATTGGCTTCCATATTCTTAAAACAATGCATTCTAAGCCACATCATAATGATTTCATCACTAAGTGGGTCATTCTCATGACCAGATTTGACCTTGAGTTTATATCACAAAATTCTATCAAGGTCTAAGTTATCCTAGATCAATTAGCTGAAGCCCCTTTGCCTAGTTCCCATCTTCCTCATGATTAGTTTCCAAACAAAACTATCAATCTATTTCATCATAATTATGGTACTCTTAAGATAGCCCTCTTCTTCGATGGGTCTAAATTTGATGAAGAGGAGGCACCGACGCGTCATTATCATTCCTCCTTATGATACTCCCATTCCTATCACCGAAAACCTTGATTTTGAGTATAAAAACAATATGGTAAAGCATGAATCCATTATCTTAGGTCTCAAAACCATTGACTTCTTAGGTGTTCAAATCCTTGAGATATATGGGGATTCTAAACTTATCATCAAACAAGTCACAAGTGAGTATCAATGTAAAAATGACACTCTTCAAAAGTATCGATACATTATGCTTCTCCTTCTCCGTGCCTTCAATTCTTACACTATTTAGGTCGTTCGTCGATCATCCAATCGTTTCAATGATGCAATGGATTCTTTTACATCTCTTATCCCATGAAAACAGAATAATCTAAGGTTTCCTTTTTCATTCATCATCATCATAAACCATCTCAATATTTACTGTTGAAAACTTTTGCACTTGTGCAAAAATGGGCAACTTGAAACTTCATCATTACGATGAAAGTCATGGGTGAAATATGTTAGAGTAGGTATTTACCTTAGCTCATGTTCACCTAGGTAATTTATTTACCTTTATTGTATTTATCCTCACCCACTTATGTGTGTGGATATTTCTTTTTATTTATTTAGATATTAGGAGATATTATCTAGTTGTTAGGTATAGTTCTTTCCTTGATCTATGGTATTGACTAGTTCTTTCCTTGATCTATGGTATTGACTAGATCCTTGATGTCTAGTTCTCTCCTAAATCTATGGTCTTGACTAGTTCTTTGATGACTAGTTATTTCCTTGATTTATGGCTTGATCTATGACCTTGACTGGTTCTTAGATTGTTATTCCTTGCCTATTTAAGCAAGGCCCATTCTCAATGTATTGCATTGAGTTCCATAATAATATATGATATTGTTGCTCATTTGTTTGCAAAGGTTTATGTAAAGTCATTCGACGAATTGCTTTCATCTTATTGATCATGATGTTTGATTAGCATCGTGTTCTTGGCTTGACACGATCGGTTATCGCTCCTTTCATGGTATCGAGCTAGAGATTGTTGTTGACATCCGTCTAGAAGCACATTCTTGTGCCTCGGGATTTGTGCCCACCAAGAGAAATCATAGAATTTTTTTTTGGAGTCATTGGATTTTCGAGATTTGCACAGAGTAATTTTTTTGCGTATTTGTCTCGGTTTACGGCGGGGAAGATTTTTGGATCTTTCCTCTTTTGGCAGGGGTCCTCGGATGTTGTACACGTTTTTGAAGGCACGGTCAGAAATAGTAATTTTTACTAGAAGCGGCGAGTTGGATGACTTTCGAAAAACTCCCGAAATAGTAAGTCAGTCAAACACCCATTAAAATCCTTAGCCCTTGGTCATATGGTATGGTCATATGAGGGATTAAAACTTGTGATTCCTACTAGTAGGTGCTTAACTTCAGCCCCTTTAATTTTATTTGTGTGGTGAAGGCAACAACATTTTACTTTGTTTTAGTGGCACCTAAAATAAATAACAGAGCAAAATATTAAAAAGCTTGTAACTTTTGATCGGTAACTCGGTTTTGAGTGCCGTTTTTGTAAAAGTGCTTGTTTTTTTGTGCTCTTTCCATTGGAGTTATTTATTTTAAGACTTGCACTATAATTATAAAGTGCCAAATATGGAGGAGTGTTGTAATCAATTGTGGATGCAATTTCGGCTGAGCCCGACGTCCTAAATTTTTGGGAGTTACAGTTTGTACCTATCATGGATTCTGAGAATGATATGCTTTTCTCTGAAGTATGTGGACTTCAAGAGGATATTGTAAAATTTGTGGAAGAAAATAGATCGCTCAAGAAGTGAAATTCTCTTCTACAATCACTCATTCACGATAAGGATACAATAATACACTCCCTGCAGAACAAACTTGCTAGCCTATAACATCACCATCATATTATGGACAACCATATCCATGCTCCTAGTCCACTTGCAGTTGTTGCTCTTGTACCCACTGACATTGATCTGCCAGTCTTTGAGCCTGAACCTGCTTTTGATGCTTCTAAACTTGTGAGGCTTGTTACTACATGCTCTTCCACATCTGTGCCTATTACAGTACCACATGTTGTGTATCCTACTTCTGCTCAGCTGCATGGATTTTTTGAGAAGCATACCACTGCATTCAGTTCTCGCATGCTCCATTCTATGGGTCTCACTAGAGGAGTCATTGGTAGACATTCACAGGGTATTGTTTCCTCTATTCCACATGTTAAGTGGAATTCTTGTCATGACATTGGTTTTCGAGCAGATACTTCATTGGGATCACACATTGACAGAGCTCCTTTTTTTGTTCGCTTGACTCTTTCTGAGGATCATGAGCAACACATGAGTTCTGCACCTTCACTCAGGATTGAGAAACCTGAGATTTTAGTTGTTAGACATGATCAACCTGACACACATTCTGATGTTCTTTTGCATGCACCCATTGTGCATTTTACACCAAGTCATATGCAGGCATCTTCTTCATCCATCCGTGTTGATTTGGGGTGGATATCTAATCACTCATGGAGATGACATAGACATTCGTTGAGAGGACTCTACAAGCGTGGATCCTCCACCATTCGGCCTCTTGCTCCACTTTCTATACCTTTTGCATTGTGATGCTTCTTGTTTTGAGCATTTTTCTTTAGCAGGTGTAGTGTATCTCTCTTGTTTGTTGAGAGATTTTGTATCTGTATTTTCAACACTTTTGGCATGTTGACAGTATCTCTTATGGGGGATCTATTCTGGTGCATTCTAGTGTTAGTTTGTCAGTGTTCGAGTAGTTGTTTTGACAACTCATACAGATTTGTAGCGTCACTCCACCCATTCAAGCAATATGGGAGGGTGTGGTGTTGATCCTACTTCTTCGGGTTTTATGTCCTTGCCTTGTTACCTTGGATTTTCTTGGATCGTGACACTCTGGATTTTGTGTCCTTGCCTTGTTGCTTTGGTTATTGTTCTTGGATCGTGGCACGCCTCTTTTGCAGATTGATCGAATTATGTTTGGTGTTTCTTTTTTTGCACTTTCAACATCACTCCGTTGATAATCTCCTTGTATGGATCTATTCAGTGGAGCCAAAGTGTCGCTTGTTTTTGAGTTTTGTGATCCAAAAAGTGGATTGGACCATAGTGCACACCAAACTTCTTCAAAGATTGCGATTTTTTTGAGTCGAGCTTCTTGGGATGCCTTGGAGTGGATCTTTACTCTTTTACTTGTTATTCTTGGTTTTGGGTACCTTGCATGTGTCCCTTTTTCCAGTTATTGTACATGAGTACCTCATCAGGCCTAGTTTCTAGGACTCATACTATGGACATGCCACTTCTATTTTGGCCCCTAGCTTCACTTGAGGGGGTGTTAGAGTAGGTATTTACCTTAGCTCATGTTCACCTAGGTAATTTATTTACCTTTATTGTATTTATCCTCACCCACTTATGTGTGTGGATATTTCTTTTTATTTATTTAGATATTAGGAGATATTATCTAGTTGTTAGGTATAGTTCTTTCCTTGATCTATGGTATTGACTAGTTCTTTCCTTGATCTATGGTATTGACTAGATCCTTGATGTTTAGTTCTCTCCTAAATCTATGGTCTTGACTAGTTCTTTGATGACTAGTTATTTCCTTGATTTATGGCTTGATCTATGACCTTGACTGGTTCTTAGATTGTTATTCCTTTCCTATTTAAGCAAGGCCCATTCTCAATGTATTGCATTGAGTTCCATAATAATATATGATATTGTTGCTCATTTGTTTGCAAAGGTTTATGTAAAGTCATTTTGATGAATTTCTTTCATCTTATTGATCATGATGTTTGATTAGCATCTATGTTCTTGGCTTGGCACGATCTGATTATTGTTCTTTTCAAAGTATACCTAAGCTAAGGAAGTTCTGATGTTATTTGTTACTGATGAATTAGTTATAAGATTAAATGAAATCTGTAGTTATGTGTGCTATCACAAAACATAACAGATCACATAGTCTGCAATTTCATGCCATCTTCAACAAAAGAACACAAAGCCCTAAAGTACAACTATGTTGTCTTTATGAAGATGACAAATTACAAAGTAGGTGAAGTGCTGAGTTTTGAAGTAGTAAACAAAAATAGATATCAAAAAATCAGGGTTCATTACTGAATGCTAAAAGTTATCATAAATGTTTATTTCCTTCATGATTAAGACATTCAATTATGTGAATGACTTGTTTAGTTCATCATACACTCCATTCAGAAGCTTGAAATGCAGAATGAAATATAAAACTCAATTTCATAATTCAATGTTTTATTCACAAGGAAGGTCAAATGTTTCCCACACAAGCCATGGGATGTGACTAAAAAGTAAAGTACATCTACTAAAGTAAGAGGTAAACATGCATGAAATAGAAAGCAAAGGAGTATGAGTGTACCCATCATTGCCTTGTATATTCTTCATTGTGCAAAAGATATCCTTCCCAGCTTCTTTCATCTTTGTCTCCATAATTCAAAGCATTGTACCTGAAAAGTAAAAGAAATGAATCATCAATAAAGAGCTTAGGGTCGATCCATATTCCTACACTATCCTAATTCATGCATATAGATCTCTAAGCAACAGAAGATATGGAGTTCCTAAAGATCAAACTGCATATCCCACTCGGAAAAGAAAAGGCTGTAGAAATATAAAAAATAATAAGAAACATGAACACAAGAGAGGCCAAAAATCCTAATTATTTCTAACTATTTTCTTAAAGTGTGTAGAAACAGGTTGCAGCCAAGAAGAAATAAATCATGTCCTATAAAGATGACATAAGACAAGATAAGCCATGAGTACATGCCGAAAAGAAGGATTAATGTAACTCAAAATCAGATATTTTTTGCAAATGGAAGAAGTTACAATATAGAATAGAGAAGATACTTGCAGGCAAAGTACATGTTCCAGATTGTAGCTAAGGAAGAAAGAATTTTGAAAACACATATATTACGGCTATCAGGAACAAGTATAAAGTAATAAAGCTTCAATCTAGATAATCATATGGAACTCTAGCTGCAAACTAGGTAGTAAACTTCTACAAGTTATGAGGTTACAGTGGTTGAAAAGATACATGACTCAAAATTTCAGTAAGCAGTTACAGGCTCAAGATCTAAATATCAAAGTGTATATAGTACCAATAAATGATAAAAACCAAGCCTATTACATCTAACTGGAGGATACTCAGTTTCCAAACAATCATACTTCCAGGGTAGAATCAATCAAAGAAGAAATTTCACTACATATATCAGATATGATGATGATATTACCAAAGTCATAAGTTTCAAGTGGTGAATCCAAGAGAAAATTACAGTTTAGGCTCTAGTCAAAGAACCCATTAAGGGGTATCAAAATTAGAGTAAGAAACAGGGTCATCTAGTTCAGAACTAAAGAAACCAAACTCAAAAACAAGTTTCAACTTGAAATGGTCGAGGTCGAACCAAGGGGTCACATGAAATGCAAGAAAGAAATGAATGTCAAAAACTCCAAAATAGAGGTCCTAAGGAAAAATGAACTCTATACTCAGAAATAGAGACTCAAAAGATTCAGATAACAATTTCCACAAGGCTAAGCATGCATAACTAAAGCTCGAAGGCTCTCCACAAATGAACACCATGAGTAGTTCCAACACACTAGAGGATCCTGATAGCTCAAATGTCAGAACAACTCAATTCATGACCAGGGATTCTTCTGACTGAGAAAGTAATTTGACAACATAGAATGCAAAGAAATGGCATATTTTAGTTCCCCTAGTAATAGAATAAAAAAACCCATGAAGAAATCTCAGAATGGCTTCATAAAAGAACAAGAGGAAACTAAAAGCAAAAGGATATAGGTTCAAAATTCAGGGCTATACCAAGCTTCGAACCAAGGACGACCGGCATTACAATATGTAAAAAAAATCAAGGAACCCAACAGGTGACATGAACTCCACAATTATTCACAAAATCAATTCATAGCACTTAATCAAAGCTCGAGATATGGGTACATCTTGATAATGCCTTCAAATTTCACCATAGTTTTGAACTTACAAATTTTGGCACAACTTTCTCGAGAGATCAAGAACCTACTAGACTTCAACACCATTTGCACAGTCAACTCAAAAACAACAATGGCAGCCAAGGAAAAGGTAGAAATCTCAAAAACCCAGAATCTCATATAGCTCTGAAGAATGTAGAAGTGAAATCATGGCCGAGCTCAAAGACAATGACAACTGGTTAAAAATCAACCAGATCTCATGAAGAAAGCCAAGTAACAGAGCTTGAAGGCTTCATCAATGGTTTTCATTAAAAATTTTTTTAGAGTTCGTTTAGCTCGACTAGAGCTCAAGAATGAAAATGTGAAAGATTAGGGTTTGAGTGTTTTACTCATCAATGATCCAAAGTAACCTAACTCACTCTGAGTTAATGATCAGAGGATCGATGGCCATAAATCAAAAGTACAGAGGTCGAATGGATGAGGATGGAACCCAAGTTCTTTAATTAATACAAGTCGAAACCTAAATCATGCTTTTGAGATCAACGATAAAAAATTGACAAGTACAGAGATCAATGCTCATAAATTGATCATCAAGATCGATGCAAAAGTAGTCCAAGTGGAATGGCAGTCGATTGACCAACTTATAATTTTCAAATTTTATAAAGTGTCAAAATTTCCTTCGCAGGCCTGAAAGTCCAGAGTACACATGGCATAACAATGCAATGGTGGAACAATGGAGAGCGGGAGTCTCTTTAGTTTTAAAAATTTAAAAGTGTAAAAGTTAAAAGTTCCCAAATTTCCCACAAGCTTGAGCACATGAGGAGAAAGTCAAATCAGGGAAAAGGTCAAATATCGATTCCATAGAACATTGGCGGAACAATAGGATTTCTTAAAATGTTTACACCATTAGTAAATGTGGTTAAAATTCCAAGTTATCTCGTGTGCTTGCAATTCCCCGAGTAGGAGATCGAGTAAATGTTGCCTTTAAGGCCTAAATCGGAAGATTTTAAAATGCCAAAAGTTTCCGAAGGCCGAAGACCCACCAAAGGAAATAAAGTCTCAGAATTTTCCCGCAGGCCTGAAAATCCAAAAGGGGAAAAAAATCCACAAAAGGTCCACAGGTCCGCAAAGGGCTTAAAACTTAAAAAAATATCAAAAGTCCGTAAAAAACTTAAAATTTCGAAATTTTCCCGAAGGCCGTAAAAGCAAAGGGAGAAGATTTTTCGTGCCATCCAAGCTATAATTTTAAGTTTTGACTTTCAAAATTGAATTATAGTATATGTTTCAAGAAAATACAAAGTCTACCAATGAAACATGCATATATTCATAAAAGAAGCCAAAATAAGGTGAAGTGCAAAGTGGTCCCCGTAGATGATGTTTTTGTGGGTATTATAATTATTTCTTTTACCCACGAACAAGAGTTAATTTTTGCATTTTTCCATGAGGACAGATCAGCAAAAAGACAGAGTCTGCATGCACAGGAAGAAGACTTGCTCAGCAAGCAAAGATTATTTTTAGCAAATCATCCACTCATGCTTTTCTTAAAAATAGACATGCTTTTCTTAAAATAGATCAGTCAACTGCAGTTGACTAGTTGTAACCAAAGGCTATTAATGCCTATTTGTAATTGCATGTTCTATTTTTATCCCTTTATCTATTATTAAATAAAGGATAAAAATAAGCATGCATGGGTGAGTACAAGCCTTGGGCTATTTTTGGGAAAGGGTGAACTTTTTTTTTTCTATATATTGTGTGCCTTTGCAAAGCACAAGGAGAACTTCTGGAGGAATTTTTAGATATAGGAGTACTGAAGCAATTTTTTTCCAATTTTTCCCTTTAAGTGTGAAGTATTTTTTTGCCTTTCCAAGTTATTTACATTCTTGTGTTTCATCATATTAGTCTTATGAATTAAAATTCCTGAAAAATTATCTTACCCCTGTTGCAAATGCATTTCTTCTACATAATTTTAATGTGCATGTTAACTTATTAGTACTGTTGTGATTTTCTCTCAATACAACCAAGTGTTTTGCCCTTAGATATTTCTATAGAAAACTATTGGCTCATGTATCAAAAATTCTTCCCATATCAGATGTGCATATACTCAGTCAAAGCCCTCATACAAATTTGGTGTATCACCTTAGTTTTAATCATTTTATAGTCATCTTTTACCCCTGAAAACCCCATAATCAATTTAGGATACATCAATAAGGAACCAACCTTGATACCGAGACTCACCTCAAAATAGGTATACCCACAGACCTGAGGTGTTTCCATTGTATCTATGAAAGAGAGAGATCAAATTTTACAAGCTTAGAAAACTTGTAGCCATCTCTCTACAGGGTGCACTTTCGAGAGATAATAGTTTTTGGCGCCTAGGTGGGACAACGAATCAGATCTGCATGTAAGTTATAAATTCTACATCAGATCTACAATAGATTTATAGTAGTTATAAAGTCACTTTCAGGAGCAAGATGCAAAGCAATTTATTCTAAAGATTTTAAGATCTTTTGGCAACTTTAAGCTGATATTAGACAGTATTGCAGCATGTTCCATGCCTAAAGTGACTATAAGATCATCGG
The DNA here is from genome assembly GCA_018340775.1 of Taxus wallichiana var. yunnanensis. Classification (NCBI taxonomy): domain Eukaryota; kingdom Viridiplantae; phylum Streptophyta; class Pinopsida; order Cupressales; family Taxaceae; genus Taxus; species Taxus wallichiana. The sequence continues at coordinate 49,146,415 of CM031241.1, forward strand.
TAAGAGGAATTCCTCTTGATTTTGTTTCTTTACCCTTGAATTCTACTAGAAGGAGAAGAGTTGGTAATACTTTACCTTATAATAGACCTGGTTTTGATAACCCTCCTCCTGATGTTACTTTACCACGTATCAATTTCTCTATTAACATCCCAGTTTTTCAAATGGCTAATCAACCACCAAGGAATTTTGTGACCTTTACTAATGGGAATCCATTAGTAATCCCAGTCTACCATGACATTCCTAATGATACCATGAAAAATTTTCCATCATTCACGGGTGAAAATCAGGTTACACCTGTTGAACATATCAAAGATGTTGCAGCCTTATGTGCAGTCCATAATATCACTCATGAGGATGTAACTTTAAGACTTTTAGCCACATATTTTAAAGGGTAGGCCTTGGAATGGTATAGAAACCTAGAAATTGGAAGCATAAGAACTTGGGATAACTTAGGTGAAAAATTGCTGAAATAGTTCCAGGATAATTCAGATCATTTGTCTCTCATTGAACAGTTGTCTACTATTAAAAGAGCTCCCAATGAGTTTATGTCTAGTTTCAATATCTATTTTGCTAGAACTTGGGAAAGAATTCTAACAAGTGTCAAGCCTCAAGTTGATCATGCTTTCCTTTATTATCTTAGGGCATTAAACAATGATATCTCAACTATGATTCAGTCAATGGGGGAGAGACACTCCCAACAACCTATGATATCGCTATCGAGCTGAAAATAGTCTTATTCAAGATGGAAAATTGGCACCAAGGCCTTCAATGCCCTTTTCAAGTAGATTTAACACCTATTCCTCAGGCTATTACAATCATAGAACCTACTGTTGAAGCTTCACCAGATGATGTATTTAAAGATTTTCAAACTATGGGAAATAAATTGACTTTGATTGAGAACAAAATTGCATTACCTAGTAGACCCTATCAGGCTCCTTATCAGCAAAATCAATAGAATCAAAAAAATAGAAGCTCTATCAACAGAATCAAAATTATAGGCAGCCTTACCAACAAAGGTAGTTTGACCCAAAGGCTCCTAGTTCATCTAACACTTTAGTCCCAATTAATATGGCTATAGAAGAGTGGTGTCAACCTTGCAATCAACCTCATTCAACTGTAACTTGCCCAAATGCTTTTTTGAATCTAAATCTTGTTGCACAACCTCAATCTGAAACATTGTTCATGCCTCAGATGGAGGGTGGGCAGTAAGGAACTCATATCCAAAAAGTAGCTGAACAAAATTTAGTCAGTTTTAATGAGGAGGATTTCATTGCAGTCACTACTAGGGCTCAAGGGAAAGCTGCTAAAAGTCAAAAACAACAAAATAGGCCTATCCTACCTACTATCACTGATAAGACAACATCTATAGTTCCAAAGTCAACCAACAACCCTATTGTTCCTCAAAAAAAACAAGTGTTCTAGTTGATAAAGGCCATCAAAAATAGCTACAGCCTGATCCAAGAAGATTGTTTATACCTTAGATATCTAAGGCAGCTGAAGTAGAATCAGTTTTCGCTAAGGCCTACTCTAAGACAATTGAATCCATCTCTAAAACAATTGCTTCTTTTAACATTGTTGATGTAATGAAAAAGCATAATGTTAATATCTCAATGTGGGATGCTCTAAGTATTCTAGGACAACAAGATTTACTTTCTCATGAACTAGCTAAGTTGCAGATTTCTTCAAATACAATGAAAAGGAAGTTCAAAAGATAGACATGGTCCTTGGAACATTTGAATAAGACCGCATTAAAGAAGTTAAGTGGATGGTTCAAAAAGTTTTGAATGCTCATGACATCAAGAAACCACCACCATTTTATTTATCACTGATTATTGGAGAACATCTAGTTCATAATTGCATGGTGGATAGTGGTGCAAGTAGCACAATTATGCCAAAAGCAATTGTAGAAAAATTGGGTTTGTAGTATGAGCCTACAGAAAGGAGTGTCTTATAACTTGATGGAACTACAACTAATATAGTTGGTATAATAAAAAATTTAGAAGTGACATTACATGCTTGCCCAAATGTTTCTATTTTGTAAGATGTTACTATTGTTGTAGATTTACCTCCATACTTTGCTTTATGCTTATCTAGAGACTTCACAACAAAAATAGGAGGTTATCTCTCTTTAGATTGGTCCTTCTTATTTTTACTACTCATTATGGCACCAAAGTTACTATCAATTCAGAGCCATTGGCCAGATTTCACATTGAGCCTCACTCTTCAAATGCAGTGGCTAATTATTCAGCCCTAGATCAATCTGATTTTGATGAGGTAGCTCATGTTTCAACATTAGATGGTGTTTCTAACATGTTTATGGATGAAAAGATAGTGGAAGAACATGCTCATGATCCTTTTAAGGAAGTTGAAGAACACTTGTTTGGTGTGTATTGTATGCATGAAGAAAATACACCACTTCCCTTGCTGTCCAAAAACAAAAGATTCATCAGAAGGGATTTGGAAGCTTCATTTTGATGGAGATAAGAACAAGAAAGGACATGGAGAGCAGGTTTGATGCTCACTTCCCCAATGAATGAAAGGTATTTCTTAGCTTTGAGTCTCCAATTTCATGTACTTGTAATGTAGCTGAATACGAAGCATTAATTCATGGCCTACTTTGGGCTAGAAAGAGAGGTATCAACATGCTATGGATTTTTGGTGACTCTGAGTTGGTTATCAATCAAGTAAGAAATTTCAATGTTTGTAAGAATCCATTAATGAAGTCTTATAGACATAGATTTTTAGACTTAATGGAAGATTTCTATGCTATTAACATTCAGTCTATTCCTAGAGCTGAAAAAAACAAGCATGCAGATAGACTTGCAGAGTTGGGGCTAGTTTTGAAGTGTTGGAACAGGTTAAAAATAACAAGATCTAGCCTCATATAAAGTTAATTGTCAGGCCCTCAATACCTGATAATGATTCAAATTGGCAAGTTTTTGAAAGTGATGATCAAATCTGTAGGTTTTTGCAGCAAGAAGTTGAGTTTTCTATAGTTAATCAAGATAAATTACAACATTTATATGGTGATTAGATTGTTCAACTAAAGACAAATAAATTGCCTCGAGGTCTTGTCACATTGGAAGACATCTTCAACACTGACGATCAGTTAAGAAAGGTCAAGACTAAAATGTCAACCCACGCTGATAATTACGAAGAGATCTCGGTTGATGAAGGGAAAAAGCTATTTCTTGGAAAGGTATGTTCCTCAACTGAAAAATAGTCATTTATTGATCTTTGCAAAGAATTTAAGGATGTTTTCACTTGGAAATATCAAGACCTGAAAGGATTTGATCCTAGTTTAGCACAACATACGATTGAGTTGTAGCCAAATTCTAAACCTGTTAGGCAGAAACAGAGGCCTATAAATCCCAAAATAGAACCTCTGATGAGGAAAGAATTATCTAAGTTGATTGAATCAGGTATTATATCTTTCAGTTAAGCATTCAAGTTGGGTAGCCAATCTTGTTCTTTTAGGAAGAAGAATGGTGAAATCAGATTATGTGTAGATTTTAGAGATCTTAATAAGGCTTCATTAAAAGATCATTACCCACTCCCAAATATGGATTAGATTTTGAGAATAGTCTCAAGTTCAGATAGACTATCTCTTCTAGATGGTTATAGTGGATATAATCAGATTTTAGTCTAGGAAGAAGATAGATATAAAACAACTTTTACCACCTAAGTGGGGTACTTATGCTTACAAAAGGATGCCTTTTGGTCTTTCAAATGTCGGTGTAACATTTCAATGTGCAATGGACATGGATTTTTGTAGATTATTAAATAAATGCATCCTTGTTTATTTAGATGATGTTACTATATTTTCAAAAGATTGAAGAACATCTAATGCATTTAAGGCAAACTTTTCAGTTGTGCAAGAAATTTGGAATATCTTTGAATCCACTAAAGTCTATCTTTTCAGTACATCAAGGTAAACTACTTGGTCATATTGTTTCTAAGAAAATTTTAGAAATTGATCCTTTCAAGATGAAGCCATATCACAAGCTATCATTGCCCCATCATAAGAAGGCATTACAGAGTTTTCTTGGAAAAATCAACTTTGTTAGAAGATTTGTTCCAGATTTTGCAGCATTGGTTAAACCACTCATAGCTATGCTAAAGACAAAGAAAACTTTCTCTTGGACCAGTGAAGGGAGAGAAGGATTTGAATCAATCAAAAGAGCTATCTCTCAAGATCCTACTCTTGCAAATCCAAATTTCGATAAAGATTTTATGATGTATGCACTTATAGGAGCTGAAACAATCTCAACTATATTAACTCAAGTCAATGATGAAAATATTGAGCAACCTATTGCTTTCTTTGGACAAGAGTTTGCATGATTATGAAATAAGGTACACATTTCTTGAAAAATAGGTACTTTCAGTAGTCAGAGGACTAAATAATTTCAAGTATATGCTTTCGAACAATAAAATCCATGTTCTTGTTTCTCATCCAAGTGTGAAAGCATTCTTACTAAATAAGGAGTTGAATGAGAAAAGAGCAAACTAGATAATAAAGGTCATGGAGTATGATGTTGATATTCGGGTTGCTAAGATGGTTTGAGGGAAAGGTTTATGTGAGCATCTAATTGTTGATATGGAAAAACAACAAGTTACAGAACTAGATGATTCAAAATAGCATGCTGAAATGTGTATCAACAATCAAAAATCATGGTTCAACTAGGAAATCAACAGCTTGAGCTCACTCATGAGATCCAGAATCAAAATGGATGATTGATTTGGTTAATTATCTATAGCATGACACCTATCCAGAAGGTATGGACAAGAATAAACGAAGGTATTTCAGATTACAAGTTGTACCTTATATCTTCATTGATAATGTGTTGTTCAAAAGAGATATAAATGGAATCTTGTTGTGATGTGTTGATTATGATAAAATTAGAAAATATTGTCAGAATTCCACAAAGGACCCACGAGGAGGTCATTTCTCAGCACGTACCATAGCCTTAAAAATTATGAAAGCTGGTTACTATTGGCCTAGCATATTCAAAGACTATTTTGAATGGATTAGAAAGTGTAAAAAATGTGTTTTCTTTGTTGGTAAAGAACATCTAGCTTTGCTACCTTTACAGTCTATTTCAGTTGATTAGCCTTTTATGTAGTGGGGTCTTGACTTTATGGCATGATAAACCCACCCTCATCACAAGGACACAAGTGGATCTTAACTACTACAGATTACTTCACAAGATGGACTAAAGCAATAGCCTTAAAGGATGCTAATGAAGCTTCAATACTATCCTTTTATGAAGGTATAGTTTATAGATTTGGTGTTCCAGCAACTATCATATCAGATAATGCTTTAGCTTTTCTTGGTGCTAAGATAATAGATTGGGCTGTCAAACATGGAATATATCTAAGTTCTTCATCTAATTATTACCCACAAGGTAATGGCTTAGCTAAAAGTACTAACAAGAATCTATTAAGGATCATTAGAAGAACACTTAAAGATAATCAAAGAGCTTGGCATTTGATGTTGAATTCAAGCACTTTGGGCTAATAGAGTGACTCCTAAAAGATCAGTTGGCAATTCACCATACAAACTTGTGTATGGAAAAGAAGCAAGAATGCCTATTTCAATTGAGTTACCTGCATTGGATTTTCTACATCAAATGGAGTTGCTTGAGAATGAACCATTACAGGTTCATTATGCAAGAGTTAATGGAATTACAAGAGCTAAGAGATCAAGCTCATTTGAATATGGAAAAGAATCAGAAACAAATGAAGAAGACTTTTGACAAGAAAAGAAAAATTTAGAGTCTTCAATGAAGGAGATATTATGTTAAAATGGGATGTTGATCATGCAAAGCCTAGGAAGACACTCAAAGTTTGATACACTTTGGAGTGGTCCTTACATGATTTCAGCTTGCAAAGAACACAATGATTTTTAGCTTTGAAGCTGAATGGAGAGGAACTTCCCATTCCTATGAATGGTATGTTTCTCAAACACTGTTATTGAAAATATTACAATGATTGTTAGAGTAGGATTTCCCTTCAATAAGTGCAGTTTCTACACATTGCATTGTTTTTCAATTCAATAAGTGCATTCATGCATGTGATCTAGTTTACCAGATCCTTTCCCAGTTTTAGTTCCATTTTGGAAAGGGTTGGAACTTTCAGAAAAGACAGATTTTGGTTATATGCTTTGGACTCCATGCCCAATGGACAAGAGCAAGGCACTAGTCTTTAAGCTAGCAGGCAGCTTTCCCCATAGGATCGCAAAAATGTTGACAATTTTTGCACTTGTGCAAAAATGGGAAACTTGAAACTTTTCGTTACGATGAAAGTCATGGGTGAAGTATACCTAAACTAAGGAGTTGGATATCATTTTTTACTACTGAATTAGTTATAAGATTAAATGAAATCTGCAGTTATGTGTGCTATCACAAAACATAACAGATCACATAGTCTGCATTTCATGCCATCTTCAACAAAAGAACACAAAGCCCCAAAGGACAACTGTGTTGTCTTGATGAAGATGAAAAATTACAGAGTAGGTGAAGTGTTGAGTTTTGAAGCAAGCAAACAGAAATACAGATATAAGAAAATCAGGGTTCATTACTGAATGTTACAAGTTCTCATCAATGTTTCTTTCCTTCATGATTAAGACATTCAATTATGTTACTGAGTTGTTTAGTTCATTATACATCCATACAGAGAAGCTTAGAAATGCAGAATGAAATATACAACTCAATTTTAGAATTCAATGTTTTATTCACAAGGAAGGTCAAATGTTTCCCACACAAGCCATGGGATGTGACTAAAAAGTAAAGTACATCTACTGAAGTAAGAGGTACACATGCATGAAATAGAAAGCAAAGGAGTATGAGTGAACCCATCATTTCCTTGTATATTCTTCGTTGTGTAAAGCATCTCCTTCCCAACTTCTTTCATCTTTGTCTCCACAATTCAAAGCATGGTACCTGAAAAGTAAAAGAAAAGAAACATCAATAAAGAGCTCAGGGTTAATCCATATTCCTACACTATCCTAATTTGTGCATATGGATCTCTAACCAATAGAAGATATGGAGTGCCTGAAGATCAAACTGCATAGCCCACTCAAGAAGTAGAAATAGAAAAAAATAAGAAACATGGACACAAGAGAGGCCAAAAAGCCTAATTATTTCTAACTATTTTCTTAAAGTGTGCAGATACAGGTTGCAGCCAAGAAGAAATAAATCATGTCCTATAAAGATGGCATAAGACAAGATAAGCCATGAGTACATGCCAGAAAGAAGGATTAATGTAACTCAAACTCAAATATTTTCTACAAATGGAAGAAGTTACAATATAGAATAGAGAAGATACTTGCAGGAAAAGTACATGTTCCAGATTGTAGCTAAGGAAGAAATAATTTTGAAAACACATCTATTATGGGCTAGGCACAAGTATAAAGTAATAAAGCTTCAATCTAGATAATCATATGGAACTCTGGCTGCAAACTAGGTAGTAAACTTCTACAAGTTATGAGGTTATAGTGGTTGAAAAGATACATGACTCAAAATTTCAGTAAGCAGTTACATGCTCAAGATCTGAATATCAGAGTGTATATAGTACCAAAAAATGATAAAAACCAAGCATATTACATCTAACTGGAGATACTCAGTTTCCAAACAATCATACTTCAGGGGTAGAATCAATCAAAGAAGAAATTTCACTACATATATAAGTTATGATGATGATATTACCAAAGTCATAAGTTTTAAGTGGTGAATCCAAGAGAAAATTACAGTTTCATGCTCCAGTCGAAGAACCCATTAAGGGGTATCAAAATTAGAGTAAAAAAGGGTCATCTAGTTCAGAACTAAAGAAACCAAACTTAGAAACAAGTTTCAACTTGAAATGGCCGAGGTCGAACCAAGGGGTCACATGAAATGCAAGAAAGAAATGAATGTCAAATACTCCAAAATAGAGGTCCTAAGGAAAAACCAAACTCTATACTCAGAAATAGAGACTCAAAAGATTCAGATAACAATTTCCACAAGGCTAAGCATGCATAACTAAAGCTCGAAGGCTCTCCACAAATGAACACCATGAGTAGTTCCAGCACACTAGAGGATCTTGATACCTCAAATGTCAGAACAAATCAATTCATGACCATGGATTCTTCTGAAAGTAATTCGACAACACAGAATGCAAAGAAATGGCATATTTTGGTTCCCCTAGTAACAAAATAAAAAAACCCATGAAGAAATCTCAGAATGGCTTCATAAAAGAACAAGAGGAAACTGAAAGCAAAAGGATATATGTTCAAAATTCATGGCTATACCAAGCTTTGAACCAGGATGACTAGCATTATACAATATGTAAAAAAATCAAGGAACCCAACAAGCGCATGAACTCCACAATTATTCACAAAATCAATTCATAACACTTACTTAGAGCTCGAGATATGGGTACATCTTGATAATGCCTTCAAATTTCACCATAGTTATGAACTTACAAATTTTGGCACAAGTTTCTTAGAGATCAAGAACCTACCAAATTCAACACCATTTGCACAATCAACTCAAAAAACAACAATGATGACCAAGAAAAGGTAGAGATCTCGAAAACCCAAGAAGCTCATATAGCTCTGAAGAAGGCAGAAGTGAAATCACGACCGAGCTTGAAGACAATGAAAACTAGTTAAAAATTGACTCAGATCTCATGAAGAAAGCCAAGTAACAAAGCTTGAAGGCTTCATCAATGGTAAAAATTAAATTTTTTTGTAGAGTTCGTTTAGCTCGACTAGAGCTCAAGAATGAAAATGTGAAAGATTAGGGTTTCGAGTGTTTTACTCATCAATGATCCAAAGTAACCTAACTCACTCTGAGTTAATGATCAAAGGATCGACAGCCATGAATCAAAAGTACAGAGGTCGAATGGCTGAGGATGGAACCCAAGTTCTTCAATTAATACAAGTCAGAAACCCTAATCATGCTTTTGAGATCAACGATAAAAAATTGACAAGTACAAAGATCAACGCTCACAAATTGATCATCAAGATCGATGCAAAAGTAGTCCAAGTGAAATGGCGGTTAATTGACCAACTTATAATTTTAAAATTTTATAAAGTGTCAAAATTTCTCCGTAGGCCCGAAAGTCCATAGAGTACACATGGCATAACAATGTAATGGCGGAACAATGGAGAGTGGGAGTCTCTTTAGTTTTAAAACTTTAAAAGTGTAAAAGTTAAAAGTTCCAAAATTTCCCGCAAGCCCGAGCACACGAAGAGAAAGTCAAATCAAGGAAAAGGTCAAATATCGATTCCATAGAACATTTGCGGAACAACAGGATTTCTTAAAACTTTTACACCTTTTACAAATGTGGTTAAAATTCCAAGTTGTCCCATGTGCCTACAATTCCCCTGAGTGGGAGATCGGAGTAAATGTTGCCTTTAAGGCCCAAAGTGGAAGAGTTTAAAATGCCAAATTTTTTCTGAAGGCCTGAAGACCCGCCAAAGGACATAAAGTCTTAGAAGTTTCCCACCCGAAAGGATTGGAAATTGAAAGGGGCTAAAAAAAAAGCCACAAAAGGTCCGCAGGTCCGTAAAGGGCTTAAAACTTCAAAAAATCCCAAAGTCGCAAAAGACTTAAAATTTCCAAAATTTTTCCCGAAGGCCCGTAAAAGCAAAGGGAGAAGATTTTTCGTGCCATCCAAGCTATCATTTCGAGTTTTGACTTTCAAAATTTGAATTATAGTATATGTTTCAAGAAAATACAAAGTGTCAACCAATGAAACATGCATGTATTAATCAAAAGATGGCGAAATAAGGTGAAGTGCAAAGTGGTCCCCATAGCTGATGTTTTTGTGGGTATTATAATTATTTCTTTTACCCACGAACAAGAGTTAATTTTTGCATTTTTCCACGAGGATAGATCAGCAAAAAGACAGAGTCTGCATGCACAAGAAGAAGACTTGCTCAGCAAGCAAAGCTTATTTTTAGCAAATCATCCACTCATGCTTTTCTTAAAAATAGAAATTCTTTTCTTAAAATAGATAAGTCGACTGTAGTTGACTAGTTGTAATCAAGGCTATTAATGCCTATTTGTAATTGCATGTTCTATTTTTATCCCTTTATCTATTATTAAATAAAGGATAAAAATAGCATGCATGGGCGAGTACAAGCCTTGGGATATTTTTGGGAAAGGGGTGAACTTTTTTTCTATATATTGTGTGCCTTTGCAAAGCACAAGGAGAACTTTTGGAGGATTTTTGGATATAGGAGTACTGAAACAAATTTTTGCTAGTTTTTCCCTCTGAGTGTGAAGTATTTTCTGCCTTTCCAAGTTATTTGCATTCTTGTGTTTCATCATATTAGTCTTGTGAATTAAAATTCCCTGACCAATTATCTTACCCTTGCTACAAATTCAGTTCTTCTGCATAATTTTAATGTGCATGTTAACTTATTAGTACTGTTGTGATTTTCTCCCTCAGTATAACCAAGTGTTTTCCCTTAGATATTCTATAGAAAACTATTGGCTTGTGCATCAAAAATTCTTCCCATATAGTTGTGCATATACTCAGTCAAATCCCTCATACAAATTTGGTGTATCACCTTAGTTTTAATCATTTTATAGTCATCTTTTACCCCTTAAAACCCAAAATCAATTTAGGATACATTAACAACGAACTGTGACTTGATATCGAGACTCACCTCAAAATAGGTATACACACAAGACACTGAGGTGTTTCCATTGTATCTCACGAAAGAGAGATCAAATTTTGCAAACTGCAACCATCTCTCTACAAGGTGCACTTTCGAGAGATAACATTTAACTTGCATCAACCTTGTTGATTCTATTTCATCAGATCTTTACCATGTAACATGTAACATAGATCAAATTGTTATACGATCATTGCCTCCTTTCTCTTAAGCACCATCATGTTTATCAAGAGTGCATTAAGCGTTCTTACAAAATCACATCAAATAATGCAAGTTCAATGTTTGAGACCTCGTCCTTAAATAAAATCATAATCTTACTACTCTAGGAAGATCCAACATGGAAAGTTTACCCCCAACTAGATTGGACCTTACATTATCACATATATGTACGAGTCGGGAGCCTATCATTTAGTCTCCTTAATGGTAAACCAAAAGTGGAATCTCTTAATGCATTGTACTTGCGATCATTCTATTGTTATCATGCCTATTGGTGAGTACTTCGTCATATCCTTAGATCATTCCTCCATCGTTAGTGTCTTCCACCTATCATTGTAATGATTTGGAATTATGTGGTCTACTGTCACTTTCCTAAACATGACCTTAAATATGGGCACCACTATTTTTCCAAATCATTTTCCTTATGGATAGGTTCTCCCTCTTTGGTGAGAACTGCAGGATCATTACATCCATCACCCTCCCATTTACCTATTTGAACCACACTAAGGGTCCTAAGGTGTCACTCATACATTCATCATCCCCTTGTACTTGGTCTACCTAGTTATTCCTAGTTCTTCCCCATGTATAAAGTCACAATTCATGGATGCTCCCATCAAAAGTCAAGTTATCAAGAAAATGTATTGATCTCTCGAAGGACATCTATTCATGTCAAAAATAAAAAAACAAAATATAGTCAAATAAATAGACCTATCCCTCAAAGGATGGCTATCATGTATATTTTCTTTCCATCTATAACTATGTGTATAAAGTATACCATACCCTAGAAGGATGGTTACTCTCTCTTATCATGGCAGTGAAGGATTCTCTCCTTGATTGACCTTCTATTATATTAGCATCCTAAGAAAGTTTCCCACATTGATCAATTTTCTTTTAATAGACTTCCCGTATTGATTAGTTTTATCTCTTCCCCTTCCTAGAGTTGGGGCATAGACTTAGGGAAACCCACTTATGGAGAACCCTCTTCCCACATACTAGTTACATCCTAAACCCATTTTTCATGTTGATGTGAGGTTTATGAGCTTCATTTTATCCATATTTCCTCCATGGTATTTTAGTTTGAATAACTATTTTTGGTTATATGTTAACATGTGTTATGGTTGCATGTGCATTGTGTTACTTGGATCCACCTCTTGTTTACCTCCAAAGTGATTGGAGGCATCATTTCCTTGTGCATTCTTTTATATGATGTAGTATCATTCATACGTATAGGTCGCTCATCATTGGGTTGTCTTCTATTCAATATCATTATCATATATATTAATCTATCTTATCTACTTTCTATTCACATCTATCACATCCATCATCCTAACATGTAAATCATATCTAATATATACACATATCTTTTCACCATCATCATCAAATAATTAAAGAAAACACATTAATATCATCACTCACATCCATATCAATATTAACATAAATTAACATCATACAAGAAACATATTCCAAAACACAAACAATCATATATCATATATATCAAAATCAAGTGTCTCAAATACATCATCATTGGCCTTTAAGGGCCCTCTCTCAAGGTAGAGATGTTATAAAAATCAGTAAAATGTACATCTGATAATCTCAGCCCTCCCTCCTAGGGATGGTACGCATCTAGTCCCTTAGTATCATCACCTCCCTCATGGCCTCCCTCTCACAATAGTTGGGTCACACTCATAGGGTCCTTAAATGTATGACACTCCCTCCTCTATCTCAACGTGTCTCTAGGTACTCCATATACCTCAAAACCCTTGACATCCTATGTGTCACTATCCTCTCATAATATTTGGCCTATGCCGCCACCGCTATAAACAAGCTCATGGAAACTATACCAAGAGGTGTCATCTGTCATTCCTCCTATGATGTTTTTGGCGCACCACTCACTAAATCCTTAGAAAATATGGTGGCTAAGTCTCTAAATCAGGCCCTGTATGCCTCACACTAACGATGGTACCGATCCCTATTATGGATGGCTTGGTTCTTCTCCTAAGTGATGAAATATCTCTCCTATCTTGATGTGTCCCTCTCCACTTTATTATGATCTAACTCTACACATAGTCGTGCCATCTCTGTAGACTCCTCTCCATCTTCATCTCCACCACATCCAATGGCTACCTTGGCCTAAACCTCCATCTCATCCTCCTCCTCTCCCTTATCTCCACTCACTCGTACTACCCATGTTGTGGTCATCCAATCAGAAATTCCAACTCCCACTCCTACATTAATGTCATCCTCCCATGGATTTTGTGCCTCCTCCATAGGGTCAGCCATATCGAGACTCGACATCTCCCTATCAATATCCTCTCACCTATATGAGATAGGCTTCCCAGAACCGTCTACATGACAACAAATTGTCATCGTGCCCTATGAAATTGAAACTCCTTGATAATCTTGTCTCTACGGACCTATACCCAATGAGTCCTCCTCATGACGGATAGCTCGATATTTACACCCACCACACATGGAAAGATCTTTAGGGACACCATTTGATCTTCTCACCCTCAAGCTCTACAAATCTATCCTTGTAATACTTAGCATCTCTATCCCCTCTGTCTCTAAATTCCTTATCGGCTCTCCATCTCAAGAAACTGACATCCAACTCAATGTGGTCCCCTATGACCCATGGTGGTGGCTTGATATCTACTATATTTTCATAGGCCTAGAAATGTAGGAGGAAGCATACGTCTAATCTGGTCGTCCTCCCAGCCCTATAAATGGAAATCTCATGATAAACCTAGGCTATCATAGTTGTACTGAATGAGAACATTATCTGGTGTTCCACTATATCTGCCACGACACGTGGTAATGTCCATTTGAATATGGCTCCCCTGAGTCGGGAAATGTAACACAAAATTTTTATCATGATCATACAAATCAATCTACTTTTTGGTACCCTACGCTCATATCTCATCTCGTAAGAAAATGTACTTGAAGTGAAAGTTATATGTGGTGTATCGGATCCAAACAACCTGTCTTAATTCTACCAATATACTATCAAACGTGATGATGAATATCTTATCCCCCTGTATCAGTAAAATCTAATGATGCAGTTCAAATCCTCCAGGGTGATCATCATCTCACCCATCCTGAACCAAAAAGTGCATGCATGCATGTCTCATCTCTCCACTAATGTAATCATCAATCCCACATCATATGGGATCCTCTCGATAATGTCCGAATCCTCCTAATTCAATGGTCACTAAGTGATCCCACTCAACATTGGTCACATCCCCTATGATCTACTCATATAGTGAAGGGACTTGATCTCTCAAATACAAGGTGTTTGTGGCCTACGATCACCCAAACAACAAGAAAACATCATTTTTCTCATCATAATTCCATACACTTGTCAAATATAACCTTGGTTTACACCGACCCAAGTTGGGTTGATGTGTATAGGGGTCGATCGACATGCCTTAGGGCTAAGTCAACGGTAACCCTTTGATTCACCAACAAATTCCATCAAAGTCATTCACGTTTCTCAAAAAATGTACAAAAATTAAATAAACATAAAATGAATAAAAAAACAAGTGTGGGTTTTTGTTATTCACCATTCTCGCGCACCCCTCCGCATTTCTTAGCTACTCCTCAGCATCCATCATTGCTCGATCTCTCTCAGTATCGTTCTCAGCTCTAAATTGTCACTTGCAAGAGTGAAAATGAGCATTTTTAGCTGACTTTGAGGCTTATATATCCACTGACCACAGGCATCATTGACCCCTTTGGGTCGCCGCCGCTTGACCCTAGTCGATGTTGACCCACTTTGTGCATTGTCGACTGGCCTCGCCCTCATTCATTTTGTGAAAACTTCTCACCATCTTTGCGATGTAAGTGCACTTTTGTGGCCATATTTATTCCCCATCCCCATTGGGAAATTTCAGATCATAAAGTTTTTCATCTTTTTCCTCTTTGACCATATTTGTGCCCTGTGATGGGACATCATTATTTTCATCCTCATCCTTCATGAACGCATACCTTTCGATCCATTCCTCATGTATGAAGGATTTCACATTATCTTTGCATTTGGTTGTGCATAATTTTGATGTGTGCCTATCACCCATTGGTGCTCACGGCTTACATCTATATTGAGCGGTTTCCCATTGGATTCCTTCCATTTTGCTGTGCTTTTCATCGACTCATAGCTCCATAGGAAATTATCATTGTCTCCCTGAAGACCATGCCTTTTGTTCTCCTACAAATGTGACTCCTTAGATCACCACCATATTTTCCATGTTTTCTTTAATTCCTTCTTAATTGGGGCATCTTCCCTCATCTTGTCCTTTAAATATTCTTTTCTTCCCACCCTCCCTTCTTCATCTATCTCTATCAAAATTTTGATTGATTCCCCTTTGTGTCATTGATCCCTTGTTAAATGGGGAGCTCATCATCTATCCTTCATCGTTCTTCATCTAACTTCTTATCTCTCATCATTTTTGTCTTGCGGATTTCTTGCTGACAAACCACACGACCAAAAAGGGGCAAATGTAGACATCAAAATTTGGAATCGCTACCCTTTTCACCCCACATTTTCCTATTTTCATCATGGTTTCTTTCCTAAACCCTTTTAATCATTAATTTATATTTTCACTAATATTCCCATCATTCCCATCTATTATTCTATCTATTTCCACTTATTGCTAATCTCTATTAGTTTTATTCTAAACCTCATCTCATTAGTTAATTATCAACAATTAGCTTTTGATTCTCCTCCCTAGGTTTTTATCATCCCTAATCACCTAGTTTATTATCCTTAGGCTTCCCTTAGCCTTTATTTACTCCTTCTAACCTCTCACCTACCCATTTCTCTTCCCTATGCAACCCTAGCCCACCTAAGCCCTTCATAACCCTAATTTACTACCAAAAGATATGATGCCTTGAATTAGGCATAATTCCACCACCCACATGGATGGTTCCCCACAGTTTATGACTACCTATCCGAGTCAAATCCGAACCTATAAAGCTAGTCTTCCCCCATCCATAAGAGACACAATCAAAGTTTTCTGGTGCTATGAGAACTTATCTTTGAGCTTGAGCATCCTTGTAGATGTGTCAACCTTCTTGAAATCCATTTGATCTTGTCTTACATAACTTGTGGAGTGTATGGGAGGTTTACTTTGATTTTGTGTTGATTTATGCTATCACATGTTATCATTTCTATTATCTTTTAGGGACTAACATTTTTAGGTCTAGATGCCGTCGGATGTTCTCTTTCATCTTGTTCTTCTAGCCATTCTATTTGCAGGTACCCCATCCAACTCATCTACCTATGGATATGTCTTTGCAATTCCCTAGGTCGTTGTCACTCTACCCATGTCATCATTGACCTAGCCCTTTACCATCATTCATTCTATTTCCAAAATCTCTTCATTGTGTGTTTATGCTCTGTTACTATTTCCATTTCTTAGATCTACCATTCTACTTCTCTGTTACTCCAAAATTGTTGTGTCTCGACTCCAATCACCACCAACCTAGCCCAATCATCATCGACCTGAATCTAGTTTCTATCCAATCCATCCTAATCTCTTATTTCTTTCATCCCTTTTTTCCTCTCTGTCTCAGATCTCCCCTCTGCAGTTCTTGTCACCGTTCTCGTGCTTCGTGATCATCTTCTTTGTATTTAGATCTACAATTATAGCTTTCTTTCTAGATTTATCTACTCGTGTTTTGTCAACCTATCCTCCACAACCTAGGTTTTTGTTGACCCAACCAGGTATAATTTATTTTGTGATTGTCTAGATTAGATCTACACTCTTCATCCTTTACTATAATTTTCACGTCTCTTGTTTAGCTTCGGTCCTACATGTTAATCAATCCTTTCATTAATTTTATCATCTTTTATTATACACAAGGGTTGACATCCGCATAAGAATGTTAATGCTTCTTGGAACCAACTTCGTCTAAAAGCCCCCTCATCTACTATCTAATCCATTTTCTTTCTAGTTATTCTTGTTGTGAAGGTTCATCAAGTTTGCAATGAGGAGATCCACTTTGTGCCCTTATTTCCAACATCATCCTATCCCAATGTACCTTAAACCCTTGCATCTTTGAGTTGCTTTATTTCCTTTAGTACTAGCTCATTAACTTGAATAGGAAAGAGAAATTTAGTCCAAAAATACGATATGCAAATGAATGGTGAGGATGAATGCGCATCACTACGGACATCAAAAGGCCCCCATGATTTCCACTTGTGAAAACTCATTCATCGTAATAATTAAAGATAAAATGGCTAATGATTTTTTAATACATAAAAATAGATTTGAATATGTTAAAAGAGAAGAATAAACATTATTTTATAATAGAATGGGTGTAGAGTTATATGGCATATTAATAAAATATTTTAAAAATATGTATTTGTAAAATAAAGAGTGTAAGAATTTGAAGGGACTTATATGTGTGATGTCTCTTTTGTTTCTTCCTCGAGATATTAGTGTGAGTGGCAAAAACTTATGTAACTACAAAAAGATTTATTTAGTTTTGGTAAGTGTTCACCGAAAGAAAATGATAACTACTTCATGATGCAAAGTTTGAATCTAAGAATTGCCACACAAGTCAATTGTGTAAAATCCATCAAATTTGTTATAGGTGAGGAGAAAGGAAATTAGTTTGAAGATCTATTCTTGTCAATAACAAACCCAAGTTCTCAAAGAGAAGTTGGGCCTACTCATTTTGAACACTCAAAATGAAAGAAATTATTTTTGAGTCTTACAAAAAATATTTTACATCATTTTTGTAGATTATGAACCCCATAAAAATGAAATCCCAATGAAACTTTTATTTTGATTTGGCGCTTTATCTCGAATCTCCACCTATGGGTGGTTGGGATGATTCTCCTCCATCATTTTCTATGTTGATTATGGCTCTCATTGCATAATGTTTTTAGTTTCCGCTTCTTGTTTAATTTGTTGAGTTTAAATTTAAATTTTAGATTCTATCAATGTTACTCTCAAGGTGTGATTCTTCCACTTACTTTTTATACAATTAGCTTGTACTTTTTGTTTATATATTCAATCTACGGAGAAAATGTTTTAATGCATATTTTGGGAACTTTATTATTAATAGTAAATATTAAATTACATTAACTTTATTATTTAAAAGTCAAAATTAAATTCCATTAAGTGTAAAATTTAGACATTTGTGATGAGATAAATTGAAAATGATTATTGCCAAATTTCCTTAGTCCAAATTTCCTTGATCTCAGAGTTCAAACTTATACAATGAGTGGGAATAGAAGAAATAATACAAAGAAGGAGAATAGAAGAAAAATGACTCTCGTTTTCATCCTTTGTTCGAAAAAAATGTGCTTCCGTTTCAGAATCGATTGCTAGCCTGAACAATGGCTCTCAGAGGACAAGAAGTAGCATGTAAGGGGCGGTTACAACTTCCCCAAATGGCCAAGTAGTGGTTTCAAACAAATTTGATCATTTTTCCTTCTTCCAGATTCCTCTGCAGCAAAGAAACCGCTTCTGACGATCCTAAGAAGAGCTTCTACAGTAAAAATGTGATTTATATTTCAATTTGCCAGTTTGATATGAACCATTCACTCCTTTGCCCTAATTGCTTTGAAATCGGGCCATCCACGTGGCAGGAGAACATTGGAGTGAATTCGGGAGGAAATTTTTGTTTTTTTGCATGCCAGAGATGTTTTCTCAATTTTCTCCCACAAAACGCCATCAAAATTTAAAATTGAAGTGTCCATCGTGTAGAGAATTTCAACATCTTTCCATTGATACCAAAAATGCAAAAAACTGAGCTCTGGTTTGAAAGATATGGCCTCTTGAAGATTTAGGGAAAAATTGGTCAAAATTAGGGTTGGTGGGTCAAATTTTAAATTTTTCCTTTTGGAAAAATTTCCCAAAAACTTCGCGGGTCCACCACTCCGAGACACGTGGCACCTTCTGGTTCGCTCGGGGGGATGCACCTCCATTTTTTCCTTTGAAATTCACATTGGGAAAAAATCCCAATTTACCTCCGTGCCCCACCACTCCACCATGCGCTTCTCCCTTCTCCTCCGCGGGCCCGCGGGTCGGTTTGCGACTTTGAGTTTTTTTTTTTTGCCCTAGAATGACTAAGTGGTAAACTTTCCTTTGCGCCTCCACATTGGTTCTCCCTTCCCCTCTGCGGGCCTACTGGCCGCTTTGTAACTTTTGTGCCACTTAGTGGAAAGGGTTAAGTGCCGAATTCCTCCCCGTGCCCCTGTTCTTCCTTGACACGTGGCGCTTCACTATTGGATTTGGGCTGCGCGCAGGAAAATTTCCCCATTTACCTCTGCCGAGCCATAACTCAAAAACTACAAGGAGTTAGGAGGACTTCCATACCTTTCTAGAAAGGGGAAAGAATTTTCTATCTGATGAAGGTGTTTCTAAGAATCCTTGATCCCTTGGGAAGTGCCAAATTTCAAAAAACTCATACTGGACCATTTTCAAAGGGTGACAACTCAAAAATCTCTAAGTCCAGACTTGGGAAAAAGAAGGAAAATTTTGAGGGGACAACAATGGCTCTAGCTTGGGGACATGGCATGGATTGAATAGGGAGAAAACATGGCATGAGGATCCAGAATCTCAAGTTTTAAAACATATAACGTTGACCAGTGCCTTATCCATTGGGCCTTATAGAGTCATGTACAATTCTGAGGAAAGGAAGAAGGAAGGAAGGAAGCACACCAACCAAAACCACACAAGGACAGAAAAAACCAAAACACACACAACAAAAATATGGTACAGGGTGAGGGAAAACTCACTTTCACTGATGATACAACTTCAAATATTGCCCACTTCTAGGAAATCCCAATGGAGTTCCATCCAAGTATGATAAGAGAAAGACATTCTCACCAAAAGCTTCCTAAATTTGAAATGGACCCAACCACAAAGAATCAAACTTACCATGACTGCCCTTTGGCTCTCTCCTCTTGTCCCAAAGTAGGACCAAATCTCTAGCTCTGAACTCCCTTACTTTGGCTCTTCTGTCAAAGAGCTTCTTCACTTTCAGCTAATGTTCTTTGATTCTGTCCACTACCTAGGATCTGCTCTCTTCTAGCTTCTCAAGGAAAAGGATCCTCTTGTCAATTAAATCTCTGTATTGGCTATCTTCCACTATTTGAAGCAGCTTGAGAGCTAACATTTCAATTGTAATAGGAATCTCTGCTTCAACTCCATATAGTAGCTAAAAAGGTGACATGCCTATTGCCTTCTTAGGAGTGATCCTATCAGCCCACAATGCATCATATAATTTTTTGTGCCAATTCTTTTGATTCTCATCAACAAGCTTACAGATAATGGTCACAATATTTTTGTTGCTTGACTCAGCTTGACCATTCCCTTGAGGATAGTAGTCAGAAGAATGAGCAAGAGAAATCCCAAAGCCATAATAGAATTCTGTCAATTCCTTGAAGAGAAATAAGTAGCATTTTCCACAACAATCTTCTGAGGAACTCCAAAACAAACAATGATATTCTCTTTTATGAAATTGTAGACAACTTCAGAGCTAGCTTGTTTGGTTGGGATGGCTTCCACCCATTTGGTGAAGTAGTCTCGTGGCAGTGAGCACATAAGTATGCCCAACACTTGAATGGGGATTCAAAATGCCAATGAAGTCCAGCCCCCATTGTTGAAATGGTTCTTCAATAATCACAGGCCTAAGAGGAAATGTAGCTAACTATGGTTTTCCAACAAATTGTTGGCATGCTTTGCATTTAGAAACCCAACTCTGAGTATCAGTAAAAAGAGAAGGCCAATAATATCTACCTCTAAGAATTTTGTGGGCAGTCACCATGGCTGAAAAGTGTCCACCACAAGCTTGATCATGATAGGATTTGAGGAGTTTTTCTTGTTGTTCCTTGTCAACACACTTGAGAAAACAACCATCTATCCCTTTCTTGTAGAGTGCATGATTCCAAATCACATATTTGGCTGCTTTCAGCCTGAGAGTTCTTCGCTTCTTGTAATCTAAATGAGGAGGGAAGTCCCCATAGGTAAGAAAGAAAGTGATGTCTGCATACCATTCCTCTGTAGTGTTCACAAAGAGAACTTGTGGGCAATCTTCTGAGCAGGTTGGGCAAGTGTCATCTCTTTCTCCAAGCTAAACTTTGAGAGATTCATCTTCAGCAATCAACTTGCACAAACCATTTCCTCTAACCAAATTAGAGGGCTTAATCTCCAGGTCATACTCTTGGATCCTTGCAATCCAATTTCCTCTTTTGGCTCCAGGATCTTGTTGTGTCAAAATGGACTTGATTGCACTTCCGGGGACCATCACCATGGTGTGAGAGTTGAGTATGTAAAATCTGAAATTCTTCATGGCCTTGACCACTGCATATGCATGCTTCTCCAATTGACTATAATTTAGTTCATGCTTCTTCAAAGGGCAGCTCATGAAAGAAATAGGTGCTTCCAATCCTTCATCATTCTTCTGAACTAGGACAACAAAAAGAGTGTGCTCCGAGGCATAACAATACATGATGAATTCCTTGCTGAAATCTGGAGATACCAACGTTGGAGCTTTGGCAATGGCCTTCTTGATTTCTTCAAATGCTGATTTTCCTTCACTACTCCATTTGAAACTTGTTTGAGGCTTCATCATAGAGGTGATATGATTTGTTAGTTCAACAAATTTGGGACAAAGCGGTGAAGAAAATTTACCTTCCCAAAGAATGAGTGCACTCCTTTCTTACTAGTGGGAAGAGATAGTGCTTGAATAGCACTTACCCTCTCAGGGTCAATATGTGCTCCATGCTTATTCACGATGTGTCCCAACAACTTGCCTTCTGTGACTCCAAAGATACACTTCTTGGGATTTAGAGAAATGCCATGTTTTCTACATCTTGCAAGAATCTGCTCCAAGTGGAAGATATGCTCACTTCTCTTCTTTGAAAACATAGTTAAGTCATCAAGGTATATGACAATGCAATGCTTGAGATATTTGAAAGCTAGGTCCATGGCTCTTTGGAAGGTGGCTCCCGCATTGATCAGGCCAAAAGGCATCCTGCTGTAAGAAAAAGTGCCCCAAGGAGTTGTGAAGGTCGTCTTGCTACAATCTTCTTCAGCCACTTTAATTTTATTATACCCTGAGAATCCATCAAGAAAAGAGAGCATCTCAGATCCAGTAACTACTTGTAGGATATGATCCATGATCAGAAGAGGGTAATTTTCCTTAAGAGATGCCTGATTCAGATTTATGAAATCTACACATATTTTGATCTCCCCATTTTTCTTTCTGACTGGTACAATGTTGGCCACCCATGTTGAGTGGTGAATGGGGAAAATGATTCTGGCATTCAACATCTTGTTCACTTCTTCCTTGATAACATCAACAATCTTTGGATTATAGGGTCTTTGCTTCTACCTGAAGGGCTTAGCATCCTACTTCAGAGGAATGGAATGATGCATTTCCTTCGGTTGAAAATATTTGAGCTCATCGTAAGAGTAGGCCAGCACATCAGAGTACTTTTTAAGAAAAGCAATGAACTTCCTTTTCTCTTCAGGTGAGCAGCATTTTCCAATGTTGACCATCCTTGGATCTTCAGAAGTCCCAATGTTTTCCTTGTCAAAATCAGATGGACAAGCAAGAAGATAGCTTTTCTTTTTCATGAATAAATCTATCATGCTTATCAAACAAGTCCTCCAGAGAGACTAGACCTTTGGGGATCTTGTTACCTTTCAATCTGATCATGCCTTCATCATCCACTCTTTCAATTTCATCTGATGCATCTTCAGCCACAACTTCTCTATGTGGATTAACACTTCCCTCAAAGAAGAGATTATTGAAGTTGTCTCTTTTCTCCAAGAAGGCTAAAATCTGATTGTCATCATTGAAAACTTTTCAGTGATCTGCGTTATCAGGAACACTTGGTTTGAAAACCATCTCAATGGTTATTTTGTCCTTTTCAAAAGAAGGATGAGGAGTTAATATGGATGCTAATAGTATAAGAGAATCATCTCTTTCATTTTGTTGTCTTGGGATGGCTTCAATAGAGAATGCATCAAAGAATTCAATGCAATCCCACACTCTATTCCTGTAATGCTTGAGCCTTGGGTTCTTCACCTAGTATTATTGGTAGATTTTCTTCACTATCACTTCTGCATCACCAAGGCATCTCAACTTTTTTATTCCAATGTCTTCCGCTACACTTATGCCCAAGAGAAGAGCTTCATATTCTGTTGTATTGTTGGTGTTGTCAAACTGTAGTTTGTATGTAAAAGGATGCATCACATTGGAAGGAGAGTACAACACAACACCAGCCCCTGAGCTTGCTTTGGAATGGATTCCATCAAAATCCATAGTCCAATTGATATTTCTTTAATTCAAAGGAAAGTGGAAAGTCTTCTTCTCGTGGTGAAGTAAGGAAATAGTTTCCTAATCCACAATCTTGAAAGAGGATATTAGCTCTTGGGTCACTGGAACTTCTTACTGTAAACTTCATTTTTCTTACCGAAGTAACCTCTTCATCTCACCCTTTACTGGAATAGTTACAGAGGTCCAATCCATCTTTATCTCTCCACCAAGGTCTCTACAAAAACTTCTACTCAAGAGCATGCCAAAATATGTTGGAATGTCTGCCACTAAGATGGTTAGAAGTACTTTCTTATCAGGGTATTCAACCAAAGCCACTTGTGCATCTTTTATCCTTCCTACTAGTGGTACTTGCTTAGATTCCATTGAGTAACAAGCTCTGTTAACTCTGGTTAGTGTCAGGCCAAGAGCATTGGCAACTTTGAGTGGCATTACGTTATCAGAAGCTCTAGAGTCAATGATGCAATTGTTGAGCTCAAAACCATTCATGAGAAGAGACAAGTAGAAGGGTTCCACCTTATCTATTTTGGAAGCACTTAGGGCCAACATGTTTTGAGCAGGTGGTGTAGATGGTGTCGGGAGTAGACCTTTATAATTTGAACTTGAAGGTATAGAACTACTACTCGAACAACATTGATTAGTCTATCAAACTGAGCAGGGTGTGTTTGCAAGTATTCAATCTCTGAGAGCTGCACTTTGGTCTTACTTGCATGTTCCAAAAAATCAAATGGGACAATGTTGGATGAGGGGAAGTTCCTGGAGTGAGGGAAGGTTTACATGGTAAGGGTCTTTGAGGAACTTTGGCTGACTTAGGATAGACTTCATTGGAGGGAGGAGTGTTTTTAATAACTTGTGAGCTAGAAGAAGGAAAAGGTGACTTACTAGATATAACAACTGATCTCTAGCAGCCATTTGGCCTGGTTTTATTTAGGTTGAATCCATGAGGTGGTAATGGTGAGCCTCTACTGATGATCTTCTTTTGTGTGGCTTCTAGAGTGGGATCTTCTTTAGTTTTCTTTTCCTCTTGAGCCATGGAGGGTAGAGCATCTTTCTTGGATTGAGCTCAAGTGAAGATAGCACATGAGAATCTTGGGGCTTCCTCTTCTTCTTCCCCATCATCCACAAACTTGAACAAGCCATTGTGCATATCAACTTCTTCAATTTTGAGGTAGCCTTCGTAATCCTCTGTTATTTCTCCTTCAAGTTCATCAATTTCAGCATCCTCTCTTGATTCTCTGGTGTCATAGATAGCATTGATAGGAGGTTATTCAAGGGAAATTAGCAAGGAGGTGGTGCAATTCTTTGTCTATCAGGGAAGTTTGGCCTCCTTGGAGCATTTCTCATTGTCATTTGGGATAGTTGTTTCTTCAAGGCAACTAGATCATTTGCCATTTTCTAGAACATAGGATTTGTAGTTACTGAAGCCGAACTCTGACCCTTCTGCTTCCCATTTGGGCCTTTCACCTTTCCAGAGAGGAT
Source organism: Taxus wallichiana var. yunnanensis (assembly GCA_018340775.1). NCBI lineage: Eukaryota > Viridiplantae > Streptophyta > Pinopsida > Cupressales > Taxaceae > Taxus > Taxus wallichiana. The sequence continues at coordinate 49,171,070 of CM031241.1, forward strand.
TAAGTCATCATCAGTTTCAATGGAAAAGTTTTGAGCTTCCCTCAGTGTGTTTGGTTGGGCTCTTCTAAGGAAGAAACCAACTTTTGATGGTAAGGAACTGATGAAGAATCTTCTTAGGTGGTTCTTAGGAGGTAGCACATCTTCAGGGACTCTTCTTTTCAATCTGTCAAACCTTGCTACAAATTCCCTCATGGATTCAGAGATTTCTTTCTTTATTTGGACTAATTACACTAGTAGCTCTTGACCATCTTTAGTGCTCTTGAATCTATTTTCAAATGCTTTTCTAATATCTTCCCAACCAAGTAATAGATCTTGCAGGAAGCATGTAAAACCATTCAGCAACTTTCTCTTGGAGTGACTCCACAAAAATTCTAACCAACACATCTTCATCTTCAACACCTAACACACCACAAGTAGTGATGAAGGCTGTTACATGTTCTTCAAGGAGTTGGGAGCCATCTCCTTTGAATTTGGGAAAATTCTTTCTCAAACCTCTTGGCAAATCATGGAGTACTTGTGGGAGAGAAAGTGGACCAAGTATTTCTTCCCCATGGTACATTGGGTGCACATGCTTCACGTTCATTATCAGCCATTATGTTTTTGTTTCTGGCTTCTTCAGCAGCTAGGGCTGCTTCTCTTTCCTCTGCTGCAGCTTGGAGTCTTGCAATTTCTTCAAGTTGAGCTCTAATCTCTTCCTCTCTATCAAACCGAGCTATAACCTCTACTTCTTCTCTGTCTAACTCCTCAAAAGTAGGGTCAATCACTCCTCCTTGCCTCAGCTAGTGAGTATACCTTCTATCAACCAGCTTGAAGGCTTATTATCTTCTCTGAGGTGTTGGAATCTATTTTTCTCTGTTCTTCTTCTTAGTCCAAAATATTTGTAGCAACAGAGTAATGTTTTACACTCTGCCTACTATGCCAAATAGCCTCCTTCAGGTCTAAAATGATATCTTCTTTGATATGAAATAATGAAGAAGGTCTCTAGGAGGATTTGCAAGAATAGTCATACTCGTATTCATGTGGATCACAAGGAACTTCAGACTTCAAAAACTTAAACAAATACTTTAAAACCTTGTGGTCATTTTAGGGTGCAGATGCTACAAACTCTGCCCCACGGTGGGCACCAAAAATTTTGGCTAGAAAATTTGTCTTGTGGAAAAATTTGTGGATTTCAGGCCAACGCTATGGGAATCTAAGTCCCTCTACATTTGAATGGTGCAGCTCCCATTGTTTAGCATGTAAAACCGAAGTGGATTTGTGGTGGTTTTTCAACCATAGATCCACAGGAACACTCCACTGTCCCTATGGCAATAATAACAACTCCTTGCTATAGTAGAAATCAATCTGAGAAAGGGGAGGGAGTGAGAATGAAGGAGGGGGAGTTCAATGTTGTGGGTAGAGTGTCAGATGCCCACACACATCAACTGGAAGTTTCATTACATGCATTCATTAATAAAAGAAAGATAAATTTGTAATTTCTAAGCACAAGACAAAATAAAACATGCTAGTTACAAAGCACCAATCAATCTTTCCATCCAGGGGACATAAAATTCCTTCCTTTTTTATTGATCTCAGAGTTCAAACTTGTACAACGAGTGGGAATAGAAGAAATAATAGAGAAGGAGAATAGAAGAAGACTGACTTGTCATTTTTGTCCTCTATTTGCAAAAAATGTGCTTCCTATTTCCAAAATCAATTGCCAGCCTGAAAAATGACTCTTAAAGGACAAGAAATAGCATGTAAGGGGCGGTTACAACTTCCCCAAATGGCCAAGAAGTGGTTACAAACAAATTTGATCATTTTTCCTTCTTCCAGATTCCTCTGTCAGCAAAGAAAATGCTTCTGACGAGCCCAAGAAGAGCTTCTACGTGTAAAAATGTGTTTTATATTTCAATTTTCCAAATTTTTATATGAACTATTCACTCCTTTTCCCTAATTGCTTTGAAATTGGGCCATCCACGTGGTAGGAGAACATTGGAGCGAAGTCGGGAGGAACTTTTTGTTTTTGCATGCTAGAGACGTTTTCTTGATTTTCTCCCACAAAACTCCATCAAAATTTAAAATTGAAGTGTCCATCATGTAGATAATTTCAACATCTTTCCATTGATACCAAAAACACAAAAAAATGAGCTCTGGTTCGAAAGATATGGCCTCTTGAAGATTTAGGGCAAAACTAGTCAAAATTAGGGTTGGCGGGGTCAAATTTTAAATTTTTCCCTTTTGGAAAAATTTCCCAAAAACTCTGTGGGTCCACCACTCGAGACACGTGGCACCTTTTTGGTTAGCTTAGGGGATGCGCCTCCATTTTTTCCTTTGAAATTCACATTGGGAAAAAATCCCAATTACCTCCGCGCCTCGCCGCCTTTGTTCTCCCTTCCTCCATGCGGGCCTGCGGGCCGCTTTGTAACTTTTGCACCACTTAGCCAAAAGGGCTAAGTGCCGAATTCCTCCCCACACCCCGCTCTGCCTTGACACGTGGCGCTTCTCTATTGGATGCGGGCTGCCTAGGGAAAATTTCCCCATTTACCTCCACCGAGCCATAACTCAAAAACTACAAGGAGTTAGGAGGACTTCCATACCTTTCTGGAAAGGGGAAAGAATTATCTATCTGATGAAGGTGTTTCTAAGAATCCTTGATCCCTTAGGAAGTTCCAGATTTCAAAAAACTCAGACTGGACCATTTTCAAAGGGTGACAACTCAAAAATCTCTAAGTCTAGACTTGGGAAAAAGAAGGAAAATTTTGAGGGGACAACAAGATGTAATATAGTTTTGGAAATCAAGCCTACCAGAAGCCACTATAGCAATTGAGTCTGCTATGAGATTTAACTTGTGTGCAATTGACCCTATCACAACGCTACCCTATATGAGTTTAAGACTTCCATGTATCCATCCTAGGTATATTTGAGACTTCCACATAGCGAATGTGTGTATTTGAGCCTACCATGCAGATAACATGTGTACATTTGAGCATTCCTTGGGGCCAATTAATTTGTGACCTTTATATAAGCTATAATATCACATAAATGTCATAAAGCAATTTGTTCAAATATTTTTAATATGTTTGATACAAGTAAATGAATTTTATCATATGGTGTTAAATGAAGAAAATTATTTATAATATACATTAATTTGTTAAAATAATTGCACAATTTGACATCATTTTGAGATGAGGACATTTATAAGGGACCACAAATCTCAAAAAATAAAGTGGTGGTCATATCAAGTGTATGAGAAACAATTTCAATATTAGAAACCATATCTATTATGTCAAATAACATTAACATATAAACATTATGTATCATCAAAATAGTGACACAAGACATTAGAATGTTCAATTAATTCAACAAAATATCATAGTAGTTATTGTAACATCCCACTATTTTAACTCCAAAAATTTGCTAAGTGGTCAATCAACCATGTCTAGATTTATTATATCTTTAACCATGAGTCTTAGCTCGCATTGACCAATCTGTTAATAATTGGTATCACCGTCGAATAAAAATCATAAAAGTTGATTGATCTCTTTAGAAATCATTTCTTGTATTAAAGTTATTATTATAACCTATAATACTTTTGATTACTTATGTTGTGTGGATAAGTATTTGGCTAAGAGGTCATTTAAACTTGAACACCATTTGCATTGTAAGTTCGAGGAATATAATTGTTAAAAGCTACAACTTCTCATGAAAGGTATATCAAATTCATAATTTGGAGTGAGTTGTAAACTAATTATAATTAGTAAGGCATAAGATAACCTTAAGGCATGGAAGCATGAACATGAACATATTAATGGGTATTATTTTATTAGCATATATGATCATAATAATTGCACATAAATATATACAAATTCGATTAGTGAAAATATAAATAGAAAAGTTTATTAATTAGGACAAAGGAATATACACCTAGACTTAGGTGGACACCCTACGAGCTGGATGTAGATTGATATTAACTTATCCAAAGTAAAAAACGAAATGTGGCTACATGGCATTTAAGGTAAGAAAGGAATGTTGGCAGAAAATTGGAAAGGTGGTCGCAGATTTATGGGATTAATGGCCATTAATGAGGCTGAACTCCTTAGGAGCAGTTAGCTTCCCCAAGAAGCCAAATTCAATTTAATTGTTACTTGCATCCCTCTTCTTAGCTTGGTTTCCTTTGTTTGGACACTCTGTTATTTTTCTGGGTGATGGGGAGAATGCGATCTCTCCGCCACTATGCATATTTTTCATTGAAAACATGATTGTAAGCTTGAATATGGAGCTATTTTGTGGAAAAGAAGAGGATTTCATCTCCTATATTTTTGTTTTCCATTGTAAGAGAATATTTCAAAAGGAAGATAAGGGAGTTTGGAAAAAACAAGTATAACCTAGGCATGATCTCTTTCTCTCTTTGTATTGTGTTTCTATGATTTGGTATTGGCATTTTTGAATTAGTGGGTTTGTCTACTAGAAATATTATGGGTATATTGTTATTGTATTAACGTATGCAATATATTAAAGTTGCATGTCAAGAATGAGAGTTGGGGATTGTTGTTTTACCTTGATTATCTTGAAATATAAACCGTGTTAAGTATTGAGGAGTTTGTGTAATAAGTGTGAAGTTATCTTAAGTGATTTATGATTGATTTAATATATGTTAACTCGTGTATTATTTATTTCTTCTTCATTATTAGAAAAATGATTCAAGTGGGGTTAGATTATAGAGGAACTTTATTTTAATTTTGAATTATTTTAGTTCTTGCAAACTTGAGAATAAAATTTAATGGGTATATATATTTAACCAAAGTGAGCTAAGTTATTTAAATTTGGATCAAGTTTATGGTGTTTGTTTTCTTTGTATTGCAAATCAATATAAGTGAAAGTAGGACTATGCAAAGAAATCTTAAGTGTGTATTTTTGTTGATTTTACTTATTGATAACAACATTAGGAATTGGACATTATTATTTTGTGAATCTAGGAATGAGTAAAAGTGGGTACAATCCTTGTATGATTGTGTGTAGGCTATAATGAGTATGTTGTATCTTGGATAAGGAGGTAATTAGTATATTATTTGTAATGTTGTGCAAACTGGACTACCTATTTTGTGTTCTCAATATTAAAATGAACATCAATGTTTGTTTTTATGAATGTATGGAAAAGTAATAAACTGGTAAGTAGCTGCATGCATAATTGCAAGCTTGGCTAATAAATCAAGTGATGTAAGAAGTGGACTGGGTTGTGATGGAATGAAGAAAATATTTTTCACATTTTCATATGTTAAGGATATATCTTTTATTTCTTAGATATAATTATCACTGAGTAATATTGAAGTTCAAATATTTTAAATAAGGCATGACATTATCCTATGATTGTATGTTGATTAAATTCCATTTCTATTATTTTAACAATAAAATATTGTTTCTATGTTTTCTGAAAAAGAGGATATTGAAGTTTAATATAGATATTATTCTTCATGAGTTAAATTTTTGTATGGTAGGCTAAGTTTAAAGGATTCTTAGGGGTTCTTATCTATATCATGAACAATAGTTATAATCATTTAATGGAATGGTTAGGTTGGAATAAAAACGCTAATTGAATTAGGTAGTATTTGTTTATGATGTTGTGTCTACTAGGATAATAATAATTGATTGAGGTTGTTTTATTAATAAATGTATCATGATTGTGTTTGTATTAGGAGGTAAACAAAAACACTTCAGCAAGGATTTCATTTTAATATAAGAATATGAGTTGAGGGATGAATGTGAACTATTATTTCAGATTTATCTATTAAGATGACTCTATTATTGTTATCTTAAAGATTATCCTATATAAATATCATTATCAGATGTTTGATTTAATTAGATTGTTCATATATTCTTATAGAAATTACATTTGGAGGAAAACAAGTAGACTCATTCCAGTTTAACATAACTAACACATGTATATTTTTCTTTTAATTTTCATACGGGAAAGAAGTAAATACATGAAGTAAGCTCTTGATTTTAGTTCCATAACTTGATCAATATGATTATAAATTTTTCCTTAGATATGGAGTTAATTTTATTTAGGTTACCTCAATGTCATAGGATTTCAAGATGAAATCTTGAACAAAAACAAGGGTTTAGGACACTGATGTAAATTTTAATAAGAAAGTTATGCTTGAAATTTGTAAAAGTTTTTGTATTAATGAAGAGTATGAATAACTATTGTTTTATTAAGTGTACTAGAAGACATTGTCTTCTGTGTGATAGTAACTTATAAATTGTGTAATATAGTTCTTTAAGTAACTTATAAATTGGTCACTAGATTCTTAGGATGAAGGAATAATATATTACTTATTGTAAGGTCTTAATGAATTTTATTAAGATAGATTAAATAAATATTAGCATGAAATGAACTAATTACAATATCATATACCGCAATATGAGATGTAAATATGTTAAGGAGGTACAATAGTTCTAAGAGGAAATGTTAATGATATAATCCCTATTTTCATGGTAAGAAGTTATTATGCAAACGAGTAGAGCATTTACTCCTAATTAACAATTAAGAAGTTAAATATTCAATACAAGCACTGAGAATTATAAATCGTGTAACAATCAAATAAATAAGCACTTAATAATAAAGGATGTTAACATATTTAATTAGAGTCTGATTAGTATACTAAGTCAATTTTAATTGCTTAGTAGTTCATAATCTCATTAAGATGAGTTATATAAAATAACTACTCAATTAAACTATAACCTCAATAAAATATGAAGTTAAGGTTATTATAGAGAAAAGATATATTAAGCCCTTACTAAGCTTACATGACTAAGTTTTTATTAATAACCCTAATCTCAAGGTATGATATCAAGTGATAATGAGACTACGATAGTTAACCTTAATACTACATAGACTAGTTATAATATCACATCATCATATATCTACCTAGACATAGTACTATCTGGGGGTGTTTCTTAAAAAATGAAGAAAGGACGTAATGGAAGTAGTTCCATTAAGTGGTATATACATTTTCCATAAGAACCCCAAGTTTATTTTGGATCTTTTCATCTACAAAGATGGTTATATAAATAACATTACCTCCTTCTTAACAAGTCCACCTTTATAAACACAAATATCTAGATAATTGTGTTGAGATAAATGTTTGGTGATGGAATAATATATCTCTAGGATTTTTGTGGTTGTGAGATATGTTGTTTATGCAAAAAAAAAACATTAGCCAAAGTAATATAAGTGGTTGATTGCATTGTCAGTTTCTTTGTATCCTTAATGATATGTTAGATACTAGAATATGAAGATGGAATTTTTAGAAGATATTTAATGATAGAAACATAGATGTCTCAACCTTGAAAATTTTAAACTGAACATACTAAAGATTGTATGATTACTCTTAAATGGGTGGAATAAAGGAGAGTTGAATAACCCTTTTCAATTACACAAGGTTAATACACAGAATATTTATCAAATGAATTACACTAAATAAATATTTTGTAATCAAGTTTGATAATTGATTTCTCTAATAATATGCATTTCACTTATGTTATTGAACATGAAGATTTCTGCAGATTAAAAAAATCTAGCTTTTGAGAAATTATTTCAAGGTGTTAGATTTTGGTATTAGAGTGAAGGTTCCAACTCTTGGACTTAATGGGTTCATTATGGTAACATAAAATATTTTTTTAATAGAAAATAATAGTAATAAGAAGAATGAATAATAATGTTCTGATCATACTCAACAAATCATGATGGAATAGCCAATGAAAAATTAGATGAAATACTCTTAGTTCTCTAAGATACTTGTAAACAGGATCGCTACCTTAGAGCGGAAAGTTATGGGTGATAATGAGAACCATGTGAAATAACATGATGAGGAACGTTATGAATAACATCATCTCAGGAAGAAACATAATGAAAATTCACAAGAGAATAAGAAATCTCACATGATTGATGAATTGGCTAAGGATATAAAAATAATCAGTCCACCAAATTTTAATGGGATTTCCTTAGGGGATGGTGTAGAAAATAAGTTAAGGGAAATGGAAAAGTACTTTGAGGTGAGATTTTTTTGAAGAAATCAAGGCTGTGTGAGGAGAATGTCAGCTCTCTCACGAAGCTTCCGCTTGGTGGTATAGTTAAAAAATGGAACTAGGAATTGAAACCTCGGTGCATAACTCGGGAATAGTTTAAGGGATACTTGATGGATGCCCCAACTATATTTTGATCATAAAATGACATAATTCCATATTTTAACTCAAGGGAATTTTTTAGTAAATAAGTATTGGGAACAATTCACTAGAATTCTAAAATATGTTCCCCAATATCAAAGGGATGAGAAGTTCAGAATTTGAAAGTTTATCTTGGGTTTAAATCCAAGCATAGGGGGTGAAGTGGAGGTGCATGGACCATCCACTATGGAGGTAGTTTTGAAAAGGCTATAAAACATGAACAAAAATTATGTGGAATATTTGTTGTAAGGGAGGAAAAACAACGTAAAATAAATGTTAACTCTTCACCTTCCTTTGCTAAAAAGACTTGTCATAAGGGATTTGAAATGAAGGAAAAATATGATAGAAAAATCTACGATAAAAAAACATGAAGGAGAGATAAAACAATTCTTGATTTCAAAACAAATTTGAGAGGAAGGGAACTATAAGAGGTTGTTTTAAATGAAAAGGTGATCACTATGCTAGTAATTGTCCCCAAAATAACTAGGGAAATAATCAATAGTTGAATAATTAATCTAGAAACAAGGAAATATTCTAGCAAAGGATGCATGTTATTGTTGGTAATTAGGAAAAAAAAACCAAGTCACTCTATAGAAGTTAAGGGTAATTTGTTTGGCTTACCTGTTATTGTTTTATTTTATACTGGAGAAACTAAATGCATTGTTTCTTCTAAGTTAGCTTCAAAATTTTCTAGAAAGGTTGGATACATGGAAAATTCATGGAATGTTAGGTATGGTAACAATGTTATCCATAGAGTTACATAATGCTTGTTTGAATAAACTTTGGAATCGCAGATTTTCAATAGAATCGAACCTTTGTGTATCTCCTTTAGGGACTTATGATGTTGTAATACACATGAATTGGTTGTTACAACACCATTTTTTTATTTCCTAAGAAAAAAAAAATGTGTTGATGATCAACAAAAAAAACATTAATAATACAAGGGGTACAAGGAGATTTTTTTAGTAAGACAAATCTCAACTATTCTATGAAAAAGGCTAAAAACAAAGGTTTTATGTTATACACAATAAAAATAAAATATTTCAGTGATAAAAGATTCTCTAAAACTATAATATTACCCCCTTTTAAATGAATTCAAAAAAAATACCTTGAAGAGCTACCAAGTTTACCCACAAAATGAGAATTTGACTTTGTCATAGATCTAAAACCAAGAACTGGGCCCTTTATCAAAAGTACCATATAGAATTACTAATACAAAGTTAGTGGAATTGAAATCCCAAGTTCATGAGTTATTGTCCAAAGGTTTGATCTGCCCAAGTTTATCACCTTAGGGAGCACCATTAATCTTAGTTAAGAAGAAAAATGAATATTTAAGGTTGTGTATTGATTATCGAATGCTAAATAAGGTAACCATTAAAAATAGATATTTGTTGCCAAGAATTGATGATATTTTTAATAAAATTATGGTTTCTTCATTCTATTATAAGATTGATCTACAATTAGGATATCATCGATTAATAATTATCGATGAAGACATTCATAAAATAACTTTTAGAGCACATTATGGGCATTCTGAGTTCATGCTTTTATTATTCGATTCACAAATGCACCTCCAACCTTCATGAATATAATGAAAACTGTGTTTTAGGAACACTTAGATCAGTTTTTGTTAGTATTTCTTGATGATATACTTATATATTCAAAAGATATGGAAGAACATGATAAACATTTAAGAACAATCTTGTAGATTTTGAGGAAGCATAAACTGTATGGTAAATGGTCTAAATGTTCCTTTTATCAGAAAGAGGTAGAATATATGGGTCACATAATCAGTCAAGATGGAATTTCAGAAGATCCATCTAAAATAAAGGCTATTCTAGAATTTATATCCCCTAAGGATCTACATGAAGTTAGAAGTTTTATGGGACTAGTTGGTTACTATAGGAAATTCTTTAAGAATTTCTCTAAAGTAGTAGGTCCAATCACTACTTTGCAAAGGAAAAATAAGAAATTTGGGTGGGATAATAATTGTGAAGAATATTTTAACTTATTAAAGTAAAATTTAACTTCTGATCTAATCTTAAAACTACGAGATCCAAATGGAAAGTTTACAATAGTGACATATGCTTCTGGAGAAGGATTAGAAGGAGTCCTTCAAAATGAGCATGTAGTGGCATATGAAAGTAGAAAATTAAAAGTGCATGAAAAAAAATATGTTCCTCATGATTTAGAGCTTGTTGTTATTGTTCATGCATTATAGGTTGGGAGACATTAATTTTTAGGAAATATTTTGAAATAAAAAAATATCATTTGGGTGAAATACATTTTCACACAACTAAACTAAAAATTCAAGACAACTCATATGGTTAAAATTTCTATCACAAGTATGATTTTGATATAAGTTATATAAAAGGAAAAGAGAGTCGGGTAGCATATTCTCTAAGGAATAGGAAGTGTGTTTCTATTATTGTAACTTTAAGAACTCAGTTCAAAGATGAAGTTAGAGAACAACTTTAATCATATTCTTACTACCAGTATGTTAAAGCTGAACTAGAAAACAATCCTAGTGACAAGAGGTATGATGGGTTTAAATTTGAACATGATGGAATTCTATGTTATTTCAGGATAATATATATGTACCTATAGGAAATGAATTAAGAGCTTAGGTACTTAGAGAATTTCATGATGCACCTTATTCAAGTCATCCAGGAGTAACTAAATTGTTAGCTGATATAAAAAGACAATACTTTTGGAAAGGAATTAAAAATGATGCAACTAATTATCTGGCTCATTTCTTAGAATTTCAAAGGGTTAAACTAGAACATTTACATCCTGCGAGACTTTTTTATCTGCATAATGTACCACATTATAAGTGGCAAGTAATTATCATGGACATTGTCCAAGGATTTCCCATGTCCAAAAATAAACATGACTTAAATTGGTTATATGACGTAATATTGTTTGTGGTGGATAAGCTTACTAAAGTTACACCCTTTATACCTTTAAATCTTAAAGATGATTCACTGGTACTTGTAAAAAGACTCATCCAACAAATCTTTAGATTTCATGGAATACGAACCGATCATATCTAGATAGATATCCTAGAATTAATTCCATAATTTGGCAGACGCTTATTGCGGCTTTGGGAACAAAATTGAATTTTAGTTCATCTTACCACCCAAAAATTGATGGACAACCTAAAATGGTAAATCAATTCTTTGAGGAAGTGCTAAGGATGTATTGTTGTGATCAAGAATAAAAGTGGGAATAATATTTTCCTCTGGTTGAGTTTACATACAATAATACTTATCACTCATATTTAAAAATGGAATCTTTTGAATCCTTTTATGGTAGAAAGTGCAAAACACCTATCAACTGCAATAGAGTTGAGGATAGCAAAGTTGTGGAACCTGAATTTCTAATTGAAGTGGAAAAAAAATGAAACTTATCCAGGAAAGGTTAAAAGAAGTAGTAGATAGACAAAAGAGTTTTGTTGATCTAAAAAGAATGGAAAGGAAATTTAATTTAGGAGATAAAGTTTTTATGAGGGTGAAACCTAAAAAGAGCTCCATTACTTTTGGAAAATATTCCAAGTTATCACCTATATTTGTTGGACCATTTGAAATTTTAGAAATTATAGGTCTTGTAGCCTATAAACTAGCTCTACCTCCTGCATTATCCAAAATGCATGATGTCTTCCATGTATCCTTGCTGAAAAATTATGTTGTTGATTTAACACATGTATTAAACTGGGACTCATTGTAGGTACAAGATCCCATAATCATCACAATTGAACCTATAAATATTAAAAATTATGGAGACATGCAAGTTTTAGTCAAGAAATCATGAAGTTTCACAATGTAAGGTCCAATAAGATCAATACTCTACAAAAAATGCAACTTGGGAAAATATGGAAGACTTACAGGTTGTTTTTCCATTTTTGTTTAACTAAAATTGAAAAATAAAGTACTTATAATTATTTTATTTGGTTTTAATTGCCAATTAAGTCATGAATATTATTCATATTTGAATTACTAGTTCATTTTTAATAAAACAATCTGCTATAAAAGAGGTTTTCTAATAGAATATTTCTATATGTGTGGAAATGTGAATTATTGTAATGATTAAATGTTACATTTCTTATGCATGAATATGTCATCAAGATGATGAATCTTTGTAGTAGGGAAGTATGCGACATCCCGCTACTTTAAATCTAAAATTTTTCTAAGTGGTCAATTGCCCATGTCCATATTAATGAGGTTTTTAACGGGATTCTTAGCTCACACCACACATTCTATTAAGAATTGGTATCATCATTGAATAGAATTCATAATAGTCAATTATTCTCTTTAGAAATACTTTCTTGTATTAAAGTTCTTAAAATCTATATCATCAATATCATAAAAAGATTCAGATGTAGGTATTTCATTATGCATATTATCAACATATAATGGAGGAGGAGAACTAGTATGAGATGTATCATTATAATCATTGGAGATATTTTCATAAATGCAAAGAGTATGAGATGCCACTATAGAATCATCCTAAGTAGTATGAGAAACAACATCATGTACATGTTTATTTATATCTTGTTTTTTAGCTAATGTATTATCATCAAGACTAAGCATAAAACTAATAATAACATCATCTAAAGTCCTAGTAGAAATATAAGAAGGTGGAGTGCCTCTAACTAAATAACAAGGTCTACAACCAGAAAATCTTGCCAAATTAGATACAATATTAATAGTAGAATTATCAAATCTATTAGGAACATTACATTCATTAGCTAACAATTACCTATGCGTTTAATATGGAAGAATAATATTGTGATATAGAGTGCTAAGATCAGTTGTATTTTCATTATCATAAATAGGATTAATATTCACATGAAGCATGGTGATCTTAGGAGGATAAGAAATATCTTTAGCTATTAGGGTTTTAGTGGATCCTAGGGCTAGGATTTATAAGCTACGGGTTCACCAAAATGATTTTATAAATTAATATTTACTTAAAATTTAAATGCAAAGATCTGTTATAAAGGATATACAATGAAATACAAATGCTAGGAAATTTATTTCATTTTAAGTATGAGAGTAAATACAAGTGATATGGAACTTACCTCACTTTTTCTTATCCCGAAGTGTGTCTTGACTTGAGAATGTGATGGAGCAAAAATACGAGACCATCACAATCCCACTTAGAAAAATGCATAGATGCACAAAACACCTAGACACGAGGCACCTAGATAGGGGTAGGGGCACTTGCGAGTGCCCCAAAACATTAGTGGAAATTATATCCTACGTAAAATCTTGGGATCTTGTTCGACACTATTGTTAGGGATTCACACTTATTTTCCAATGATCACCTGAAAATCAAACTTAAACAATGAGAGTACCTAGAAACCTATAATACAAATATCCTCTTGTAAATCCTTCAAAACAACATCAAATATTGAAAAGAAATATGCAATATGAGGGGTCAAACTATCCTCATTGTCACAATTGTGAAATTACAAGTGAGCGTTGCACTCTCATACCTAATGTAGTTCTATGTGATTTTGTGTGTAATAGTGTTCCTAGGTTTCCCTCATGTTAATGACACCAAGATAGTGGGTAGTAGCTAGATAAAATGTAAATGTGTGGGATGGAATTCATAACTTCCCCTTCCTATACAATGTGTATGCAGAAAAATATGCCTAAATTCTTGGGCGCTAGTGTCTAGAGACAACTGAAGATAAATGTGTGAATAATGGTAGACAAAGATCCCTATGACCCGATCAAAAATAGGTGCATAAGAGAGAGAAATGATAGATGGAAACAATAAAAGACACTCCAAACTAGAAGAGTGACTAGGGAATGTGTCGTCGGTGAATACGTTTCTTATGCATGATCTATGCATAAAATAACATACTTGGAGGTATAGTAATAGTAGTAAGTGGGTGAATTTTTGTCTACACCTTAGAGATCTGTATTGTTTTCACCTATTCTATTCCACCTTCTTCCTCCCTTTCCACTATTGAGACATACGTAATTCATATTCCTATTTCCATACCCATTACTCATTTTTCTTCTCCCATAATTTCCCATATCTAACCTAAAACTTATTTACACACCCATGCCTTATAGTCTTTATATCATGATTTACAAGCTCAAATTTATCAATTGTAACAGACCTCTTCTTCTTCAAAATATCTTAATTTTTCACTTCTTCTTCATAGTCCTCTTTCTAGTGAGGTTTCTTCTTATCCATACAACATGGAACTAATAAACATATTCGACTATGTTTTGTTTTATAAGAATAATCTTTCTAAAATGAACAATGTCTTGATTGAATCTAAATTGCAAGATCTTTGTTATCCAAATCCTATTACCTCCTTTGCAAAAATGTGTGCTCTTTGAATCTTTTCAATCTTGATCATTTATGTCATACTCTCAAAAAATTTGATATCAACTTACTTTATTTGGGAAAACTTAAATATGGTGCTAACATTTCCAATCAATCTATTAAGAAGTTCCCAATAAAATATTCCTTTAAGGGAAATCCTAATGATTCCAATCCACTGTTAATGTTATATCTTAGCCTACAAAGCTCCAATTACAACCTATATGTCACATTTTAATAGATTTCCATATTTACCACATATGTCATTGCCTCAACTCCTAGAAAACAATCTAATTTCTGTTCCAAATCCTCTTGAGTTACATCATAATAGGCCTCATAGATGCAATGGCCATTCTATTGACATCTGTTTCAAGCTTAGACATTTAATCCCAGATCTGACTAAGAATCATGACATTGAGTTTTTTAAATCTACTATTTCAATTTCTAAATCTACTAATCGTAATAGCAAGCTTAAAATTTTCTTTGATCCACTACCTAAGTACAAAAAAAATTCTCTTGAATCCTCTTCGGCTCATGCTTCTCATGTTGTTCCCCCTTCATCTTCAGACCATCCTTTTGGATTTATTGTTGGTACTACTGATCTGCCTTCACCCATCATTTTTTTACTAATGTTGATTTTCATGCCTTTTTTTCATCACATAGATTACACATTGATGCTTTTGTTGGTCCTCATGTTAGTAACAATGCTATGTTGTATTCTACTTATAAGAGAAATGTATCTTTAATATTTTCCTTGCAAGCTATCGGTTTTCCATCATCTCATATGACCTTAAGATCACTCACTTATCATGGGAATGTCATTCTTCCTATCAATAATGGGCCCCTCATTATCTCTATGAATTTCAATGTTGGATCTATAGTTACACATTGTGACATGGCCTTAGGACTCCCTTGGCTTAGGGCTACTAAAGTTGGGTCATTCATAGTTCACTTATGCCATAAGTTTGTACATGAGCATCACACTATTACTATTCAAGATATCCCATTAATAGACTCCTTCATCATTGGATCCTATCATTGATACACCTTAGTTACCCATAGCGTTTGTGCACCTAATTATTCACCTCCTCATGATGGTCTAATGGCTTTGACACATACTCCTTCGACATTTAGAGCTCTTATTATTCCTATTACTACTTTTACACATACACCTAGATCTCCTCCACATGTGGCTTCTACTTCTGGCTCATGACAGATACATCATTTTCATATTCCACCTCATAGGGATAGATCTCTATCTAGGACACACAATACCCATGACACATCTAGGCGCACTTCATAGTCTCTTTCTCGACATATACTTCCTCATGGCCATAGATTCGTTGATCATGTTCACATGTGTACCTCCTTAAAAATAGCTAATAGTGAAACCTCACCCCTCTTCCTCATTGGATAAATCATTGTGACACTCACACTTGGGGGAAATAATCCCCCCTTGCTACCTGATGGCACAAATGTGTTCTAGTTTCAAACATGAATGTTGAGGGCGCACTTGTTTACATGGACCTCACCTTGCACACATACATTGGGGGACACCCTTACTCCCCTCTCCTAGTCCTATAAAAACATTCAAATATTTGTAAAAATTAAAAAATACTAGCTTAGATATTGATTGGATGTATTCTTGCTTGCTTATACTATTATATGTTGCACATTACTTAGCATATTACTTTGACGCATAATATTCTCTACGTTTATTCCATACACACATGCACATTCACATGGTACTCTTAAGGTGAATACATGTTACTTATAAGTTTTTATACGATGTATGATGCTTAACATTGTTCCCTAATGATCCCACTATTATTATGTTGTTGATATGATGGGTTCCAAATTGACAATATGCAGTCCCATATGCTTCAAAAAAATGCCAAGTGCATAAAAATATAAAAATCTCACATGCATATTTCATTCATGATCTTTGACAAGATCCAAAAATAAAGAGCACAACATACCATTTCCTTTTCCATACAAGCTTCATTGAAATTTCGGGATTTGAAACAATAAACACCATCACCATACATTCAACGGTATTTTATAAATTCCTCGCCATTCTCTAATAAATTGAACGATGCAAACTAAGATGTCTACTAAGCTTTTGCAAACCATTTTTTTGAAATTAACCACAAATTTCTTCTTGATTTGTAATGCGAAATCCAAAATTTGCTTAGTGTGGGAAGAATTTTGTTTACGCTCTCCCTCTCCATACATTTTGTAACCCACGCTCTCCCTCTCAATAGTTGAGTAGCAATTGCATATGAGTTCAAACCTATGCTCTAAACTAACAATGTTAAGTTAAATGGGATTTATTTTCTTAATTTACTACAAAGAAAAATAAATCCCATTTAACTTAACATTGTTAGTTTAGAGCATAGGTTTGAACTCATATCCATTATTCATGTCAACTATTGAGAGGAGAGCGTGAGTTACTAAAATGTATGGAGAGGGAGAGCATAAACAAAATTCCTCCCACGCCCGAGCAATGTTTACGCTCTTCCTCTCCATACATTTTGTAACCCACGCTCTCCCTCTCAATAGTTGATAATAGCGATTGGATATATGAGTTCAAAACTATGCTCTACACTAACAATGTTAAGTTAAATGGGATTTATTTTTCTTTGTAGTAAAGTAATAATTTATATATATATATATATATATATATATATATATATATATATATATAATTATATATTATGTATAATTATTATTATTAATTATTACTTTACTACAGAGAAAAAATAAATCCCATTTAACTTAACATTGTTATTTTAGAGCATAGGTTTGAACTCATATCCAATTCTATGTCAACTATTGAGAGGAGAGCGTGGGTTACAAAATGTATGGAGAGGGAGAGCGTAAAATTGCTCGAGCGTGGGAAGAATTTTGTTTACGCTCTCCCTCTCCATACATTTTTAACCCACGCTCTCCCTCTCAATAGTTGTGATAGCGAATTGGATATGAGTTCAAAACTATGCTCTACACTAATGATGTTAAGTTAAATGGGATTTATTTTTCTCTGTAGTAAAGTAAGAATTAATATATATATATTACAAAATGTATGGAGAGGAGAGCGTAAACAAAATTCTTCCCATGCCCGAGAAATGTTTACGCTCTCCCTCTCCATACATTTTGTAACCCATGCTCTCCCTCTCAATAGTTTGATAGCAAATTGGATATGAGTTCAAAACTATGCTCTACACTAACAATGTTAAGTTAAACATGGGATTTATTTTTTCTCGTAGTAAAGTAAATATATATATATATATATATATATATATATATATATATATATATATATTTACTTTACTACAGAGAAAAATAAATCCCATGTTTAACAACATTGTTAGTGTAGAGCATAGTTTTGAACTCATATCAATTCTTCTTATCAACTATTGAGAGGAGAGCGTGGGAATTACAAAATGTATGGAGAGGGAGAGCGTAAACATTGCTCAGTGTGGGAAGAATTTTGTTTACGCTCTCCCTCTCCATACATTTTGTAACCCACGCTCTCCCTCTCAATAGTTGATAGTAGCAATTGGATATGAGTTCAAAACTATGCTCTACACTAACAATGTTAAGTTAAATGGGATTTATTTTTCTACTAGTAAAGTGAATATATATATTAAGTTAAATGGGATTTATTTTTCTATATAGTAAAGTAATATATATATATATATATATATATATATATATATATAATTTTAAATCTAAAAATTGTTTGCGTGGAAAGATTTCTTACTAGATATATGATCATAATGTAAAATGGGGTTTCCTTTGTCAATTTTATATAGTACTCCTAAATATGTATTATATAAGTTCAATATTAATTTTGAGGTTGTGTATTACATGAATGTCTTGTAGTATATAAATATCAAGAAAATGTAGTACACCAATGCAGTTTTATATATTATTTAAGAAGTATGTTGACAATTTATTTGAAACTTAGACATTTTTATTGATGTTAAAATTTATGATGTGAAACGAAAAATTATATATCGAGGTTAAAACCTATGTAGTAATTTTGACGTGAAATATTACATCACTAATAAACCAATATTGTGTTAGAGTCTTACAACAATGCAATATGATATAATAATTTTGAGGCCATTTATTATGTAAGCATAGGCGATGTACTAATTTTTTATGTAAACGTAGGCCAATATACTAATTTTGAGGCCATTTAATTGATGATGTATGATGAACCCAATATGACTATGATAGACATAGCCTAATGATGTTGTAATTGTGGAGGAAGTTCTTTAGAGCTTAGTTAGGCATCACATTTTTAATGTACAACATTCTTGGGTAAGGCTCAAACTTATAAGCAGAGGAGATGTGTTGAAGTGCTAGTGAGCGTATTTACGATATTGCAGTAAATGTCAATCCCTCACAATCAACATTGCTAATATATATTGTTACCTTAGTAAGTTCCATTCATTGAACCTTATGAATGATCAGACTCAATGAAATTTCAAGTGTGATCTATCAACAATTTCCATAGGTGACTGGAGATAGGGCAAGGTTGTTGGGTGGAGAATGTACCATGGAGGCCTGCAGTATTTTTTTAACTCAACAACATAAAAGGATGGCAAGCAAGGGGTGTGATTTTGGGTTGTAGATGACCTCCATGAATTTCCTGAGAAACCCATCAACCAATATGAGTTTGACTCATAAATATGATGTCAACATGACCTCTTGGATTTAAAAAATCATGCAATTTCTATCTACATCATGCCTATAAGTATGTCTTTATATGCATGGTTCCTAAGTAAGAAGACTAAACATTAAGAACCCTTATTTTTAATTTTACATTATTTTATCATTTTACACACTCTTCTAATTTTATTTTCTAGAATTACCACTTTACTTTTGGACATTAGACAACATATGACCCAACTCTATTGTTGACAATTTCTGCACTTGCACAAAAATGGGAAACTCAAAACATCGTTGTTATGATGAAAGTCATGGGTGAATCATACCTAAACTAAGGGAGTTGGATATCATTTGTTACTGTTGAATTAGTTATAAGATTAAATGAAATCTGCAGATTATATGTGCTATCACAAAACATAACAGATCAAATATTTCGCAATTTCATGCCATCTTCAGAAAAGAACACAAATCCCCAAAGGACAAGCTGTGTTGTCTTGATGAAGACGAAAAATTACAAAGTAGGTGAAGTCTGATTTTGAAGAAAGCAAACAAAAATATAGATATCGAGAAAATCGAGTTCATTATCAGAATGTTACGTGTTCTCATTAATGTTCTTTCCTTCATGTTTAAGACATTCAATTATATCATTGAGTTATTTAGTTCATCATACACTCCATTAAGAAGCTTGAAATGCAGAAGGAAATACACAACTCAATTTTAGAATTCAATGTTTTATTCACAAGGTCAAATGTTTCCCACACAAGCCGTGGGATGTGACTAAAAAGTAAAGTACATCTACTGAAGAAAGAGGTACACATGCATGAAATAGAAAGCAAAGGAATATGAGTGAACCCATCATTTCCTTTGTATATTCTTCATTGTGCAGATTGTCCCCTTCTAGCTTGTTCCATCTTTGTCTTCACAATTCAAAGCATGGTACCTAAAAAGTAAAAGAAATGAATCATCAATAAAGAGCTCAGGGTTAATCCATATTCCTACACTGTCATACTTCGTGCATATGGATCTCTAGCAACAGGAGATATAGATTACTTGAAGATCAAACTACATATCTCACTCAGAAAGAAGAAATAGAAAAGAGAATAAGAAACATGGACACAAGAGAGGCCAAAAGCCTTATTATTTATAACTATTTTCTTAAAGTGTGTGCAGGCACAGT
Organism: Taxus wallichiana var. yunnanensis; assembly: GCA_018340775.1. NCBI lineage: Eukaryota > Viridiplantae > Streptophyta > Pinopsida > Cupressales > Taxaceae > Taxus > Taxus wallichiana. The sequence goes on from CM031241.1 coordinate 49,191,477, forward strand.
TACAACCAAGAAGGAATAAATCATGTATATGCGGAAATAAGGACCAATGTAACTGAAACTCAGATATTGTCTACAAATGGAAGAGCGTTAAATTACAGAACAAAGAATATGCTTGTAAACAAGGTACATTTTCAGATTTCAGTCAAAGGAAAGGAATTATGGGAAAATTTTGATAGGGCTTCACCATGTAAAATGGATATTTACAACTTTTCCAATATCTATATCAAGCTGAAATTAAAGAAATGCAGTAAAAGTAATAAAACAAAGTATCTGAATCAAGGCTTATGCCTGATAATGGCATCAAAACAGATCAAGAATTGCTTAAAATTACTGCAGGTATCAAAGAGTATAAGTGCAACTATAGACTACAAGTAGGAATTTCAAAAGTAAATTGAAGAAAAGAGATATTCATGTATTTTTCTTATTCCCATGGGCTAGTTCCATTCAGAAAAATCAAAAGTGGATAGAGGGGAACTCTATGGTGAAGAATAACAATACTAGAATGTCAAATACAAAGGATTTTGCATATATCAGAACTCAGTTTTGAAAGAAAGTGTAAATGGAAGCAATACCTATCCAGAAGGATCTAAGGTTCAAACTCTTTTAAAAAGTAATGTTTCAGAAAGTTATATAGCACAGATCACAGAAGCAAATGATACTGAAACACAAGATACACAGATCTACAAGTCATGACTGCAGGTTGAAGCCCCAAAATGAGCTCGAAGGTTTTAGTATAGAAGAACAATGATCCATTTCTTAAGAAAACCAAATACCCATGAGGGGAAATGAACTTACTAGTCATAAAAGTCAGGTTAAATTGATCTCCAAGTTCAAATCATGAACAAAGGATTAGAGATACAAAGAGCTCCATATTCACTTTCCATGGCAGACCCAATCCAGCTCAGAGAATCATTTATGCAAGGGGTTGGGTTCAAAAGTAAACACAATGGCAAAGCACAATGATGCTCATCACACAGAGACCATTTTGAAGACAGAGCCGAGCTCTAAAAACTCCAATGGTGGCCAAGGAGAAAAGGTAAAGATCTTTGACGTTTCTTTGAAAAATGACGAAATAGATAAGGGTAATGGGCTAGGAGGAATACTTGTTGGAATGCTAGTTGATAGGTTGTCATGCTTGTGTTGACTCCTTGATCCATGGTGATCGTGAGAGCTTCATTTTGGCTAGGAGGAACGCCTAAAATAAAAATCAAGACCACTAGAAAGAGTTATTTACAATATATGTAGTGGACTACCTAACATATGCTAGATTTGGGAAGTGTGATACTTCCTAGATGGTTGTCAATCCACTGTTTAAAACAATTTAATGCTGGTAATAAAGTAAATCCTATTGTAGTTAAAATGATTTAGGTATCTCATTTAAAACACAATAAGAAAGATCTAATCTAACAGGCTAGGTTAAAATAAGATCCGAAGGTCAAGTAACTAGTTCTGGGTCTCTGCAGGTCTGACAGAGGTCTTAGGCAGGTCACAGGTGAGTAAGGGTGATGTGGGAATAGGTAGGTAGGTTATTATTCTGGGCTATATTGGTAGATATAGAGACCGATTCTAGTTAAGGGTGACCGATGCTGTTTGGGAGAACCTAGTGTCGATTATTGTGGGGTACTGGGAATGTCACAGAATGAGCTTTAGATCTCCCTTATGATTGCACAAAGGACTAGGCTGGTCAGAATGAGGTATTAAGTTGTTTGGATGGGATTTGGTGAGGTTTTAATAGGGATATGGAGGGGTGAGTATTAATGGAGGTTAGTGGGTGGCTAGGAGAACAAAGGATGAAAATACAATGATGAAATAAGTGAACCATAGGAGTAAAATGTTCTACTTACTTGAAATCTAGTTCTGGACGTCTATGAGTGAGGAATGAAGGTGCTAATAAGAGGTTGAACAATGAAGAGGATCACCAAACATTGGGAGCTCTTGTATGGGCTACATGTGCTCTCCTTCTTTCCTGATTGGATCAAATCTATGATGGGGGTGAGTGTTGGATGGTTTCTGGGTGAATCTTAGATGTCTGTGCAAGAGAAAATACTTGATCTCCTTCTTTGCATGCGTGTTCTCCCTGAAACTTGTTCTCAAAAGATGTGATATCTCTCAGGAATCTTGCCAACCTTGAAAATAAGGTTATTTTGGGAATTAAATGGTAACCAATGGCATTTGGCTTAACTAGCGGTGGTTAAGGGTAACCGACATCGGTTAGGGAGGGATTTCCTAGGTTTACTAAACTAGGCAGATCCCCTTGATTTTCTGGGATCTAGTTTCGTTTAGCCATAGATTAAATCTGGAAGCTTCCTTCTAACATACATGAATGTGGTTAGAGGGAATGTAGGCATTGATTTTTAGGGTTTTGGTAGATCTTAGTTAGTCATGGAAACTTACTAAGAATAGGTCTTAGGGTGAGGTGGCAAGATGAGGTGGATATGTGGGCATTATCCCAATTAGGATATTTAAATAATAAATATGGCAAGGATAATGAATTAATTTAATTTAAATAATTAAATTAGTATTATAGTAGGTTAAAGGGGCCTAGTTAGGTGAATGTGTTCAACGGTGTTTATTTGACGAGGGACCAAAGGGAAGTGTGACCTAATTTTAGTGTCTACATTTTTCCCCTTTTTGTTGCGTAGCTTGTATTGGTAAGCGACACTGACAAAAATAAGATGTGGTTGCCCCATGTGTGGGTGGAGGTGATCCCCCTCAAACTAGGAACTGATGAGGCAGAAGGTAGAATCGGTGAGTGGTTTGATAAAAGGTAAATGTGATGAAAAGGAAGGTGGGTAATAGGGGAAAAAGGAGCAAGGTCTACTCGGGTAATCTAGGTAATGGGTCAGGGTCAAAGGTAGCAACAGTCAAACGCATGCACACGTATAAATTATAGCATAGTACCAGGTTGAAGAGCAAGCAAACTCTACATTATCTAAGGTCGATAGGTTTATCCAAACAAGGTTGAGGTGATTCGGTATCCAAGGTATAGGATATGGTCAAGAAACACGACATAGGTCAGGTGCAGGAACATTTAGGTGTGTTCCGATACACCAAAGGTAGGGTCAGGATAAAAGGTCATGGTAAGAGGCAAGGTAAGGTCATCATGTCAATCAACAGAGGTGATAGTGCCACAAGGTATAGCGAACATATGAGGTCAAAGGTCACTAGCGATGGTCCAGGTCCAAGTATCTAGGTCATGACACGGGTAGAGCTGAGGTATGGGTAAAATAATGAGTCCCCAATTGAGGACGTAGGTAGGTAATAAATGATGAGGGAAAGAGGGTGGGGGGAATGGTCAGGGTAAAGGTTGGGTGTGGAACAAAGAGTGACGAGCAGGGTTATAGTGTAAAATTTAGGGAAATGTGCAAGAGAGGGTGACCGAACATCTGGTCAAGGGTAACTAATACCGGCATAGGGTAACCGACCATGGTAAGATAGGGCACGTGACTCGATGTCGATGAAGGTAAAAATGGCATCGGTCAAGTCAAGTTTATTATTAAAATGAAAAATCCATGTTTTTGCAATTCATTTGTTTTTTATGAATTGGGAAAACAACACAAGAGAGAGAGAGAGAGAAAAAGGGAAAAGTGTCAGACGGAATAGAGAGTTGAGTTGGTGAGCCAAACGGTGGGTGATTGGTAGTGGAGAGGCGGGTCCATGGGATCAGATTGTGTGATTTGGTTGGGTGGAGGCATGGGTAGTGATTTGGTGATGGCAGAGGCCGGAGAGGGATCGGGTGGGCCATTGGTGCAGCGGCCAGACATGCCACCATGGCGATGGTAGCATGATGAGGTAAGCATCCAACTCTTATTATGTTTTGTTAGATAGATTAGGTGATAAGTTGGGATTTGAAAAATTAGGTTTTTGGTTTTGTTTTGGGTGGGGGAAAATGAAATTTGGAAGATGGGAGGGAAATTGGGTGGAATAGGAGTGGGGGAGAGAGAAGTGGGAGAAGAGGGGAGGGGATGAGGTGTAGGGGGAGTTATAGGTGATTTTGGATGGGTAGAAGTGTGTTGGGAGAGGTACGTTTTGGAGAGAAGAGGGTTTTTGGGGTTGCGGCTTTTGGCGCGATAGTGACCGACATTTAGCCAACATCGGTAGGGTCAAACCAGGATCGGTCACAAAACAGATGACCAATGCTAGTTTAGGGGTGACCAGGGTTAGTTAGAGATAACTGGCACCGGTCAGGTTTTGGAGAACGAGGGGCCAAAAGGGTCTTAGGTCGAGTGGGTGAGATAGGGAAGGGTAGAATAGGGTGCATTGTTGAAAAACCTAGAGTAGGCGAGGGGAAAAATGGGTTTGGGGAAATGATAGTGGGTGAGTATGGGTATGATAAAGGTGAATTAATTTGTTGTTTGTATTAGATGTAGGGGAGAGATCGATTCTACAGATGAGAGATAGGGTGCCACCCCTCTCTTGAAAGGTGTGGACAAAGCAGGCGTGGTGAGCAACAACTAAGGAGTGGCAACACGTGGAGGAGGTGGGCTTGAGTGGGGTTGGCAATATCGGCATGCAATCTGGCAATTTGAGTCGATGGTCACTCTCATCGATAGATGGGATTCAGCGACCAACATGTTCCACCTACTAATGGGTGAGATGACAGTCACCTTGGAGGATGTGTTCAGGATCCTATGACTACCAATACTGGGTACGCAGGTGTACTCGATCTCCTCCGAGGCCTCAGAGGAGTTGATGTTGACAGTATTTGGAGAGGGACTGGTTGACATGACATTCTATAGTGCCAGTCTGAGCTACGGAGGGATGTACACAACCCGTCTAGAGGAGACAAGGCTCGTTACTATATTGATGGAGGTAGTGTGTTGTTTTGAACTACTGATGCGAGAGGGAGGGAGATTTTCCCTCTCGTTGATGGGAGTATTACATACATGATGATAAATCAGACCCGTTTTCTGGGCACCAAGCATTCCTAGTGCATGCTTATACACGAGCTATGGGCGTATTGGCATCTGCGTAGGTTCAACTGCGGTGCACATTTTACTACATTGTTGGGCCTATGAGCACATAGTTTGTGTGCGGCCAGTAGGGATGCCCCAGTAGATGCATTTCCACCGAGATTGGTGTGGGTGGGGTACAGGAAATGGGTACCTGTGATTTGAGAGTAGTAATCAGACAAGCCCACACATGATGTGGCCTATTACATGCATTTAATGGAGGGTTATCTGCAGTGGACATCATATGAAGGCCGTATGGGTTATACCTCATTCGGTGGATGCATGAGAAGCTAGATGGGCTTGATTTGTGAGATGGATAGTGGGGTGTCATGCCGGGAGCATGAGATGATCCCAGTGGATAGGGTTAGATAGTAGTTTGGACTGCCACATGACATACCTCCACCCTTCCCACAGTATAGGAGGGATGACGTGGAGAAGCCATTACCTCTACCACGGCCCGAAAGTGCCCACAAGGCGTAGGAGTAGGTGGTAAACCAATGGATTGATGATGTCGGGGTTACAGATAGATACAGATAGTGGTGGGTGGCTCATTTACGAGCAGTACCACCCAGGTTGGGGTAGTTAGACTTAGCCACCATCACGGTGCAGAGGGATGCCCTACAAGGGTAGGTGGGGACCCTGATTACTCAATTGGGTATGGTGCAAGCACAACTTGCTAGCTCAGAGGTGGAGGTGGCCGAGTTACATGTATAGGTGGCCAGTCTTCAGGCCTAGATGGCCCAGGGTGGGGATGGAGATGGAGATGGGGATGATGGTCGGGTGGCTGCCCTATAGGCATAGGTGACATGAGGTTGCGGAGGCCAATTGGCCACAGCGAGCACAAATTGGGGCTTTACAGGCCCAGATACAGGCATAGGGGTAGGGGTTGATGGCACCACCATAGGCACTAGGACAGGTCCCAGTTCACAGGTAGTGGAAGGACCGGGTCCCGTCAAGATAGGTACAGGGGCCAAGGCTTATGGGGCCACCATAGACTGTACCCATAGCCAAGTTGCGGGAGGTGAGACAGGAGGCCAGGTACTATTAGGACCAGATGACTGTGGTAGGGATAGATTTCTTATCATATGCCAAGTATAGGGCACAGTTGACTCTAGCGAGAGGACCAGTCATGCACCCATAGCGTTGAGAGAACAAGAGGCCAACGAACCCCAAGACATAGTTAGGGTGAGTCCACCAGTTCTTGGAGGCCAATTCTGATTCGTGCACTAGCAGGGACCCAACACCCACCTATGATGGCTGGGGAGATGTTAGCAAATCGCCAGATAGGGGCCGAGCAGGTAGAGGGGACATGCGACATAGATATGGAGGATGTCTACCGAGAGGATGCCTGATATATGGCTCCCAATTTGGACATATTTTTGATTTTTGATATATACTAGTTTGCATGCTGAGATTTTGTTATATTTTTTATCACATACGACTGCATGCCGAAGAGAGTGAGGATGTATGAGATTTTTGTATTAGTGGGCATATACCGGCCTGCGTGCTAAAGAGATTTTGTATTGTTTTATTGTTTCATTGTATATGATAATCTTGCTCGCATGCCGATGACATTTTCAGAATGGCGAGTATCGGTCTATATGTCGATGATTTTGAGAGATGGACATGATTGGATATCCATATATATTGTATAGAGACACACATATTTGTTTATATGATGAGATGGATGAGATTCTGATGATTGGTTGATGTTTTATGAGAATTTTAATTTTTGTCGTGATATGGACAAAAACTAGGTGATATGGATGGAGTCAGGTTGGTTTAGGCATGGATTGACTTAGTTCATTAGGATGGATCCGGTCGGCAGTTGGTTTAGGCATGGATCGAGTCAGGTCTTAGGCATGGATTGAGTCAGGTTTGTGGTCTAGGCATATTTGAATTAGGTAATAGGCGTGGTTGAGTCAAGTTTGTGGTCTAGGCATATTTGAATTAGGTAATAGGCGTGGTTGAGTCAGGTTTGTGGTCTAGGCATGGTTGAATTAGGTAATAGGCTTGGTTGAGTTTAAATTGGTTGAAGTTGTGATTCATTAATTTGTGTAATGAATGATGGGATGGGTCATGTTTAAGATGCTTTATAATACATGCATGATGATGATAGAGAAATGGTAGTCATAATAAATGTATGGTGTGATGATGATAAAAATGTTAAGCAACATGTTGTTTGGTTGGTTTAATTTCTAATTTTTGACATAAAAAGGAAACTAAGTGGGGTAGAATGCAAGTTAGGAAGATGAAAGATGAATTGTTTAGGGTAGAGAGTGGCCGAGCTAACCTCCAAGGGCCCCATGCCCTCAGAGTGCTGCTACATAGTCTTGGTGAAAAGGGACCTCAAGCCGATGTAGTTCTCCCATAAGCTAGGGAAGAATATGAGGAGGTATGAACATGAGTTGGTAGGTTTTAGGCATGATTTTGGAATTAGGTTGGTTAGGTATGAGTGGGTTATGGGAAAATTGGTATAGGTGATGTCGATGGAGGTAGAAGAAGAAGATTACCCCAAAAGTAAGCGTCGAGGACCAAGTCCTGTATAAGGTAATCAAAACGTAATAAAGATGGTTAAAAGATAAGAGGGGGCAAGAAAGCCGCTTGATTGGTTAGGATCATACCGAGTAGGTCATACCTTAGAGGAGGTGATGAACATAAGGCCCGAAAGACATTGCATGATTGATTGTTCTAAGGGTGAAAATTAGTCACATGATCACCAAATGTCATGGTTTCCAAGAGGTCCCTTGAGGCGGTAGAAAATGGGAGTATGAATCTTGAGAGGGGTGAAAGATGGTTGATTTCGATATCGGATGAGGTAGCATGATCTTTGGGCAAGAGATAAAAGATCACATTGGGAAAGTCCATGACTAAGAGGCTTTATGTATTGGTGATATTTGAGATAGACTGATCGATACAAGAAGTCTATATAGGATGAGGAATTTAACTCGTTGAGGTATTCGTGAAGTTGATCGATGCGGGAAGCTTCAGTTTCTCTTGTTTTTTTGTCAAAGAGCTATACATAGCTGTCCTTTGAGGGAGTAGTCTATTTATAGTAGTGATTGTCGAGAGGAAGATGTCCTTTTGAGGGATTAATATTTTTATTAGAAGTTTGACTCAAGGAGTTGGATCCCATGTGAGGGATTTTGAAGTCATGGACAAGATCAAGGTGAAAAATAAGATTCTTGTTCAGAAAGCAGGGTGAAACGACCATGGGATCTCATCTAAAGGTAGATGAAAAGTATCCATGAGAATCATGCTATGTGTAGTGCCACAAGTACACATATTCAAGAAAAGATAACAAGTGACGGTGCACGCACATGATTCTTGTTTAATTGTTGGTGAGGTGTAAGAAGTGGATAGCGCACAAGGAATAAGCATGGAAAGAGTCAAAAAGTGATGTAGGACTAAAAGTCAACAATAAAATGGATGAAGATGTAAGGCATTAAGGGGCTCGGAGTTTAGGTTTACCATCAAGTGAAGATAAACGATAAGCACACGATCCATAAGTATGAGTCATGATGTATGGTCCAAGCCAATTAGGAACAAAGTTTCCCGTTTAATTTTTTTTTACTTTGGTTACATGTTGATTTTCTTTCAGGAAAAGGTCACCGACTTGGAAGGTTCATTCATGGACACATTTTTCGTAGGCACGTTTGATACATTTTTGGTAAACTTGAAGGTGATCAAGAGCGTGAAGACGACGTTCGTCTAATAACTCGAGTTGTGCTAAACGGTCCTAACAAAATTCATCATCATTAAGCATGTCATGGAGAGAAATGCAAAGTGAGGGAATCTAGACTTCGAGAGGTAGAACAACCTCTGTACTGTAGACTAGAGAAAAAGGTGTAGTGGTAGTGGAAGTGTGAATACTAGTGCGGTATGCCCATAGGGCAAAAGGAATGTGCATATGCCAGTCCTTCCCAGTATCGTTAACCACTTTCATGAGAATTTTGTTTAAGGTTTTATTAGTGGATTCAGCTTGGCCGTTGGTTTGTGGGTAATAAGGTGATGGGAGACTTAGTTAAATGCCGAAGACGTCGCAAAGTTTTTGCAATGTTTTGTTTTTGAATTTTTTCCATTATCAGTGATGAGGCGATGAGGAACACCAAAGTGACAAATGATGTGATGATTGATGAACTCACATATTTTCTCGGCTTTCATGGAGATGAGTGGTATGGCTTCAACCCATTTTGTGTAGTATTGATAGCGGTGATGATCCATTGATGTCGTTGGGAAGAATGAGGGTTGATCTCTCTGATAAAATCCAAACCCCATTGAGAGAAGGGCCAAAGGTCACAGGTGACTTGTAAGGCATGACTGGGTCTATGATGAAGGTTGGCATGTTGTTGGCCACCCCCTCATTTAGCATAGAAGGAAGTAGTGAGAAATATTGTAGGAAGTGTGCAAAGGAAGCCATCGATTGAAGGTGTGTTGAAGAAGCCATTAAGAGGTGTAATTGTAAAGTTTCTCCCATATTCTTGGTGAAATTCAAGTGAAGTCAATAACATTTGAAGTACCTCATGGGTGAGATTGTAACAATTTCATGTTAATATTATAATTTACTTTGATATTTCAGATTTGTCATCATTTCGTCTTATCATAGTCGATGGTATTCTTGTGTTATGTTGTTGTTTTGTTTCAGATTACATCCACCAAACTAAAGGCTGTGCATTAGTAAATAATCATAGCACGAGGAGTTCCCGGTGAAGAATTATCATAGTGTCGGATTGGTGATGACATTTTGGTTCCGTTGCCAGGACCATTCCTCATTGGTGGATTTTCTAGAGAGATATTCCCACTTAGTCAAAAATCATTGGAGGGTAAAGTCATTTTTGCCATGAATAGTAGTTACCATGGTAAAGTCATTTTTGTTGGGAATATTATTTACCATGCAAAGAAAGTCACTTTTTACCGTGAATAGTATTTACCGCAGTAACTTCACTTTTTACTGTGAATAGTGTTTACCACAGTAAAGTCAGTTTTTACCGCAGTAATTCAAGTTTTACCATAGTTTACCGTGGTCATTTCTATTTTTTGTAGAAAGGTGTAAAGTTAGTTTCTAGAATAGTGATTCCAATTATTTGTGCACATAAGTCTTGTTGATTGTACTTGTGGGTTGGTATTTCACGGTGGTTACTTTTGAAAATGGGAAAGATTCCTATTTTTTCAGCTCAATCTAATGAAGATGCTTCTTCTTTCATTCAAGAGTTTAAACGATCTTGTAATTGTAATGGCCTCATAAGAAGGGAACAATGGACTGAATTTTTCCTACCTTTTTGGATGGTTCAAAGACCTAGGTGGTTTGAAACACTAGGTGATAATGTGAAAAATTCATGGGATTTATTAACTGAAAGTTTTCTTAAAGAATTTGGTGAACAATAGAAATATGCAGATCTCATGATCGAGATCACAAAGCTATCCCAAGGAGAGAAGGAGAAGATAAGGGATTATCATGCTCGTGTTCTAGAGCTAAGGAGGAAGCTCGATGCCCAGATCCGGAAGGAAGGATTAGCAGATGGGTTGATGAATGGCGTGGATAATATCCTATAAGCACTTCATTCTTGGGATGAAGCCAGAGATCAGACAACGAGTGAAGTATGACTTCCCAGCTACCATTGAACAAGAAAAGGAGATTGCAAGAAGGCAAGAAGAAAGCATGGAAGAGGAGCCCAAATAAATTGTTGCTAAAGTAGAGCCTACACCAGCACCTTTGGTCTAGAATCCACAACCACTCCCGGTGAGCACAAATATTTCTCCTAGTACATCTACTGAGTATGAAGATCTGCTCAAAAATATGGGTCAGTTAACTATTAATCTTCTTCAAGGAAAAGAATTTAGTTCTCAAGGAGGAGATAGAGGTCCAAAAAGAAATATTTCTGAAGTTGTATGTTATGGTTGTTATAAAAAGGGTCATTATAAGTATAATTGTCCATATAGAGCTTCTACATCTGGTAAAGGAGATAATGATAAAGGAAAAGCACCTGTGAATTCTTTTGATGTAGTAGATAAGAGTAGAAATAATAAGTAGATGTGTTTGTAACAAAAAGAAAGAAAGAAAAAGACAATCAAGATGGAAATGATCCTAAGAAGATGAAAGGAGAAACTAGTAAGAAACATAGGAGAAGAAATTTGGGTGTGCAGGATTTTTGATTTCACAGGGGCAAGGACCATACTCCATCTTGGAAGATCTGTCTAAAAGGCCTACAAATATTACATATGGTCAACTCTTGGCTATGTCTTCTGAGAAGAGGCGGGAGCTGCGAAGTGGACTCAATGCTCGACGAAGAAAGGAGGTTGAGGTCCCTATTTTGGAGGTAGAGGCAGATCCCTATGCTCCACAAGTTGAGGTATTATGTAATGGTATTTCAATTCATGATGTCTTAGTTGATGGAGGTGCTGCAGTTAATGTAATGACCGAGTCTGTAATGAATATGTTGGGTTTAAAAATTGATCGCCCTTCAACACTTATGTTAAGGTCATTAAATAAAGGAAAAACTAAATCAGAAGGTGTAGTTTCAAATGTGGCAATATCTTATTATGGGTGTTGTATGTGTGGTAGACTTTCAGGTGATGAAAAATGGTACTGTTGCGTACCCAATGTCGGGAAGACCATGGCTAAGGAGAGTTCATGCAAGAAACTACTGGAATGAAGGTTTCATGACACTTGGACGTGGTAGAGAGAGGGTGAAGATAAACGTGATCCCTCAACATCATAAGGCAGAACCTATGGATTCAAGTGATGAAACCGATGATTGGACATCCTCTCGATTACTCTAGTACCGAGTGAAGTGGACACCGAAGATGAAAAAGTGAGGTTAATGTTTTAGTCATGGATATCTTCCAGTCACACACCGACTCATGACCCCATAAAATTATCTGAAGAAGAAGTTGATGATCGTCTCCAACAAATAAAGATTGGTGATGCTGTGATGGAGAGTGAGAAGGAATCCTACCTCCAGCTCTTTTGAAGGTACATACACATATTCACTTTTGATTACAAGGAACTCCGTCAAGTAAGTTGGGTAGAACATTCTATTGAGCTGGTAGATGGTGCTAAGCCCATAAAGCAAATGCCATATAGAATGAATCTTAATTTTTCCAAGACTATAAAAGAAGAAATAGATAAGTTGCTTGATGCAGGATTCATATTTGTTGTGGAGAATTCATAATGGGTTTCTCCCATTGTGATCTCAATAAAAAAGAATGGGAAGCTACGCATTTGTGTTGATTACAGGAAGCTCAATAAGGCAACAAAGAAGGATCATTACCCTCTTCCATTTTCAGATCAGATCTTGGACGAAGTAGTGGCATTTAGAGTGCTATAGTTTTCTTGATGGATATAATGGCTACAACCAAGTTCATATAATAGAGAAAGATAAGCTGAAGACCACGTTCACCACTCCTTGGGGAACGTTTGCTTATAGAGTTATGCCTTTTGGGTTGTGTAATGCTCCAACAACATTCCAGCGTTTGATGAATAGGGTGTTCGAACCCTACATTGGGACCTTCATCAGAGTATTTCTGGATGATTTTTGCATCTATGGGAGCAAGTTGGACCACCTGCACCAGATGGAGACATCATTTCAAAGGTTAGATGAAGCAAAGCCTCACTAAACCCTACAAAGTGTGTCTTTGGATGTTCTAAAGGCGTTTTGTTAGGGCATGTTGTATCCAGAGATGGTATTGGTACTGATCCTGATAAAGTTTCAAAAATCAAAGATTTACCATTTCCTATGAATAGAAGTAAGTTGAGATCATTTTTAGGCCATGTGGGTTACTATAGAAGGTTCATCAAGAATTTCTCAAAGATGATGACCACTAACCCAGTTCTGAAGAAGGATGTTACTTATGAACCAGAAATAAGGCGCATGAAGCTTTTGGACAATCTAAAGGAAGCCCCGTGTCTTCACCTATTTTAAAGAATCCAGACTAGAGCAAGCCATTCATTGTGTACACGATGCCTCAAATGCAGACTAGGAAGTACTTTGAGCCAAAAGGATGAAAATGGGAATGAACATCCAACTTACTTTGAGAGTAGACAAATGAGCAAAGGTCTTGAGGTAAATTATCACATGTGAATCGAAAAAGAGGCTCGCTATCATTTTTCTTTGTAAAGAAGTGAAATTACTTGCTAGGGAAAAAATTTCTAGTTAATGCAGATCATTAGGCTCTAAAATATATTATAAATAAGCCTAACCCATCGGGGAGGATAGTAAGATGGATAATTTTGCTATAAGAATTTGAATTTGATATTATAGATAGGCCAGGAAAGAAGCATGTCAATGCAGATGCACTCTCTCGAGCCTATGATGGTTTAGGATCATCTTGTGATGATGATGATTTCCCGATGTAGCATTGTTATCCCTTGACACAATCCCTAGTGAATACATATATATTTGGAATTATCTGAATGAATTCAAGTTTCCTGATGGTGCCAATGCAAAGACTAAAAGAAAGATTACTCAAGCCGTCGATCGTCCATATTCTATTCTCGCATGGAGTATTATTTCGAATAGGACCCGATGGGACAAGACAAGAGGGAAATTGGACGTGATCAAGAGAAGGAACTGCTAGAAGAATTCCAAAATGGTACATGTGGAGGAACTTCTCCGGACAACTTAAAACAAGAAGGATCTTAGATATTTGTCAAATACATGGTAACCATAAGACTTCATCACTCCATTATTCCCTATTCTTCCACTTGGTCCCTTTGAAAAGTGGGGAATAGACATTGTAGGTCCACTTCCAACTACTTCACGCCAAAATAAGTATATTGTAGTTGCCATAGATTATTTAACCAAGTGGGTTGAAGCTAGGCCATTGAAAACAACTTCCATGGATGAAGTGGCAAGGTTCATATATGAACGCATTGTCACCAGATTTGGTTGTCCATTAGAAATTGTAACAGATCAAGGAAGCCACTTCATTAATAAGGTGGTAGAAGCCCTAGTCAATAAGTTTTCTATTAAGCACAGGAAGGCAACAACATACAAGCCAAGCACAAATGGACAGGTGGAACGAACAAATTTTGTGTTATGTCAAATTCTAGCAAAAGATGCAGCCTTGTAGGTACATAAATGGGATAAAAGGATTCATGCAGCATTGTGGGCATATAGGGCAACATCAAAGTTAGCAACAGGATACTCTCCATTTCAGTTGGCCTATGGCATTGATCCAGTTCTTCCTATTGAGTTTGATATTCCCACGATCAGAGTAATGAAAAATGAAAGAATGGATGAAAGTGATTCAGTAAAAGAAAGGTTGGTACATCTTCATTTGTTAGAGGAAATGAGGGAAATAGCTAAGGATACAAGCTATAAGAATAAAATGAAGCAGAAGGAATACTTTGATCAAAATATTCGGTGGTCTCCATTTCATGTGAATGACTTGGTTCTAGTATATGATTCCAGATACAAAAAAAGAAGACAGAAAATTTCTTCCAAAATGGATGGGGCCCTACAAAAATAAAATTGTGCATGAAAATGGTATGTCTTGGTGGAGGAATTGGATGGCACTCCCATTACAAAATGGGTCAACCACGACAAGTTGAAGATTTTCCAAGCACCAGAATAAGTCTACTCCGAGGACGGAGTAGAAGCTAGGAAGGGGGAAGATGTCGACACTAAAATTTTCCTCCGTAATTTCTATTTCATTAATGTATGTATTAGGAATAGGATGTTGTTAAGTATAATTAGTAGTAGCGTCTGATAGAAGATAACGGTGTGCACAAGATTATGCAGTGCTGCTAATAATGTGGAGTACGGTAACAGTCAAAGTACAATAGGAATGTTGTAAAAAGTAAATATTTGTCGTAAGTGGTCCGGTAATGTTAAAATGTCAAAGTTTGGGTAATTAGAGAAGTAGGGTCTACATGATTAGGAATTAGAAATATTATATTGGTAATAAGGACAAGGAGTGAGGTCATAAATATTTTGTGTATTTTATTTGTAAAAATTCTAAAAATGTGGAACCCATGTAAAATGATAAGGTTTATCTTATCTTAAAAGATAATCTTACATGTACGAGATAATGAGTTAAGGTATGGAATATGATTCGTCGGAGTGGATTTCTTATCCTATCTTAGAGATAAGATGGATAAGCCTGGAAGTTCTATAAATAGAGAGGCCACCCCCCTCATTTAGCATAGAAGGAAGTAGTGAGAAATATTGTAGGAAGTGTGCAAAGGAAGCCATCAGTTAAAGGTGTGTTGAAGAAGCCATTAAGAGGTGTAATTGTAAAGTTTCTCCCATAGTCTTGGTGAAAGGAAATTGAAGTCAATAACATTTGAAGTACGTCATGGGTGAGATTGTAACAATTTCATGTTAATATTATAATTTACTTTGATATTTCAGATTTGTCATCATTCCGTCTTATCATAGTCGATGGTATTCTTGTTATGTTGTTGTTTTGTTTCAGATTACATCCACCAAACTAAAGGCTATGCATTAGTAAATAATCATAGACGAGGATTTCCGGTGAAGAATTATCATAGTGCGGATTGGTGATGATAGATCCCTAGAAATAGGTGTGTCACCAATTGGTCGACGATAGCCTAGCCCTTGATGGAATTTTGATGAATGAATTTAAGGTCAAGGTCAGCTAAAAGCATAAGCCATCATGTGGCATGCTGATTTTGATAAGGTTTGGCATATATGAAGTGTAGGGGGTTAGTGTTGGTCACAACATAGGTTTTGTGGTTGAGTAGATAATGGAGGAGTTTTGTGGCAATGAAAACTAAGGCTAAACAAATTTTTTTTTGGGATGGGTGTATCAAGTTTCGTAGTCCAAAAGAGTATGGCTTATGTAATAAACTACCTGCTCCCTGTGTTGTTCATCACGATGAGTGAGCATGGCTCCTAAGGAGTGATCGGTAGCTAAGATGTATAGGTAGAAAGGTTGATCATCTTTAGGAGGAATGAGTATGGGTGGTTGGAGAAGGTATTGTTTTAAGGCTTCAAAAGATTTGTGGCAGTCATCATCCCATTTAAAGGAGACATCCTTCTTGAGAAGATGATGAAATGGTTGACACCGATCAGATAATTGTGAAATGAAATAGCAAATAGACTGCAACTTACCTTACAGGCTACGAGAGTTGTCTAAGGTTAGTGGGCGGAGGCATTTCCATAATTTCCTTGACTTTATTAGGGTCAACTTCTATACCATGTAGGAAAATGATAAATCCTAGGATCTTTCCGAGAGGGCCACTGAAGCACTTCTTAGGCTGAAGGCAAACGTAATATTTAATGAGACAGTCAAATATGGTTTTTAGGATGGTGAGGTGCTCTGAGCGGCATTTGGATTTGGCCAAGATATCATCCACATAATCTTCCAATATATGATGCATGATGTCATGGAAGATATAAGTCATAACCCACTGATATGTGGCTCCAGCATTTTTAAGGCCAAAAGGCATGAATCGATAGAAGAAGATCCCCAAGGGGTAATGAATGCGGTTTTGTGTTGATCCTCTAGGGCAAGCAAGATTTGGTTATAACCCGAGAAGCCATCCATGAGTGATAGCATCTCGTGACCAGTGGTAAGGTCAACTAGTTGATCAATACCGGGTAAGGGGAAGTCATTTTTGGGCGAGGCTAGGTTGAGGTCATAGAAAATGTGTAAATGGGGGAGTCCCCTATCACCTTAGTGACAGTGGACAATGTTAGAGATCCAATGAGGATAATCAATGGGTAGGATGAAGGAAACAGAAAGAAGACACCGAATTTCTTCTTTTGACAAGAAGGGCAATGCGAGGGTGCATTTTCCCGATTTTTGTTTGGGAACGGTTATGATATTGTGGACCACTATAGTGGGGTAAATATCGGGCATGTCTATGTAAGACCAAGCAAAAGTGTGGTTATGATCTTTGAGAAAAGAAGTGATGGCTTCTGTTCAAAAACATCTAAAGATTGACCAATATTTAGGATGTGCGGGTCGTCCTGAGTATGAATGTTGATCTCGATAGTTGATTCATTCAACATGGTTTGTGTCTCAGAAGGTAACGACCGATGAATATATGAGTCTTCTACACCAAGGTAGGTGAGTATAGATTCATCATCCTGACATTGAATGACATTAATTGAAGGTGTATTGTCATCGATCATTTCAGGATACAGGAAGGGAAGAGAGGAAGGAGCCTCGCCCTCGTGTTGATAAGTCAAAGGCCCCAAGGAAATGGTGTTTATGAATTTTTTTTTTTAGGAGGGATAGATTCTGGATCCATTGACTCCATTGGTGAAGGCGGTGATGAAGGTGGAGCGGGTGAAGAGGGCGGAGAAGGGCTAATGTCCTCAATGATTTCAATGTGGGCCTACTTGGTAGGTGGTTCAACAAAGCTGATACCACTACGGTCATTATGTTTGTGGGTAGTACATGGAATAACAGTATGGTGGCCTTGCTCGTAAAAGCCAAAACCAAAACCCTTCCATGTACATCGGTGTAGGAAGGTATGGCCGAAATGGCGATTAGTGCCCCATAGATTAGATTGGTACGAAGGTGAGGAGGACCATAAAGGAGGTTTTCTCCTATGCGGTGATCATAGTGAGGATGTTTTTGAAGACTTCCATACTCTTGTGGAGTAAGAAATGTGTTGACACTATATAGGTGATACTCCCCTAAAGTGAGGCGTTGAAAAATACCTTCCAAGGGATCGGTGGTTGGTATGTGTGTAGCTAGAATAGATGATGTGTTAGAGGTTGATGTGGAGGTGGTGTTAATGGATTGGGAGGCTGATGGGTTGGCCGTGGAGGTTATGGCGATGGTAGGAATGGAGGAGGCATGTGCGGTTGAGGTAGCGATTGTATTGGTAAGCAGAGGTGTAGATGAAGTGATAGTTGTGGAGGTAGATGCCTTAATGGGTATGAGCACGTCATTGGGTCGGTAAAGCATGTTACATGTTTTAAAAGGTGATGGATCAGCTGGAATAATATAGGTGTGTCCTTCATGCTCAAACTTTACACAACGATGCAAAGTGGAAGGAACACAACCCATGACATGAATCCAAGGTCTACCAAGTAACAGGTTATATTGAAATTCCCCTCTAAGACATAAAATAACTCTGGAACTATGTGGGGCCCATGAGAACATGGAGGATGATGGTGCCTAGTGTATAGGTGATAGCGTTGTTGAATGAACGCAACATGACAAGATGTTTATACATGTAATTGTCAGGTATGCGCATTTGAGAAAATGCATGGGATGAAATGATATTAATGTTTGCACCCCCATCAATCATTACACGTCGTACACATATATCATCGATGTGAACAAAGATGAAGAGAGTTGGGTCTGGGTCATCCATTTGGTGTGGTGTGATCTCTTCCTCTGAGAAGCTAAGGGAGGCTATTTGGTGAGTAGGGTGAGGTGTGGATAAAGGTGGCAATTTGGTGAGAGAGGCTACATGATGGGGTGTGATAATGGAGGCTATGGGTGTAGGGTCATTGGATAAAACCTCAATAGATTGAAGAACCTCCATGAGAGCTTGACGATGGGATTCCGAGGTTTGGATGAGGTCATATAGGGACATTTTAAGGGGAGATTGGTGTAATTGTTTGAGCATGGTGCGATGTGTGACCCCATTAGAAATAGGGTATGTGGGGTCATGGATAGTAATTTTAGGTGTGGGTGCAGATGGTATGTTGGGTATAGGATTGGTTGGTGAGTCAGTTGCCTTTTCCTTGCCTTTGTCTCTCTGAGCATGAGTAGTGACGTGTATCATGTTGATCTGAGGGGAGTTGGAAAATGGAGAAGGTGTAGGATGAGTGGTATAACAACATGATGGGAAAAAACCTACCGAGGAGAAAATCCTTGTGAAGTGAGCTGGGCGTAATGACATTTAGGTAATGGTGTGGAAAGTTATCTGATGTGAACCATGTTAATTTTGAATCTTGGGGTGGTTCTAGGAGTTGTGGGGGTGGAGGTTGTGTTTGTTGAGTAGGCAGTGAGGGAAGGACTGTGGGAATGGGTGTTGGTGAAATGGGGTCCTCATCAAGAAGGTCATCATCATCAAAGTTTTCTTCAGGAGGGCATAACTGGATAAGGATGGTTTTCAAAGCCTTACGATTCTCCACATCATTCCCGGCACATGATGGTAGGCACAAAGTTTAGTGTCATCAAAACCCTTTTTGGCTTGGGTTTGAGTGGGTCATAAGGTCTGAGTGGCGGTAATGTGATGACAAGAGTCTCAAGGAGGTTGGTAAATAATTTGGCATAGGACCCTGTGAGTGGGTCACAATGGGAAGTGAAAGTGGGTTTGGGCGTAGGTGCGGCTGATTATTGAGAAATGGTCTTTGCAGGGGGGAGTGGGTCGAGCTATGGTTTTGGGTACTGGAGTGGTCTCGGGTGTTGGCCGTGTTTGCTTGGGTAGGGGTATGGTAGATGAATGGGAAGGAGGGTACATGGTTTTTTTACTACCTTATTGGAGAGAGTAGTGAATTTTGTCTTTGGGTTGAACCTTCTTGGGTAAAGGTGATGCATGTGTACGAGATCTAGAGGGAAAATTAGATGGGGGAAGAGGGTGAGTTACCCACGGGGATAATGGAGGTGTTATGAAGGTAGATGATGCGGGTCATGCGGGGGTGTGAGGGACAGAGACTAAAGTGTAGTGGGTAGTGAAGAAGTTGTTGAGGGTATTGGAGGTATGGGTGGTAAAGATGTTGTAGGTGTGGGTGTAAGTCATATTGGGCACCTGGGTATGTTAGAGGTGTGAGGAAGGAGTGGGCTGTTGTGTTTTTGGTTTATTGATGGGTGGAGGTTTCTTAACCACGTTGGAAGGTTAAGGTCCTAAGATGAATGGAAAGGGTGAAGGTGATGTAGGTGTGATTGGCACATCCTGGGGTGTGAGTTCTATGAGATTGGTTCTTCTATTTGGGTGCCGAAGTAGGTTGGGTGTTGAATGTGGAGGATGAAGCTAAATATAGTTTGACAGGTGGATGAGTGAGGCTGGTGGTTGGGGTGACCCCTAAGGTAGTAATAGGTTTAGTCGAGGAAGAAGATGTAGGTGCGGGTTTGGATTTAGATGTATGTTGGGTTATGGGTGAGGGTGTATGTTGAGTTGTGATAGGTGTCATGGAAGAAGTTGTGATAAAGGTGGTTGTGTTTGGTTTGATTGGTCAAAATATCTTTGGGTAGATAGTGGAAGTGTCAGCAAGTGACATCTACATTTGTGTTGAAATAGAGAAGTAGAAGATGCCCCCATAGTAAGGCTCTATCCACATAATCTAAGTGATCGGCTAAATGTGAGAACAACACATTTGTAGGTGAGGTTGATGAGGAATTAATGGCTATTCCCGTAAAGTGTGTCTTAGAGATGGGAATTCACTAGCTTCAACTTCCGTGGGTAAGAGATCCGAAAGTAGGTCTGCAGGATCTTGGGTAGCTGATGGAGAATGCTCGCCTAGAGGAAAAGGTATCTCTACTAGATCCTTGATAGGTGGAGGAGAAAATGGGTGCTCCTCTATAGGTGGAGGAAATGATGGGTGATCCTCTGTGGGTAAAGGAGATAAACAAGTATCCTCCATGGACTGAAGAAGTACTATGGGTGACGACTCTCTAAGTGGAGAAGCCAAAGGTGAAATAGTCTCGATATTAACAGAAGGCTCCTCCACGGGTGATGAAGGAGGTGATAGGTGTTCCTCTGCAAATGGAGGAATAGGTGAGGTGGGTTCAATGTAGAAGGAGGACTTCGAGCTAGAATTTCCTCTATGGAAGGAATATGAGGTAATTGGGAAGCAATGGGTGCATCACTAAAAATAGCGTGGACCTCACGGGTATGGCTATCATGAGTTGAGGTCTCATTGGTTTGATCAGATGAAGGGGCATGATTGGGAAAGGGTTTCTTGAATATGTGTAGGTTTTGATTGGCAAGTGCATTAGGATTATCCATAGTTAACTCACCTTTCTTGAGCATTTCTTGGACAATATTTTTGAAAGTGATGCAATTTCCATCACTATGACCCTTTACTCGATGATAGTTACAGAAATCATGTTCTTTATACCATGCGGGTGTGGGGTGAGAAGGGTCAAAACTAGTGTGTGGTTTTATAGGCGGAAGGGTGATGGCCCTAGCTTTAATGAGATTTTCTAAGATAGAAGAATAAGGCTCCCCAATTGGGGTGTATTTCCATTGTTCCGTCTGAATTGAAAAGTTTGAATGGGTGAGAGATTAGATGAGGGGGTAGCCTAATTTGATGGATGAGCTAGGCCGGCTTTGAGTACCACTGCATTAGCGGTCCCCTTGGCCTTTGAATAATTGTTCTATGGTTTGGAAGAAGAAGAGGTATCATTGACTTGAATGTCGAATTCTTATTGCGTAATTGGATTTTCTTCTCTTCGATGGCCCGAATCTCTAGCTTTCGTGCCATGGTGAATGCTTTGTCAAAGGTTTGGAAAGTTTGGACCTACAAGGTCGGTGAGATATGTCTAGCACAAGCCCACGTGAAGAGCTTGATGAGTTTAGTTTGTGGTAGTTGGAATGTGAGTTGATTAATCAGGCTACGCCAATGAGCAAAAAATATGTGATAGATTCATCATCATACTGACGCGTGGAGTATAGGTCATTCATGGTAACCTTCTTAACGATATTGATGGAGAAGTGATCCAAGAAGGCTGGGATACTTGAGTTAAATGAAAATATAGAGTGTCTAAGTAACCCACTATACCAATCTAATGCAGGTCCAATCAGAGACATGGGAAAGGTCCTCAAGAGTAAAGCATCATCATGGGTCGATTAGGTAGCACCCATGTTTGAAAGACTGCAAATGTCTATTTGGGTCTTCCTTGCTATTAAAATGGTTGAATTTAGGCATTTCCCAATGCATGGGGTATGGACGAATAGGGATGGATGGGTGTATAGGCTCATTACAAATCTCATCATAGGTGAGAGTGTTGCGGGAGCCAAAACCGATGCCTCTAATGTCTGCATCTTTTCCATCATTAATTTGATTAGGTCATTGGTAGGTTGTGATGGTTGGGTGCCTCCTATAGCATAAGAGGGTTGGTGTTGGGCATATGATGGGGGTGGCATTCCAGTATATGGTGTTTCCATATAGGTAGATTGAGAAGGAGGGAGTGAGATAGGGGTACATACCCAAAATGAATGATAGATGAAACGGGAGGCTGTTGGTAGTAGTACGTATATGGAGGTGGAAGGGTCATGGTAACCCTAGTGGCAATG
Source organism: Taxus wallichiana var. yunnanensis (assembly GCA_018340775.1). Classification (NCBI taxonomy): domain Eukaryota; kingdom Viridiplantae; phylum Streptophyta; class Pinopsida; order Cupressales; family Taxaceae; genus Taxus; species Taxus wallichiana. The sequence continues at coordinate 49,213,602 of CM031241.1, forward strand.
GGGGCTAATGATTGTGGAATAGAAAGGACCATGTTTTGAAAAGGGGTAGGGGTCACCAACACTAGGGGGGTGGTAGTGTAGCTATGGGTATATGCGAGACCATAGGGGTAGATGAGGTGGTGTTTTGAATGGTTGGAAAAGGTATAATGGATGTGGTAGGTACAACGGATGTAAGTAAGTGGCAGTTATAGTGGGTATAGGGCCTAACTACGAAACGACTGGGGGTAAGGTAGATGTAGGCAACGTGGAGCCAGATGGGGCTGACACAGGAGTAGGAGTGAGTGTCAGGGGATATATATGGGCATGCCGTATATCAACTGACCGAGGCATCTCGAGTGGATGAGTGGGAAAGATAAAACTGCAAGGTGGTAGGGTTTTGGTCAAGGAGTCGTGCGAACTCCTCATCTCTGGTAGCGATAGTGATAGGTTGGATAGGTTCCATGGCGGGTGATAAAATGGAAGGTGGTGAAGGGCTAGGTGGGAGTGGTTGACAAATGGCATGGAATATGAGGGTGCTTGCTTGTCGACGCATCAGTACCATGTGAACGTACTAGCAAGGTAAGGCTATTTTCGTAAGTGACACAGAAATACAACACAGGTAGGATAAATAGATGGTGGTAGGTGAATTGGGGCTAAAATGAAACTAGAAAATGAAACAAGCTAACCGATGTGGTTAGGGTAAACCAACGCAGTCCCAAAGTAACTAATCGTGGTCGGTCGTGGAATGTGAACAGTTGGTCAAAAACAAGGTATAAGGCCAAACCTAATAGGTATGCCAAATACTGATGAGATTTACAAGGTCAATGTATATGATAAGAGTGACAGGGACTCTAAATAGTTGAAGAAGGTGAATAGGTGTCCTTTTGGGTAGGTTAACCAAAATGACAGTGAACCGATGCTGGTTGGGTATAACCGATGATGGTCAGAGGGTAACCGATGATGGTCATTGGACCGACACCGGTTACTGTGAAATTGAAACAGTGATGAAGAAAATGTGGTTGTGAATTAAAATTTGATGTGGAATTAGACCCAAAATTCGAGAATGATGAGAATATGGTCCAGGCACACTCAGATGAAGTTGGAATACACCAACTATGTGATGAGGAGTGTGCAAGGAGAAAAAGGAAAAATGAAGAGTGTAACCTCTCACCTCAAAACGCAAGCCAAATAGAAACACTAAGAAAAATATGATCCTAAGAGTGCTTTTTCTATTATGTTTGTTTAGCTTATGCTATTTAAGGACTAACTCATGAACTGTAGAATAGATTTTTTTGGTGAGGATGGCTTCCTATGAAAAGGAGATCTACAAGGAGAGGTTTTAGGTATGTTATGGTGGGGGCGAACCTCACTCTGAAGTATGACTCGATAGAGCAGCGAGCTGGGTGCCCACTGTGTCATGATCATGTGATCACCTACAACTTCTTCTAGGAAAGATGTTATTTAAGAATGTGTATATTTTAAATTTGTGATGTTTGGATAAGACTCGAGAGAGAGAGAAAGAGAAAGAAAGTGCTTTCTTCTGATATTTGTTTCATCAACCATCGACTAGGCATGACTTCTAGCGTATAGGTTGCCCTCAATTAATGTGAGCTAATGCGAAAAATAGAATGAAATGTAATGATTTTTAAGCCCAAATCAAAATATGGAATTTGATGACATAATGAGAGGAATAGGAGAAAGTATGATCTTTCACTAATGCAATGCAAATGAAATAGAAGAAGAGTTCTTTTTAAGCACCAAAACATGATTGCTTTGAGACAATAGAAAGAAGAGAAGATTCCAAGGAAGAAATTTTAATGTGAGAACCTTTTAGAAAGGAAACAAACATGCAACTTTTCACCTAGGAATGAATGGATGCAAGGAACCCGAATGGGTCCCATCAGGGGTGCCCTACCTTACCGTGGTCGGTTACCCTATGCCAAAATGTTTTCTTATTCTTGGATGTTTCTTTGAAAATGATGAAACAGATAAGGGTAATGGGCTAGGAGGAATACCTGTTGAAATGTTGGTTGATAGGTTGTTGTGCACGTGTTGACTCCTTGATCCACAGCTGATCGTGAGAGCTTCCTTTTGGCTGGGAGGAACTACCTGAAATAAAAATCAAGACCACCAAAAAGAGTTAAACAATATATGCAGTGGACTGCCTAGTGTATGCTAGATCCGGGAAGTGTGATACTTCCTAGATGGTTGTCAATCCACTGTTTAAAACAATTTAATGCTGGTAATAAAGTAAATCCTATTGTAGTTAAAATGATTTAGGTATCTCATTTAAAACACAATAAGAAAGATCTAATCTAACAAGCTAGGTTAAAATAAGATCCGAAGGTCAAGTAACTAGTTTTGGGTCTCTGTAGAGTCGACAGAGGTCTTAGGCAGGTCACAGGTGAGTAAGGGTGATGTGGGAATAGGTAGGTAGGTTTCTTGTTCTGGGTTGTATTGGTAGATACAGAGACCGATGTCGGTTAAGGGTGACTGACGCCGGTTTGGGAGAACTGGTGTCGGTTACTATGTGGGAGTACTTGGGAATGTCACAAATGAGCTTTAGATCTCCCTTATGATTGCACAAAGGACTAGGCTGGTTAGAATGAGGTATTAAGTTGTTTGGATGGGATTTGGTGAAGTTTTAATAGGGATATGGAGGGGTGAGTATTAATGGAGGTCAGTGGGTGGCTAGGAGAACAAAGGATGAAAATACAATGATGAAATGAGTGAACCAGAGGAGTAAAATGTTCTACTTACTTGGAATTTGGTTCTGGACGTCTGTGAGTGAGGAATGAAGGTGTTGATAAGAGGTTGAATAATGAAAGGATCACCAAACATTGGGGAGCTCTTGCATGGGCTGCATGTGCTCTCCTTCTTTGCCTGATTGGATCAAATCTATGTGTTGGGGTGAGTGTTGGATGGTTGTTGGGTGAATCCTGGATGTTTGTGCAAGAGAAAATACTTGATCTCCTTCTTTGCATGTGTGTTCTCCCTGAAACTTGTTCTCAAAAGATGTGATATCTCTCAGGAATCTGCCAACCTTGAAAATAAGGTTGTTTTGGGAATTAAATGGTAACAACGGTGGTTCGGCTTAACCGGTGGCGGTTAAGGGTAACCAGGCGTCGGTTAGGGCGGGATTTCCTAGGTTTACTAAACTAGGTAGATCCCCTTGATTTTCTGGGATCTCATTTCGTTTACCCATGGATTAGACTAGAAGCTTCCTTCTAACATGCGGGAATGTGGTTAGAGGGAATGTAGGCATTGATTTTTAGGGTTTGGGTAGGTCTTAGTTAGTTATGGAAACTTACTAAGAATAGGTCTTAGGGTGAGGTGGCTAGATGAGGTGGATATGTGGGCATTATCCCAATTAGGATATTTAAATAATAAATATGGTGAGGATAATGAATTAATTTAATTTAAATAATTAAATTAATATTATAGTAGGGTGAAGGGGGCCATGGTTAGGTGAATGTGTTCAATGGTGTTTATTTGACGAGGGACCAAAGGGGAGTGTGACCTAATTTTAGTGTTTACACCAGAGCTCATTTACTTAGAAACAAGTAGAGAAATATATTTCTCAAAACAATGAATCGAGCCATGGCAACCATTAGAGTAATGAAGGAAGTTGAGCTAAAACATTACCAATGGTGGCAAAATATTAACAAAGATCCCAAAAAATCGTTTGCACACAAAACCCAAAAATAACAAGATCTTATGAAGGATTAGTTAACAGAGCTATGAAAACTCCAAAAATGGAAGAACCTATCAAAATATTGCTCAAAAATCTCTAAGATAAGATGCATATGCTTAAAGACCATTGAAACGGTTTAAATCAAGTTTTAGAATCTCAGAACAATGGCGTCAGGAAAATTTGCCAGGGTTTCGCCCACAAAACCAGATGCAAAGTGGAGAAAATGAATAATGTTCGAGTTGTTTTAACTCACCTACCTCAACCATGGCTGGATAGAACTCAACCATGGTTAGTACATCAACGATCAAGCTTCATCGAGTACAAAGATCAAAGGTCAAGGATTGATCTCTACAAACAATGCGAACCATGGGTCAGGATTTAAAATGCATTTATCACATGTCAAAAACCCTAAAATCATGCTTTATGGATCAACGATAAAAAATTGACAAGTACAGAGATCAACGCTCTCAAACAGTTCATCAAGATCGATGCAAAAGTAGTCTAAGTGAAATGACAGGTCATTTGACCAACTTATAATTTTCAAAATTTTATAAAGTGTCAAAATTTCTTCGCAGGCCCGAAAGTCCGCAGAGTACATGTGGCACCATCACAACAGAAGTGGAAAAATGGAGGTCGGGAGTCACTTAGGTTTTCAAACCTTTAAAATGAAAAAGTTCCAAACATTTCTGCAAGCCCGAGCTTCCACGATAAGAAAGTCAAAGCTGTGGGGAAAAGTCAAATCAATTCTATAGAACATCGGCGGAGTGGCGGGGCTTCATGAAATTTGTGACTTTTTCACAAAAAAAAAAGGGTTAAAACTTTAAGTTACCCCATAGGCCCAAAATTCCCGAGGCGGGATATCAGAGTAAAAGTTTCCTTTAAGGCTCAAAGCGGAAGAGTTTTGAAAATGCCAAAGTTGCCACAGTGTCCGAAAACTCACCAAGGGGAAAAAAAGCCACAAAAGGTCCGAGAGTCTGCAAAGGACTTAAATTTTTTGAAATTTTTCCTGCATGCCCATAAAAGCAAATGGGATGACCAAATTATGCCATCAATAATCACCAAAAGGTGAAATTTCAAACTATACACTCTCAAATGTAAAAGATGACAAGTATTACATGGTCATGTTTAATTAAAGGTGGCAGAGACTATTATATACCATGTGTGGCCAAATGTAATATAGTGACACTTTTCCAAAGTTCCCTTGTATTATTTTAAAACCATAGTATTATGCTAAGTCCACAAGAATGGCCAAAACTCAGTTGAAGACAAGTGTACGAATCAGAAGTGGTCCCCACAGTGGCTGGATTATTTTGTGAATTTTGCAAGTGTTGTAATTATTTTGCTCACAAACAGGGAGTTGTATTTTTGCATGCCTTCACAATAGGACAAAATAGAGATGAAGACAGAGTTGCATGTTCATGGAGAGAGACTTTCCTAGCAAGAAATCTTATTTTTAGCAAATTATTCATCCTTCTCTTCTTAAAAATAGAAAGCGATCAACTTTAGTTTGACTATATTGTAATTAAGGCTAATAATTCCTATTTGTAGTTGCATGCTCTTATTTTATTCCTTTATCTATTATTAAATAAAGGATAAAAATAGAATGCACGGAGAGTACAAGCCTTAGGCTATTTTTAGGAAGAGGGTGAATTTTATTTTTGTTATATATTGTGTGCCTTTGCAAAGCACGGGAGAAATGCCGAAGGAATTTTGAGATATAGGAGTACTAAAGCAATTTTTACTAGTTTTCCTTCGATTGTGAAGTACTTTCTGCCTTACAAATTATTTGCACTCTTGTGTATGTTTCTATTAGTCTTGTGAATGTAAATTTCTTGATTAATCATCTTACCTGTTGAAAAATTCAAGTAGTTTCGTATGATATTAATGTGCATGTTTATCTTAGCAGTATTGTTGTGATAAACTCCCTCAATACCTCCAAGTGTTTTGCCCTTAATATTCTGCAGAAGAATTGTTGGTTCATGCACACAAAATCCTTCACATATCAATTGTGCATATACTCAGTTAAAGACCTCATACAAATTTGGTGTATCACCTTAGTTTAATTATTTACAAAGTCATCTTTTACCCTTAAACCCTAGAATCAATTTAGGATACATCAACAAGGAACTAGCCTTGATACCAAAGACTCACCTCAAAATAGGTATACCCATAGACCTGAGGTGTTTCCATTGTATCTACGAAAGAGAGATCAAATTTTGCAAGCTTAGAAAACTTGTAGCCATCTCTCTACAGGTGCACTTTTGAGAGATAATAGTTTTGGAATGCTTGATGGGAAAATGAATCGATCTGCATGCAACTTACAAATTTTACAGCGGATTTACAGCGATTACAAAGTCACTTTCGGGAGCAAATTGCAGAAATTTATTTTAAATATTTGAAGATCTTTTGGAGACTCCACAGAGCTTATTTCATACCAAAGTGTTGCACCATTTTCCATGCCTAAAGTGACTATAAGATCATCGGTAAGAGGAATTCCTCCTAATTTTATTTCTTTACCCTTGAATTCTATTAGAAGGAGAAGAGTTGGTAATACTTTACCTTATAATAGACTTGGTTTTGATAACCCTCATGTTATTCCTTCACCACATATCAATTTCTCTATTAACATCCCGAGTTTTTCAAATGGCTATTCAACCAACAAGGAATTTTGTGACCTCTACTAATGGCATCCATTAGTAATCCCGATCTACCATGACATTCCTAATCTTTGTCATTAAAAGTTTGCCATTATTCACTGAGGTAAAAATCAGGTTACACTTGGTGAACATATCAAAGATGTTGCAGAGCCTATATGCAGTCCATAATATCACTCATGAGGATTTAGCTTTAAGACTTTTAGCAGCATCTTTTAAAGAGCGAGCCTTACTGATGGTATAGAAACCTAGAAATTGAAAGCATAAGAACTTGGGATAACTTAGGTGAAAATTTTCTCAAATAATTCCATGATAATTCAAATCATTTCTCTCATTAAACAGTTGTATACTATTAAAAGAACTCCCAATTTATGTTCAATTTCAATATCCATTTTTCCGAGCCTTGGAAAGTATTCCAACAAGTGTCAAGCCTCAAGTCGATCATGCTTTCCTTTAATATCTTAGAGCATTAAATAGCGATATCTCAATTATGATTTAGTCAATGGGGGGAGAGACACTCCCAATAGCCTACGATATCACTATTTGAGCTAAAAATAGTCTTATTCAAGCTAGAAAATTATCACCAAGGCCTTCAATGCCCTTTTCGATAGATTTAGCACCTATTCCTCAGCCTATTATAGTTATATAACCTATTATGTAGCTCCATCAGATGATGTATTTAAAGCTTTACAAACTATGGGAAATAAATTGACTTCGATTGATAATAGAATTGCATTATCTAGTAGACCCTATCAGGATCCTTATCAGCAAAATCAACAGAATCAACAAAACAGGTAGCCCTATCAACAGAATCAAAATTATAGGCAGCCTTACCAGTAAAGGCAATTTGACCCAAAGGCTCCTAGTTCCTCTAACACTTTAGTCCCAGTTAATATGGCTACAGAAGAGTGGTGTCAACCTTGCAATCAACCTCATGTAGCTGCAACTTTTCCCAAATGCTTTTCTGAATCTGAATCTTGTTGCACAACCTCAATCTGAAACATTGTTCATGCCTCAAATGGAGGGTGGGCAACAAGAAACTCATGTTTAGAAGGCACCTGAATAGAATTTAGTCAGTTTTAATGAGGAGGATTTCATTGCAGTCACTACTAGGGCTCAAGGGAAAGTTGTTGAAAGTCAAAAACAACAAAATAGGCCTATCCTGCCTACTATCACTGATAAGACAACATCTACAATTCCAAAGTCAACCAATAAATTTGTTGTCCCTGAAAAAGTAGCAAGTTTTCCAGTTGATAAAGGCCATCAAAAATAGCTATAGCCTGATCTAAGAAGACTATTTATACCTCAGATATCTAAGGCAAGCTGAAGCAGAATCAATTTTCACTAAGGCCTACTCTAAGACAGTTGAATCTGTCTCTAAAACGGTTGCTTCTTTTAACATTGTTGATGTAATGAAAAAACATAATGTTAACATCTTAATGTGGGATGCTCTAAGTATTCCTGGACAATAATATTTACTCTCTTATGGACTTGATAAGCTGCAAATTTATTCAAAAATAGCTGAAAAGGAAGTTCATAAGGAGACATGGTCCTTGGAACATTTGAACAAGACCACATTAAAGAAGTTAAGAGGATGGTTCAGAAAGTTATAAATGCTCATAACATCAAGAAAACACCACCATTTTATTTATCATTGATTATTGGAGAACATCTAGTTTATAATTGCATGGTGGACAGTGGCGCAAGTAACATAGTTATGTGAAAACTAATTGCAGAAAAATTGGGTTTACAAAGTGTATGAGCCTACAAAAGGAGTGTCTTCTGACTTGATGGGAATGCAACTAATACAATTGGTATAATAAAAAATTTAAAAGTGACATTACATGCTTTCCCAAATTTTACTATTCTCGCAAGATGTTCTTGTTGTGGATTTACCTCCATACTTTACCTTATGCTTATCTAGAGACTTCACAACAAAAATAGGAGGTTATCTTTCTTGATTGGTCCTTATTTTTACTACTCATTACGGCACCAAAATTACTATCAATTCAGATCCATTAGCCAAATTTCACATTGAGTCTCACTCTTCAAATGTAGTGGCTAATTATTTAGCCCTAGATCGTCGATTTTTATGAGGTAGCTCATGTTTCAGCGTTAGATGGTGTTTCTAACATGTTTATAGATGAAAAGACGGTGGAAGTACATGCTCATGATCCCTTTAATGAAGTTGAAGAACACCTATTTGGTGTGTATTGTATGCATGAAGAAAATACACCACTTGCTATCTAAAATAGAAGATTCAAAAGTATAATGGATTTGGAAGCTTCATTTCAATGGAGCTAAGAACAAGAAAGGACGGGGAGAAAGTATGATGCTCACTTCCCCAATGAACAAAAGGTATTTCTCGGTGTTGAGTTGTCGACATTAAAATTTTCCTCTGTAATTTCTATTTTATTATGTATGTATTAGGAATAGGATGTTGTTAAGTATGTTTAGTAGTGGCGTTCGATAGAAGATAATTTGTCAAGATGGTACCACCAATAATGTATAGTATACGATACAATTAAAGTACAATAGGAATGTTGTGGTAAAAAGTAAATATTTGTCGTAAGTGGTTCAATAATGTTAAAATGTCAAAGTTAGGGTAAGTAGAGAAGTAGGGTCTACATGATTAGGAATTAGAAATATTATATTTGTAATAAGGATAAAGAGTGATGTCATAAATAATTTGTGTATTTTATTTGTGGAAAAGTCTAAAAAGGTGGAACCCATATTAGATGATAAGGTTTATCTTATCTTAGAAGATAAGCATACATGTACAGACAAGAGTTTAGGCATGGAATATGATTGGCCAGAAGAGATTTCCTATCCTATCTTAGAGATAGGGTGGATAAGCCTGAATTCCTATAAATAGAGAGGCCATCCCCTCTCATTTATCATAGAACAAAGTTGTAATAATTATTTTATGAATAAAAGATTTATTGTGAAGGTGTGTTAAGGAAGTCATCAAGAGGAGTAATTGTGAAGTTTCTCCCATAACTATTGTTGGAAAACAAGTGGAGTTGGTAACACTTGGAGTAATTCATGGGTGAGATTGTAACAATTTCATGTTAAGAATATATTTTATAGTTGTATTTCAGATTTGTCATCATTCTTTTACGTCGTAGTCTGTGGCATTCTTGTGTTATGTTTGTTGTTGTGTTTCAGATTACTACCACCAAACCAAAAGTTGTGCATTACTGAAATAATCATAGCACGAGGAGTTCCTGGTGAAATATTATCAGAGTGTCAGATTTGTGTTAACATTTTGGTTCCATTGCAGGGACCATTCCTCGTTGGTAGATTTTCTGGAGAGATATTCCCACTTAGTCAAAAATAATTTGGAGGCTTAACCTTATTTTTCACTTTTTATCCATAGTAGTTACCATAATAAATTCACTTTTACCATAAATAATATTTACCACAAGTAACTTCACTTTTACCGTAAATAGTGTTTACCATAGTAAAGTCAGTTTTTACCGTGATGAAGTCAAGTTTTACCATAGTTTACCATGGTCATTCCTATTTTATTGTAGGAAGGTGTAAATTCACTTTCTATTGTAGTGAGTCCAATTATTTGTGCACATAAGTCTTACTGATTGTACTTGTGAGTTGGTATTTCATTGTGGTTGATTTTAAAATGGGGAAGATTCCTATTTTTTCAGCCCAATCTAATGAAGATGCTTCCTCTTTCATTCAAGAATTTAAATGATCTTGCATTTGTAATGGCCTCATAAGAAGGGAACAATGGACTGAAATTTTTTCCTACCTTTTTGGATGGTTCAGCCCTTAGGTGGTTTGAAACACTAGGTGATAATGTGAAAAACTCATGGGATTTATTAACTGAAAGTTTTCTTGAAGAATTTGGTGAACAATAGAAATATGTAGATCTCATGATCGATATCACAAAGCTATCCCAAGGAGAGAAGGAAAAGATAAGGGATTATCATGCTCGTGTTCTAGAGCTAAGGAGGAAGCTTGATGCCTAAATCCGAAAGGAAGGATTAGCAGATGGGTTGATGAATGGCATGGATAATCTCTCTGTAAGCACTTCATTCTTGGGATGAAGCCAGAGATCAGACAATGAGTGAAGTATGACCGCCCAACTACCATTGAACAAGCAAAGGAGATTATAAGAAGGCAAGAAGAAAGCATGGAAGAGGAGCCCAAAGAAATTGTTGCTAAGGTAGAGCCTACACCAACACCTTTGGTCCAGAATCCACAACCACTCTCGGTGAGCACAAATCTTTCCCCTAGTACATCTATTGAGTATGAATATCTGCTCAAGAAGATGGGTTAGTTAACTATTAATCTTCTTCAAGGAAAGGAATTTAGTCCTCAGGGAGGAGATAGAGGTCTAAAAAGAAATATTTCTTAAGTTGTATGTTATGGTTGTCATTAAAAAGGTCATTATAAGTATAATTGTCTAGATAGAGCTTCTACATCTAGTACAAGAGATAATGATAAAGGAAAAACACTGTGAATTCTTTTGATGTAGTAGATAGGAGCATAAATAATGAAGCAGATGTGTTTGTAACAAAAATAAATAAAGAAAAAGATAACCAAGATGGAAATGATCCTAAGAAGATGAAAGGAGAAACTAGTAAGAAACATAGGAGAAGAAAGTTGGGTGTGCAATATATTTTTGATTTTATAGGGGCAAGGACCATACTCCATCTTAGAAGATCTGTCCAAAAGGCACGAAAATATTACATATGGTCAAGTTTTGGCTATGTCTTCGAGAAGAGGCGGGAGAAGCGAAGTGGACTCAATGCTCGACAAGGAAGGAGGTTGAGGTCCCTGTTTTGGAGAGCAGAGGCGGATCCCTACGCTCCACAAGTTGAGGTATTATGTAATGGTATTTCATTTCATGATGTCTTAGTTGATGGAGGTGTTGTGATTAATGTAATGACCGAGTTTGTAATGAATATGTTGGGTTTAAAAATTGATCGCCCCTCAACACTTATGTTAAGGTCATTAAATAAAGGAAAAACTAAACCAGAAGGTGTTGTTTTAAATGTGGCAATATCTGTTATGGGTGTTTTATTTGTGGTAGACTTTCAGGTGATGAAAAATGGTACTGTTGCATACCCAATGTTGTTAGGAAGGCCATGGCTAACGAGATTTCATGCAAGAAACTACTGGAATGAAGGCTTCATAACGCTTGGACGTGGCAGAGAGAGGGTAAAGATAAATGTGATCCCTCGGCATCATAAGGCAGAACCTGTGGATTCAAGTGATGAAACTGATGATTAGACATCCTTTGATTACTCTAGTACCAGTGAAGTGGACACAGAAGATGAAGAAAGTGAGGTTGATGTTTAGTCATGGATATCCTTCCAGTCACACCGAATCATGAACCCATAAAATTACGAAGAAGAAATTGGTGATCATCTCCAACAAATAAAGATTGGTGATGTTGTGATGGAGAGTGAGAAAGAATCCTACCTCCATCTTTGAAGGTACATACACCTATTCAATTTTGATTACAAGGAACTCCGTCAAGTAAGTTGGGTAGAACATTCTATTGAGTTGGTAGATGGTGCTAAGCCCATATAGAAAATGCTATATAGAATGAATCCTAATTTTTCAAGATTGTAAAAGAAGAAATAGATAAGTTACTTGATGCAGGATTCATATTTGCTATGGAGAATTCAGAATGGGTTTCTTCCATTGTGATCTCAATAAAAAAGAATGGGAAGCTATGCATTTTTGTTGATTATAGGAAGCTCAACAAGGCGAAAAGAAGGATCATTACCCTCTTCCATTCTTAGATCAGATCTTGGATGAAGTAGTTGACCAGGAGTGCTATAGTTTTGCTAATGGATATAACGGATACAACCAAGTTCGTATAGCGAGAGAAAGATCAGTTGAAGACCATGTTCACCACTCCTTGGGGAATGTTTGCTTATAGAGTTATGCCTTTTGGGTTGTGTAATGCTCCGAAAACATTCTAACATTTGATGAATAGGGTGTTTGAACCCTACATTGGGAACTTCATCAGAGTATTTTTGGATGATTTTTACATCTATGGGAGCAAGATGGACCACCTGCACCAGATGGAGACAAAATTTCAAAGGTTAGATGAAGCACAAGCCTCACTAAACCCTAAAAAGTGTGTCTTTGGATGTTCTAAAGGCGTTTTGTTAGGGCATGTTGTATCTAGAGATGGTATTGGTGCGATCCGATAAAGTTTCAAAAATCAAAGAGTTATCATTTCTATGAATAGAAGTAAGTTGAGATCATTTTTAGGCCATGTGGGTTACTATAGAAGGTTCATCAAGAATTTCTCAAAGATTGTACACCACTACTAACCAGTTCTTAAAGAAGGATGTTACTTATGAACAGGAAATAAGGTGCATGAAGCTTTTGAACAACTGAAGGAAGCCCTAGTGTCTTCACCTATTTTAAAGAATCTAGATTGGAGCAAGCCATTCATTGTGTATATTGATGCCTTAGATGCAACACTAGGAAGTACTTTGAGCAAAAGGATGAAAATGGGAATGATCATCCAGTTTACTTTGGGAGTAGATAAATTAACAATTCTGAGGTAAATTATACTATAAACTGAAAAAGAGGCTCTAGCTATCATTTTTTTCTGTAAAGAAGTTTAGAAATGCTATAAAAAGTTTGGAAATATACTTACTAGGGATGAAATTTATAGTTGTAACATATCATTAGGCTCTAAAATATATTGTGAATAAGCCTAACCCATCGGGGAGGATAACAAGATGGATAATTTTTCTACAAGAATTTGAATTTAATATTATAGATAGGCTAGGAAAGAAGCATGTCAATGCGGATGCACTCTCTCGAGCCTATGATAGTTTAGGTTAATCTTTGGAATACATAGATATTTGAAATTATCTTGGAATTTCAAGTTTTTGATGGTGTCAATGCAAATACTAAGAGGAAAATTACTCAATCCAGTCATCCATATTCTATTCTGCATGGAGTATTATTTGAATAGGACCTGATGGATAGTACAAGAGGGAAGTTGGACGTGATCAAGGGAAGGAGCTAATAGAAGAATTCCACAATGGTACATGTGGAGGACACTTCTCTGGACAACTTACAACAATAAGGATCTTGGATGCAGGTTATCACTGGCCCACTCTTTTTAGAGATTGTTATAATTATTATAAGACATGTGATATTTGTCAAACACATGGTAACCGTAAGACTTCATCAACTCCATTATGCCCTATTCTTCCACTTGGTCCCTTTAAAAAGTGGGGAATAGATATTGTAGGTCCACTTCCAACTACCCCATGACCAAAATAAGTATATTATAGTTGCCACTGATTATTTAACCAAGTGGGTTGAAGCTAGGCCATTGAAAACAACTTCCATGGATGAAGTGGCAAGGTTCATATATGAACGCATTGTCACCAAATTTGGTTGTCCATTAGAAATTGTAATAGATCAAGGAAGCCACTTCATTAATGAGGTGGTAGAAGCCCTAGTCAACAAGTTTTCTATTAAGCACAGGAATGCAACAACATATAAGCCAAGCACAAATGGATAGGTGGAATGAACAAATTTTGTGTTGTGTCAAATTCTAGCAAAAGATGTAGCCTTGCAGGTACATAAGTGGGATAAAAGGATTCATGCAGCATTGTGGGCATATAGGGCAACATCAAAGTCAGCAGGATACTCCCCATTTCAGTTGGCTTATGGCATTGATCCAGTTCTTCCTATTGAGTTTGATATTCCCACTATGAGAGTTATGAAAAATGAAAGGATGGATGAAAGTGATTCAATAAAAGAAAGGTTGGTACATCTTCATTTGCTAGAGGAAATGAGAGAAATGGCGAAGGATACAAGCTATAAGAAGAAAATGAAGTAGAAGGAATACTTTGATCAAAATATCCATTGGTCTCCATTTCATGTGAATGACTTGGTTCTAGTATATGATTCCAGATACAAAAAGAGAAGGCGGAGAAAATTTCTTCCCAAATGGATGGGTCCATACAAAATAGCAGCTGTGCATGAAAATGGTACATATCAACTAGAGGAATTGGATGGCACTCCCATTAAAAATGGGTCAACCACGACAAGTTAAAGATTTTCAAGCACCAGAATAATCTACTCGAGGACGAAGTAGAAGCTAGAAAGAGGGAAAATGTCGACACTAAAATTTTCCTCTGTATTTTCTATTTTATTAGGTATGTATTAGGAATAGGATGTTGTTAAGTTTGATTAGTAGTGGCGTCTGATAGAAGATAAAGGTGCCATCAATACGGTGCCGCCAATAATGTATAGTATGGTAACAATCAAAGTACAATAGGAATGTTGTGGTAAAAAATAAATATTTGTCGTAAGTGGTTCAATAATGTTAAAATGTCAAAGTTAGGGTAAGTAGAGAAGTAGGGTCTACATGATTAAGAATTAGAAATATTATATTTGTAATAAGGACAAAGAGTGATGTTATAAATAATTTGTGTATTTTATTTGTGGAAAATTCTAAAAAGGTGGAACCCATATGAGATGATAAGATTTATCTTATCTTAGAAGATAAGCCTATATGTAAAGGAAAGATTTTAGGCATGGAATATGGTGGCAAAAGAGATTTCCTATCCTATCTTAGAGATAGGGTGGATAAGCTTTGAATTCCTATAAATAGAGAGGCCATCCTCTCATTTATCAAAGAACAAAGTTATAATAATTATTTTATGAATAAAAGATTTATTGTGAAGGTGTGTTAAGGAAGTCATCAAGAGGAGTAATTGTGAAGTTTCTCCCATAACTATTTTTGGAAAAAAGTGGAGTTGGTAACACTTGGAGAAATTCATGGGTGAGATTGTAAGAATTTCATGTTAAGAATATATTTTATAGTTGTATTTCAGATTTTCATCATTCTTTTACGTTGTAGTCTGTGGCATTCTTGTGTTATGTTTGTTGTGTTTCTAGATTATTACCACCAAACCAAAAGTTGTGCATTACTAAAATAATCATAGCACGAGGAGTTCTGGTGAAATATTAATAGAGTGCGATTCGTGTTAATGAGTCTCCAATTTGTATGTACTTGTAATGTAGTGAATACAAAGCTTTAATTCATGGCTTGCTTTGGGCCAGAAAGAGAGGTATCGCATACTTCTGATTTTCAGTGACTCTGATTTGGTTATCAATCAAGTAAGAAATTTCAATGTTTGTAAGAATCCATTAACGAAGTCTTACAAACATAGAGTTTCAAACTTAATGGAATATTTTGATGCTATTAACATTCATTCTATTCCTAGAGCTAAAAAAGCATGCGAGACAGAGACTTATAACTTGATTGGGGCTAGTTTTGAAGTGTTGGAACAAATTAAAAATAGTAAAATCCACAATCATATAAAGTTAATTATCGAGGCCTTGATGCGATAATGATTCAAATTGGCAAGTTTTGAAAGTGATGATCAAATCTGGAGGTTTTTGCAGAAGAAGAAGCTAAGTTTTACGTAGTTAATCGGGATAAATTACAGTACTTATATGGTGACTAGATTGTTCAATTGAAGACAAATAAAATGCCTCGAGGTCTTGTCACATTGGAAGACATCTTGATGACCGACGATCAGTTAAGAAAGGTCGAGACTAAAATTTCAACTCATGCTGATAATTACGAAGAGATCTCGGTTGATGAAGGGAGAAAGCTATTTCTTGGAAAGGTATGTTCCTTAACTAAAAAGAATTCATTTATTAATCTTTGTTAAGAGTTTAAAGATGTCTTTGTTTGGAAATACCAAGATCTGAAAGGATTTGATCCCAGTTTAGCACAACATACAATTGAGTTTCAGCCAAATTCTAAACCTATTAGACAGAAACAGAGGCCTGTAAATCCTAAAATAGAACCTCTTATGAGGAAAGACTTGTCTAAATTGATTGAATCAGGTATTATCTTTCCAGTTAAGTATTCAAGCTGGGTAACCAATCTTGTTCTGTTAGGAAGAAGAATGGTGAAATCGACTATGTGTAGATTTGAGAGAGATCGAATAAGTCTTCATTAAAAGATTATTTCCCACTCCCAAATATGGATCAAATTTTGAGAACAGTCTCAGGTTCAAATAGACTATCTCTTCTAGATGGTTACAGTGGATATAATTAGATTTTAGTCTAAGAAGAAGATAGATATAAAACAACCTTTACCACTAAGTGGGGTACCTATGCTTACAAAAGAATGCCTTTTGGTCTTTCAAATGTTGGTGCAACATTTCAACGTGCAATGGACATGGATTTTCGTAGCTTATTAAATAAATGCATCCTTGTTTATTTAGATGATGTTATTGTATTTTCAAAAGATTATGAAGAACATCTAATGCATTTAAGGCAGACTTTTCAGTTGTGTAGGCAATTTGGAATATCTTTGAATCCACTAAAGTCTATCTTTTCAGTACATCAAGGTAAACTACTTGGTCATATTGTTTCTAAGCAAGGTTAGGATCGAAAACATATCACAACTATCATTGCCCCATCATAAGAAGGCATTACAGAGTTTTTTGGGAAAAATCAACTTTGTTAGAAGATTTGTTCCAGATTTTGCAGCATTGGTTAAACCACTCACAACTATGCTAAAGAAAGATAAAACTTTCTCTTGGACCAGTGAAGGGAGAGAAGGATTTGAATCAATCAAAGTAGTTATCTCTCAAGATCCTACTCTTGCAAATCTAAATTTTGATAAAGATTTTACAATGTATGCACTTACAGGAGCTGAAACAATCTCAGCTATATTAACTCAAGTCAATGATGAAAATATTGAGCAACCTATTGCTTTCTTTGGACATAGTTTGCATGATTACGAAATAAGGTACACATTTCTTGAAAATAGGTACTTTTAGTAGTCAGAGGACTAAATAATTTCAAGTATATGCTTTCAAACAATAAAATCCATGTTCTTGTTTCTCATCCAAGTGTGAAAGCATTCTTACTAAATAAGGAGTTGAATGAGAAAAAAGAAAACTAGATAATGAAGGTCATGGAGTATGATGTTGATATTCAGGTTGCTAAGATGATTTGAGGGAAAGGTTTATGTGAACATCTAATTGCTAATATGGAAAAACATCGGGTTACAGAACCAGATGATTCAAAAGAGCATGCTAAAATCATGTATCAGCAATCAAAAATCATGGTTCAACTAGGAAATCAACAGCCTGAGCTCACTCACAAGATTTAGGAATCAAGATGGATGATTGATTTGGTTAATTATCTACATCATGGCACCTATCGAAAGGTATGACCAAAAATAAATGAAGGTATTTCAGATTACAAGTTGTACCTTATATCTTCATTGATAATGTGTTGTTCAAAAGAGATATAAATGGAATCTTGCTGCGATGTGTTGATTATGATAAAATTCAGAAAATATTGTCAGAATTCTACAAAGGACCCGTAGGAGGTCATTTCTCAGCATGTACCACAACCTTAAAAATTATGAAAGCTGGTTACTATTGGCCTAGCATATTGAGACTGTTTTGAATGGATTAGAAAGTGTAGAAAATGTGTTTTCTTTGTAGGTAGAGAACATTTAGATTCGCTACCTTTACACCTATTTCAGTTGATCAACCTTTTATGTAGTGGGGTCTTGACTTTATCGGCATGATAAACCCACCCTCATCATAAGGAAACGAGTGGATATTAACTGCTATAGATTACTTCACAAGATAGACTAAAGCAATAGCCTTAAAGGATGCGAATGAAGATTTAATACTATCCTTTTATGAAGGTATAGTTTGCAGATTTGGTTTTCCAACAACTATCATATGAGATAATGATTTAGCTTTTCTTGGTGTTAAGTTAACAGATTTGGTTGTCAAACATGGAATCTATCTAAGTTTTTCATCTAATTATTACCCACAAGTTAATGGCTTAGCTAAAATTACTAGCAAAAATATGTTAAGGATCATTAGAAGAACACTTAAAGATAATCAAAGAGCTTGGCATCTGATGTTGAATTCAACACTTGGGGCTAATAGAGTGACTCCTAAAATATTAGTTGGCAATTCACCATATAAACTTATGTATGGAAAAGAAGCGAGAATGTCTATTTCGGTTGAGTTACCAGCATTGGATTTGTTGCATCAAATGGGCTGCTTGACAATGAACCATTGCGGGTTTGTTATGCGAGTTAATGGAATTACAAGAGCTAAGATATCAAGCTCATTTAAATATGGAGAAAAATCATAAACAAATGAAGAAGAATTTTGACAAAAAAGCCAAATTTAGAGTCTTGATGAAAGAAATATTGTGTTAAAATGGGATGTTGATGGTGCAAATCCGGAAGAAACTCAAAGTTTTATACACTCAGAGTGGTCCTTACATGATTTCAGCTAGCAAGTAACACAATGCTTTTCAGCTTTCAAAGTTGAATGGAGAGAAACTTCCCATTCCTATGAATGGTATGTTTCCCACACATTGTTATTGAATATCTTGCAGTGATTGTTAGAGTAGGATTTTCCTTCAATAAGTGCGGTCCCTACACATTGTATCATTTTTCAAATCAATAAGTGCGATCGTGCATGTGATCAGTTTACGAGATATTTTCCTAGTTTTAGTTCCGTTTTGGAAGGGTTGGACCTTTCGGAAAAGGTAGATTTTGGTTATATGATTTTGACTCCATGCCCAATGGACAAGAGCAAGGCACTAGTCTTTAAGCTAGCAGGCAACTTTCCGGCAAGATCGCTAGAAATGTTGACAATTTTTACACTTGTGTAAAAATGGGCAACTCAAAACTTCATCGTTACGATGAAAGTCATGGGTGAATTATACCTAAACTAAGGGAGTTGGATATCATTTGTTACTGCTAAATTAGTTATAAGATTAAATGAAATATACAATTATGTGTGTTGTCAAAAATATAACACATCACATATTCTATAATTTCATGCCATCTTCAGCAAAAGAACATAAAGCCCCAAAGGACAACTATGTTGTCTTGATGAAGACGAAAAATTACAAAGTAGGTAAAGTCTTTGAGTTTTGAAGTAAGCAAACAGAAATACATATATCAAAAAATCAAAGTTCATTCTTGAATGTTTAGAGTTCTCATTAATATTCTTTCCTTCATGTTTAAGACATTCAATTATATGACTAATTTGTTTAATTCATCATACACTCCATTAAGAATCTTGAAATGCGAAGGAAATACACAACTCAATTTTGGAATTCAATTTTTATTCACAAGGAAGGTCAAATGTTTCCCACACAAGCCATTGGATGTGACTAAAAGTAAATTACATATACTAAGAAAGAGGTACACATGCATGAAATAGAAAGCAAAGGAATATGAGTGAACCAATAATTTCCTTTGTATATTCTTAATGTGCAGATTGTCCCCCTTCTAGTGTGTTCCATCTTTGTCTTCACATTTCAAAGCATGGTACCTGAAAAGTAAAAGAAAGGAATCATCAATAAAGAGCTCAGGGTTAATCCATATTCCTACACTGTCCTACTTTGTGCATATGGATCTCTAGCAACAGGAGATATAGATTACTTGAAGATCAAACTACATATCTCACTCAAAAAGAAGAAATAGAAAAGAGAATAAGAAACATGGACACAAGAGAGGCCAAAAATCCTAATTATTTCTAACTATTTTCTTAAAGTGTGTGCAGAGTATAGGTTGCAGCCAAGAAGAAATAAATCATGTATATGCTAGAAAGAAGGACCAATGTAACTAAAACTCAGATATTGTCTACAAATGGAAGAGGGTTACAATACAAAACAAAGAATATGCTTGCAGATAAGGTACATTTTCTAGATTTCAGCCAAAGGAAAGGAATTCTAGGAAAATTTTGACAGGGCTTCGCCATGTAAAATGGATATTTCCAATTTTTCCAATATCTTTATCAAGCTGAAAACAAATAAATGCAGTAAAATTAACAGAAAAAAGTATCTGAATCAAGGCTTATGCCTAATAATGGCATCAAAACAGATCAAGAATTGCCTAAAATTCTGCAGGGTATCAAAGAGTATAAGTGCAACTACAGACTACAAGTAGGCATTTAAAAAAATTAAATTGAAGAAAAGAGATATTCATGTATTTTTCTTATTCCCATGGGCTAGTTCCAATCAGAAAAATCAAAAGTGGATAGAGGGGAACTCTATGGTGAAGAATAACAATACTGGAATGTCAAATACAAAGGATTTTTCATATCTCAGAACTCAATTTTGAAAGAAAGTGTAAATGGAAGCAATACCTACCCAGAAGGATTTGAGGTTCAAACTATTTTTAAAAGTAATGTTTTAGAAAGTTCAGAAGAAAATGATACTCGGAACACAAGATACAAAAATCTACAAGTCACAACTATAGGTTAAAGCCCTAGAATGAGCTCGAAGGTTTCAGTATAGAAGAACAATGATCCATTTCTTAAGAAAACCAAATACCCATGAGGGGAAATGAACTTACCAGTCATAAAAGTTAGGTTAAATCGATCTCCAAGTCCAAAGCATGAACAAAGGATCAGAGATACAAAGAGCTTCATATTCACTTTCCATGGCAGACCCAATCCATCTCAGAGAATCATTTATGAAAGGGTTGGGTTCAAAAGTAAACACAATGGCAAAGCATAGTGATGCTCATCACACAGAGACCATTTTAAAGACAGAGCCAAGCTTTAAAAACTCCAATGGTGGCCAAGGAGAAAAGGTAAAGATCTTAAGAACCAGGAGCTCATTTACTTAGAAAGAAGTAGAGAAATATCTTTCTCAAAACAATGAATCGAGCCATGGCAGCCATCAGAGTAACAGAACAAAGCCGAGCTATAAGATTACCAATGGCGGAAAAATATTAACAAAGATCCCAAAAAATGGTTTGCACACAAAGCCCAAAACAACCAGATCTCATGAAGGATGAGCTAACAGAGCTTTGAAAACTCCAACAATGGCAGAACCTATCAAAATATTTCTCAGAAATCTCTAAGAGAAGATGCAGATGCTTAAGGGCCATTGAAATGGTTTAAATCAAGTTTCAGAATCTCAGAACAATGGCGTCGGGAAAATTTGCAGGGCTTCACCCACAAAACCAAATGCAAAGTGGAGAAAATGAATAATGTTCGAGTTGTTTTAACTCACCTACGTCAAGCTGCAGATAAAAAGAACTCAACCACAGTTAGTACATCAACGATCAAGCTTCATTGAGTACAAAGATCAAAGGTCAAGGATTGATCTCTACAAATAATGGGAACCATGCGTCAAGATTTGAAACACATTTGTCAAATGTCAGAAAACCCTAAAATCATGCTTTATGGATCAACGATAAAAAATCAACAAGTACATAGGTCAACGCTCTCAAACAGTTCATCAAGATTGATGCAAAAGTAGTCCAAGTGAAACGGCAGTCATTTAGCTAACTTATAATTTTCAAAATTTTATCAAGTGTCAAAATTTCTTACTGCGAGGCCCTGAAAGTCCACCTTGAGTACATGTGGCACCATCACAACAAAAGTGGAAAAATGGAGGTCGAAATTCACTTAGGTTTTCAAACCTTTAAAATGTAAAAATTTCTAAACATTTCCTGCAAGCCCGAGCTTATGTGATAAGAAAGTCAAAGCCACGGGGAAAAGTCAAATCAATTCTATAGAACATTGACAGTGAGTGGCGGGGCTTTGTGAAATTTGTGACTTTTTGCAAAAAAATAAAGGGTTAAAACTTCAAGTTACCTCGTAGGCCTACAATTCCACGAGTGCGAGAGATCGAGTAAATGTTGCCTTCAAGGCTCAAAGCGGAAGAGTTTTAAAACACCAAAGTTGCTGTGAGTCGAAAACCACCGAGGGAAAAAAATCCACAAAAGGTCTGAGAGTCCGTAAAGGACTTAAATTTTTAAATTTTTCCGCATGTTTGTAAAAGAAAATGGGGCCAACCAAATTATGCCATCAATAATCACCAAAAGGTGAAATTTCAAACTATACACTCTCAAATGCAAAAGCCGACAAGTATTACATGGTCGTGTTTAATTAAAAGGTGGTAGAGACTATGATATACCATGTGTGGCTGAATGTAATATAGTGACACTTTTCCAAAGTGCCCTTGTATTATTTTAAAACCATAGTATTATGCTAAGTCCACAAGAATGGCCAAAACTCAGTTGAAGACAAGTGTACGAATCAAAAGTGGTCCCCACAGTGGCTGGATTATTTTGCGAATTTTGCAAGTGTTGTAATTATTTTGCTCACAAACAGGGAGTTGTATTTTTGCATGCCTTCACAACAAGATAGAATAGAGATGAAGACAGAGTTGCATGTTCATGGAGAGAGACTTTCCTAGCAAGCAATCTTATTTTTAGCAAATTATTCATCCTTCTCTTCTTAAAAGTAAAACAGTTAACTTCAGTTTGACTATATTGTAATTAAGGCTAATAATTCCTATTTGTAATTGCATGCTCTATTTTTATTCCTTTATCTATTATTAAATAAAGGATAAAAATAGAATGCATGGGTGAGTACAAGCCTTAGGCTATTTTTAGGAAGAGGGTGAATTTTATTTTTGCTATATATTGTGTGCCTTTGTAAAAAACAGGAGAACTGCTTGAGGACTTTTTGGATATAGGAGTAATGAAGCAATTTTTGCAGTTTTCCTTCTGAGTGTGAAGTAATTTCTGCCTTACCAATTATTTGTAGTCTTGTGTATGTTTCTATTAGTCTTGTGAATGTAAATTCCCTGATTAATCATCTTACCCTGTTGCAAAATTCAATAGTTTTTGCATGATATTAATGTGCATGTTTAGCTTAGCAAGTATTATTGTGATAAACTCCCTCAATACCTCCAAGTGTTTTTCCCTTAATATTCTGTAGAAGAACTGTTGGTTCATGCACACAAAATCCTTCACATATCAATTGTGCATATACTCAGTCAAAGCCCTCATACAAATTTGGTGTATCACCTTAGTTTAATTATTTTACAGTCATCTTTTACCCTTAAAACCTAGAATCAATTTAGGATACATCAACAAGGAACCGGCCTTGATACTAGAGACTCACCTCAAAATAGGTATACCCATAGACCTGAGGTGTTTCCATTGTATCTACGAAAGAGAGAGATCAAATTCTATAAGCTTAGAAAACCTGCAGCCATCTCTCTACATGGTGCACTTTCGAGAGATAACATCTATATTTACCATTATATCCTCTAAGGACACTGGGAAATACTACCTATTAGGGACAGGAGCACCTAAGCTTTACTGTCCCCTTTGTATGCTTATGTCTTTTTCCCTCTTTTTTATAGTTTTCAAATGCTACATCATTTGGTACATTTTCTAAATTATTTCTTATTACTTTGAGTCATTTTATCTTGTTGTTATTAATGAAATTTGAACAAGGGAATCATATATATACATGACTTAATCACTATCATTTGGGGTTGGACAAATTGGGGCTAATACTTACTATCTACTATTTAGGAAAGAATAACATTCAAAGACTACATTTGGGTTGTATAATTCACTACATAAGAAGGGCTATTTCTTAATTCCATCTCACACATTTACCTTTGGGGAAAAGTATTTATAGCTCGCTATCTTAGTGAAAACCCAACTTCAAGGGACACAATTAAAATCACACACATACAAGAACTACATAAAATATTAAATGCAATGTAGCACTTGGTGACAATCACATTAGGATAAGCGTCGAGGTTAGTCGATTCAAGTATATTTATTATTTATTCTATTTAATGTTTTCTTGATCCTTGTGTTGATGCGTAATCACAACACCCCTGATTGTTTGTAACTTGATAGATTGAAATTGTTAGTGTGATTGCATAACATGGAGATTTTCCCAAAGTGTGGGACTTTTCAATTGGGAAATCTCTCTGGATGAAGGTCGATTCCTATTCCTCTATTCGATACACACACTCAAATTGTAGAGGATCTATCCTAAAATCTACTCTAACTTTCCAAGGAGACAGGGTTAAAAGGATTGCAAGAAATTGAACCTAAGCTACAAGAGGTGATGCACCAAAAGGAATTTTGAACACCTATTTTACATGGAGATGAAAACCAATAAGTTTAAAGGGGATGAATACACACCAAAATTCAACCAATTGCTATGAATTCATTCACCATTAAACACAAACCATTAAATATGCAACACAATTTAACATGCATAGTTAACCAAAATTGCAATGAGAGATCAAGAGAATGCAATGAACACAAGAGAGGGTTGAACTTCATCCAAAAACTTATATTATTGCTCCATAGATTTGATACTGATGCATTACAATGGAAAAGAGGCACTAATTCACATTACAACTTGAATGAGAGGTTTGAAATCTAAAAATTCACTTACAGACAAGAGAAGAAGGGAGGGTACAAAGCAAGATTATCCAACCTTTTGAAATGAGCCCATTCTTACAATATATAGGAAGAATGAGAGAAAGGAGAGGAGATAAGGAATTTGAAATCTTACTTCAACCACCAAAAAAAGTATTAAAATCACCTGCAACAATGATGGGTGCCACCGCGTAACCCATGCCTCCATGTACTTTTCCTTGTTGGAGAAGAAAGGAATCCCATACCTCATCATTTTGGTAGGTGAGAAATCTGGAAACACCCTCTAAAATGGGAAGATTGTATTTCTTCATTTTTAAATACTTAGCCTTACTAAAAATAAGAAAACCAAAAAAGTTTGATTTTGTGCAAATCTGAGCTTCTAGTCAAAAGTTATGGCCATCTAAAGATGAGGGTGCCATACTATAATAAATGTGAGTGGTGATCTCTTCCTTTTCCAACTCTAAATTGCATCACATCCTTCAAAAGTGAAAATTTCATATTTTTGGGATTCAAAACTTTGGGCTTTTTGATTTTGGAGTTTGGAGTTCTTGTTTGTTGCTCAAGATGGATCGAAGGTTATGAAATTTCGAACCTCGAAGTCTAAAATTCAAACTTTGAAACCATGTCGTGTGACACTATTCATCACTCGAGCAAAAGTTTTGAAATTCTAAAACTCTGAAGTTTGAAATTTGGACTTCGGGTTTCAAACCTTTACTTTTTTAGGTATTCAAGGTTTCGATATTTCAAGGTTTCAAGATTTCAGGATTTGGGGTTTCAAGAGTTTTGGGGTTTCGGGACTTTGGGGTTTTCAGGACTTGAGGGTTTGGGGTTTCATGACTATTCATCAACTCGACCATGCTACCAACTCCGAACTCTCAAAATCCTGAAGTACAAATTTTAGACTTCAGGTTTTAGAATTTTCTCCCCCCCACATGGCACTATTCACCGTGAGCTCCCAAGACACGAAAATCTGAAATTGACCTTCCTTTTATGTGTTGACCTCCAAATTTTGGAGCTTTACGCTCCTTGTCTCTAGGTTTCACCATTTTTGCTTGGTCCTACCTCTGAACGACCTCACCTCCAAAGTCTGAATTTCAGACTTTAGATCTCCTTCACTCCCCAAACCAACTCAAACTCCCGAGATTCCTTTGCAATGCACTCATCCCACTTTACTAAAATTTTCAACTTGAGCCCGAAATGTGAGCTCCCATGGCTAAATCGTTCCATCATTTTTTCCCAGCTGAGTCACATTTGTCTAATTTTACATGAGGGGAAAAATTTGATAACACCTTGTACAATTCGTTGTTTTACACCAAAAATATAACACACAATTTCTAATTTTCTTGATTTCACAAGGTCATGCCGAGATAGCCAAAATGTGAGAAATGATATGGGAATGGGATAGGTATATGCGGTAAAGATGGAATAGGTGGGGATAGTGATGATTCGAGGGTCTAAGATCAAGATAAACATAAATGATCGACTTATAAACTGTGAATTTATTCATTAATGGTAATGAATGCTTTTGTAACCTCTATGGGGGTGATATTATAGTCGAGTATGATCATTTTCCATATTTCTAGGTATATGTCTATGAGACTAAAAATTCCTTGATGAGGAGGTCGAACTCGAGGAAATTTTTGTTCATCTCCAAGTATTCCTCTCTAGTGAGGGTCATGTAAGAATGAATATGAATGAGGTAAAATCAGACTAAGGATTTTTTCATGTAATTCAGGTATCTTGGTCGACCGAATGTTGTTCAGATATGTAGTTAGTTGTTCATTGAGAGCGTCAAGTTTCCTGATGATTTGAGGTGGTAAAGGGGTGGATCTAAAGAATAATGCTCGTAGACCCAAGTCTATATCCCCTTGGTATCAATCAATTCTTGGAGAATGAATAATTGGCTCAAAGATCCTTCTACTGAGGTTCGGATGGGCCCGGAATAGTCATATGGGACACCTGACTCATGAGAAAGCTAAATGATGTCAGAAAATTGGTTGAAAGGGGCTAAGGACTAAGGTCAGGTAGTCTAATCCACTAATGACATGATTAATTATTTTACTCTAAATACCTATGCTATTTTAAACACCCAATTTAATTTTAAAAACATAAGGAAGTATAATTTAAATAAAATAAAATTGAATTTTCTTTTACTTAATTATAGTAAATTCACCATTGTTCAAATTAAATCAAAAATTTACTATTCTAACTTCTTTTTTGATCTTTTTAATAAAGCTTTTGAAAGAAATAAATTATTAAAGCAATCTAAGTCCCTAATGTTTTTGTATTTATCAAGATTAATAATAATAAACTAAAGACTAAATCTACGAGTCCATAGGAGATAATATAAAATGAAATTCAACTTCTTCTATTAAAATGAAAACTAATAGGGAATGGTTAGATGTGACTATTCTCACATTGAGAATTGTTTGATAATGTATTTACGTAGGAAAGTGCTTGAATGCTATTCATCTAATAAAATAAATATTCTTCTAGAAAAGCTTCCACCTCAAGTTTTCTGGAAAGGGAAAAGATTCTTGGAAATATTTTTTTGTTTTCATATGAACTTTCACCCATATAATTAAATCTTAAATAATTGAAAGAAATAAGTAATATAAAAAGTGCATGAACTTCTTCACTTCTTCCTCCAACTAATTTCTTGAGAAAATCCATAGGGATAAATTGGGAAGAAGTTGTCAATGGAAGATTTATGCAAGAAATGCTTTAAAAGAAACACTAAACAAAGAATGTATACAGGAAGTGATGGAATATTCCACTTCTATTAATTTAAATACACAATTTCCTCTAAATAAAAATAAGTAACAATTATTCAAAGCTTTAAAAAAATAAAGTATAGCCCTAAATTGGTTACTACTATAATGTGGTAGATTCTCATAGGTGAGATGTTCTTGTTGTCTCCTTATCTTTATAACCTCTTCGGGTGATGAAATCCAACTAATATTGCAATTTAAGAATGGTGACTACAATAAATAAGTAGAGAATATTGGCCATGGCTATTGCTTGCAAAGATTACTCAATGTAAGAAACACGGAAGAACAAACTAAATATATTGGTTTATATATGTGATCCATCTCCAAATTGTAGTAGCGTAACACTTCACCCAAAATATAAAATGTCCAACCCATTATACAAATAATTTAAGTCTAATTTTTATGGACTGCTAGGAAAGAAGATTTAGAATACAAGTGTCTCTTGAAAATGAATACTTGAAAATTATATTTGACACATAAACAAGAAAGGGCTTGTGTATTTTATTAATATCAAAATCAAGCATTACAATCAAAAGAGAGATCTACAATATTTATAGATATTGGACAATGTCTATCTCTTCCTCAATATATGGAACAATACAAACTAAAATAAGTAAATATGTAGGAATAGCTTATTGCCCCTAACTAATCCTATTTCCCCTCATGGAAATAATCTGGGAACAAAATATACAAGATAGAACATGATGCCACAAACCAAGGGATAAGACAACTAAAAGACAACTCACTAATAATTTACTTTATCTAAACTAACTTAAGTAATTAAAAAATTACTTTATTACAATATCACTTTAACTCATATGATGAATTAAGTGTTATTTTATTTCTAACATTCCCCCTTAATTCAGCATACTCGAAGTGAACAGGAGAGAAAAACTTTGAATGCCTCAAATTTTAGACGTGCAAGAGACTTTGTGAAGATATCTGCACGTTGATGTTCTGTCGAGGCAATGTTGGAGTTGGATGTTGTTGTTATGAACATGTTCACGAATGAAATGTACTTTCAACTCAAAGTTTTTGGTGCGTTCATGAAAAACTAGATTTTGAACAAGTTTTATTACTCCTTCATTGTCTACATGTAGGATTTTTGGATCTTTCTGTGGTATTCCCAATCCTTCAAGTATACGTCGGAGCCATATCGCTTCACAGACAACTCCACCTACTGCACGATATTATGATTTTGTGGAGGATCATGAAACACAAGTCTACTTCTTACTCCCCCATGATATCGGTCTAGATCCAAAAATAATAAAAATCCTAAAGTAGATTTCTTGTCATCTACGTTTCCTGCATGATCTGAATATGAATATCCTATCAAGAAGAAGTTATTGTTATTCTTGTATTCTAGGCCATAGTCCATAGTTCCTTTGATGTATCTACGTATCCACTTTGCTGCTTTCCATTGAGAAATCATTGGTTCTTACATGAACCATGAAATATAGTTAACTTCATAGCTAATATCCGGCCTAGTGTAAGTCAAGTAGATGAGACTCCCGATCAACTGTTGATAGAGATTTGAATTTACTTGTGGTAATGGATCTATTCGAGACAATTGATTTTTTGTCTCCATAGGTGTGGAAATTGGTTTAGAATCCATCATATTGAACTTCTTGAGAATTTTCTTGGTGTATTTCAATTGTGACACAAAAATATGATTTTATCTTTGCCAAACTTCAATTCCAAGACAATAATTCAGAAGCCCGAGATCGGTCATGTCGAATGATCATGTTAGATCTTTATTTTTTGACTCAATCATTCTCACGGATCCTCTAGTGATGACTAGATCATCTACATGTACTACAATGTCACAATATCCCCCCATTGATTTTTGAGATAGATATTAGAATCGTATGGAATCCTGTTGAATCCATTTTGAATGAGATGCTCATTGATTTTAATATACCATGACATGGGAGAATGCTTTAAACCATATAGTGATTTTATGAATTTATATACCTTTTCCTCTTTCCCTGGTATGAAAAAATCTTTTGGTTGAGTCATGTAAACTTCATCCTATAAATCACCATTAAGAAAGGCACTTTTCACATCCATTTGGTGTATTTTCCAACCAAATTGTGCAGCTAGATAAAATATTAACCTGAATGTTTTTATCTTAGCTATGGGAAAAAAAAGTCCTCATAATAAATGCCTTCTTTTTTCACATATCCATTAACAACTAGTCTAGCCTTTTGTTTATCAAATTTTCCATTTGCTTTCTAATTCATTTTGAAGATCCATCTACATCCAATCAGATTTTTCCTAGGTCAAAGATCTGGAAGTTGCCATGTATTATTTTTCATAAGTGACTTATATTTTGCATCCATAACATCTTTCCAAGGTTTAGACTATGTAGGGCTTCTGAAACTGTAGACGACTCAGTAGTTTCAACAAATTTACCCATTAAGACCATATTGACCTCATTTAGAGCCATACTATGAGTCCTCATTCTAGTGGTAGATGTGTTGGGGGAACTATCCAATTTTGCATTTATCATCATACTTGTATACCATTTAGGCATACTTTTAGTGGGTCCTCTGGGAGGTTGAATTTCACCATCTTCCCCATCATCATTTTCATCATCAAAGTGATTACCATCTTCTTTTTCACTATAGGGATGATTTTTTCATCATGTGAATGTATGGAATGAGCATCTACTTCTTTCTTCTCAAAGAACTCGGCATCTCAAAAAGTGTATACCCTCCTTGTTCTTGGATCCATAAGTTTGTAGCCAAGTGCTTCATCATTTTATCCCAAAAAGATAAGTTTTTCTAATTTCATATCAAGCTTAGTTCTTTTTTTCTTAGGAATGTGCATACTCGATTTACATCCAAAACCTGTAAGGTGTGAAAAATATGGCTTATTCCCTGACCATGCTTCTGTGGTGTTACTCCATCAATATTTGCGGTGGGAACTCTATTTAGTAAATAGACTACCGTTTTAACTACCTCGGCCCAAATTGTTTTTGATAAACTTGAATCATCAATCATACATCAACCTATATGCATGATAGTATGATTTCCCCTTTCAACAACACCATTTTGTTTCAAAGTGTGTGAGGATCCATTTGAAAACGAATGCCATGTGTTTCAAAAAAATCATTGAACTAATTCTTGGTGTATTCTCCCCCTCGATCTTAGTTGAATGTTTTTATTTTCCTACAAGACTTTGTTTCAATAAGGGCTTTGAAATTCTTGAAAGTTTCAAAAAAATTGTCTTTTGTAGAAAGATAGTATATCTACATTTTTCTTGAGGAAGATCTCTCAATACTATCGGCACAAGTGACGTGTTAGTTACTTCTTCTTCCAAAGCATGAAGTGATGCACACAAAGTTGTTACTCTTCTCAAAAGCATTTCAACTTTCTCATTTGGTTACATTTTCAATTTCAATAGTTGACTCTGGAGATGAAGTATTGTGTTCTTAGTTTTGGACTCAAATACTATTTTCAACTGGTCCCAAGATTCTTTTGCTATCGTGGCTAACGAATATGAGGTTGTACCTCATCTAAAACACTAAACAAGATTATTAATTTTTCTTTTTGATTTGCATGATCAAATGTAGCTTGTTGTGTAACATATTTTAAAAATCTTGTTAATCTACCAAAAACAACAGACCATAGATTTTCAAAATCAAGTTGTGCACAAATTTTTGTTTTCCATGCTGGGTAATTATTAGAACGTAAAATTTGAGAATATGGAAAAAACAATTTTGGTGCCATAATTTTGGCCATTATGAAGACTGATAAATAGTAGAAGAAAAAATTAAACACTTTTCCCCCCTTAAAACATGCACACCCCCCAAAAAATAATATTTTATTCAGTTTGGGCTCCTTTTCAGCCGTGTATAATGAATTTTTGGCACTATTGGCCCTGTTACAAATTTGGCTATGTGGCCAATTTGTAAAAATAAAAACATTTGGGCTCTTTGACATCTTTTTAATTACAAAAAACCTCTAATTTTTGCAATTTTTACAAGAAAAAGCTTATTAAAATCTATACTAATACGTATAGCTCACAAAAACACACACTTTCAAAAACAATAGTCACCTCAATCTGAGGTACCAATTGAGAGTTATGAATTGTTTAAATTATAATTTTAATATCTTTACGGACCCCTTTCCAAATATGGAAAAAATAAATCTATCCTTTAAAAAAAAATCGTTAAATCCAAAATTGGATTTTTTTTTTTAAACGGATTTTTAAAAGAAAATGTAGATTATGGCTTATGTGGCTCAACCTAGTACGTTTTAGGGAACAACTGTAGTTTTATCAATTTTCCTAAGAGTTATAAATAACCTTGGCCGCCTTTTTTATTATTTATTTCTTCCTTACTTTGGATTCACGTAGGTATTTTCTTTCTTTGATCTGTAGCTTTGGACAATAGTTTTCACATTGAAAAACCTTGGCCACTTTGTATTTCTTTGCTTGAAATATATTACAAGAACGTCTTCTTCTTCTCTTGAATGCTCTTGATCTATGAATGCAATCTCCAGGTTGATTGGAGGCTTGGGAGGTCACTTTGGATAGAGATCTTCTCACATGCACATAGAATTCTCTTGCCAAATATATGAAAACAAAAGCACAAAGAAGAGGAAGGAGAATTTATGTTGGGAGCTTGAAAAGCTCAGTCCCCACAATAAAAAATATTATATATATATATATATATATATATAAAAATGATTCCAATTTAAAATATATATTTGTAGGTACAAGTTAAGCATTTAAAAAAACATAGAATGAAACAATGTCACCTTTTGCAACATAGTTGTATCCAGGTCTACAAGGGTCTATGATTGCACTTGAGGTGTTCTTCAACTACAAATCAATCCATGAACCGGGGTATGGATTTCGGGTAGGGGAGGCTGTAAAATGGTGGGGACATATATGGCTCCTCCAAGCTCTAAAATTTCTCTAGGTCTCCCTAAACATCCTTAAAACTTCGTACACTCTCCCTGGATCAAAATATTGCTCTCATACCAAATCTTGAGAATGAATACTTGGAAAGAATATTTAACACAAAAACAAGACAGAGTTTGTGTATTTTATTAATATCAAAATAAGTCATTACAATCAAAAGAGAGAGCTGTAATATTTATAGATATTGGACAACTTCTATCTCTTCCACAATATATGGAACAATATCAACTAAACTTAAGTAAATATGTAGCAATAGCTTATTGCCACTAATCGCCCCTATTTCCTTTCATGGAAATCATCTAGAAACAAAATATCCAAGATAGAACATGATCCTACAAACCAAGGGATAAGACAACTAAAAGACAACTCACTAATAATTAACTTTATCTAAGCTAACTTAAGTAATTAAAAAATTACTTTATTACAATATCACTTTAACTCATACGATGAATTAAATGTTAGTTTATTTCTAATAGTGTCAAACAAAAAATGACAACTCAACCAAAGGAGAAGGATTCAACATTATAAATCTAGTAAATGAGGAAGAGGAACTCAAGATTTATCCAACAAGCACAAAATTAGCCAATTTAACTAAGAAACACGAGAAAATCCCACCTAAATTAAAACACAAATTTCAAAACACATGTTTTAATTTTTTGTTTTAAGGTGAAAAGACCTCCATTATTGACAGAGGAGCGATTGCATAATTTCCACAATCAAATGAGCTAAAATGAGGTTCAAAAGTGGGTTTATGATAAGAATGAACATTTTAGCTTGGAAAATAAGTTGAACTTAGTCACAAGAGGAATATAAAGGAGAGGGTAGGATATGGATTTCATATTTATCTTAGAAGAGGATTTTACCATCATAGGAGACATATAACATTTTTTCATGTTGAACCATGTAATGTGTGGGTGCGTACATTAGCTAGGGTTTATTTCGTAGGTGCAGGTATGACATGGGATCCCTAAAGTGAAGTGGATGTGAAAAACATTGAAAGGAAGAAGCTAGGTTTATAATTTGAAAATATCATAATATGAGTTACTTCCTGAACACTAACACTTAATTTAGACACTAGCATCAACTCTCACCAACACTCGGGAACTAGGTCCCTCTACTTAGGAATGAATATACACCATTTCTTAAAAACAAGGAAATATAGACACTACTCTAACCATTGTGGGTGGCATTTCTATTGGGGATCACACATGAATACTCCACTAAATTCATGTGCAAAAATGAGGTGGAGGAAATGTGTGTGTATAGAGAGGGGAGAAAGTGATAAGGGGGGTTTACTTAATAAATAACACACTGAGTTTATTGACATAAATCTAGAGTATTTTAAAGTTTGCAATAAGAAGACAACAATATGCAAAGCAAGACTAGGAAAATAGTCAACACAAAGTTTAGCTCCATTATGTTCATAAAAATATTTATTCTTTCCCTAGTTTTGCAAGATTGTAATGCTCTATAGGATTAGTAGTTGAGATGGAGAGGAAAAAATAAGACACAAAGATAGAAGAATTGTTGTTTTTTTCTTGTAGTAAGATGAATAGGAGCTATAAAACAAGAATATATAACCCATGGGAATGCAGAGAGCATTACAATATATAGCTAAATATAATGGATCTTTACATTCTCGTGTATTTTTTCAACTTAAAGCGTAATCGTCAATGAATAAATAGAAACTTTACGTGACTTAAGTCACTTTTTACAATGTTTCTCATCAACGAGGAAATAGAATTCTAGAGATATAAAGAGATAAGAGAGGGGAGGAGCTCCAAAATTTAATAAATAATCTCTGCTCATGAAGAAGATCCACTCATGATGAACTTTGTTGTGATTTTCTAGTGATAGACTCTAAATGAAGAATTATGACCCTTATGCGCTGTGAGAAGCCTCCTCACACTTGATCAAAAATTATAGCTCATTGGGTTTTCGAAAGGAGAGATAAGAGATACTTGATGAATATACCATTGAAAAAAATGAAAAATTTCTTCCCTCACATGAACAAACCTTCTAATCCTTGAAACATTGACATGCATCCTTGACCAATAATTCACATGAAATGAACATTATCCACTAGTTGCGTAAAATGAGATAATTACCCAAACGATGTAACCATGATGATACTTGATTCTTTCATCTTGAGAACATCGATGACCAATGACATGAAAGACCCAATTATTTTGACATAGAGGTGAAAGAAGGAGAGATACTAAAAGTTGGGGAGGGATAGGAACATCATAATAAAGGACTAAGAACTAAACACTATCTATCACCACCTAAGGTTTCATCCATCAAAAATCTAAGAGCTTCATTACATCCATCTAGATCTGCCACAAGGGACAAAAGGTTGGTTTTCTACATCACACTTCATAAGAGGTGAGTTCATTCTATTATATGCAAACATTTATTACATTCTACATCTAGGTACTTGCTCACTATTCCAAGTGCGACATGCACAAGAGCAACCTAGGGAACAATTCTCGCCAACACACACACACAAAGATAATTGCATTGGAGTCCGAGATGTAGTACAATGCTCAGTTGTAAGTTCACCATTATGATAATTGAGGATAGTCTTACCCCTCATTCTACATCTTTCTTTTTGGGGGATTTGATGTCTATTTGAGGGTTTTGTAGGTTCATTATTTATTATAGGTTTTCAATGACCTCAACGATCTTGGTGTGACTTCGGAGTGACCAAAGGAAACTAAAGGTGAAAATATTATGACTTTTCATGTAGGGGTTTTCTAAGTATTTCTGCAGACCTGGGCACCTAGAAACAGGCATAGAGCACCCGCAGACGACCATGTCCTTCTCTAGGTGCCCCAGTCGAGCCTAGTTCTTCATATCTACAATTCTATGAGCTTGAATGAGACGGTTAGTGCTTAAATTTTTCTTATTTTCCAACTTTGTGCACTCTCCAAGACTCTATGAATCATCTAAGGCATCTTACCCTTCTTTCCACATTAGCGTTTCTTTATTTAAGTCTTAGTTTCTTAGATGTATTTTCTGTATTTCATTATTATTCATTTATTGCTGCAAGATTTTATAGATTAGGCTCATATTTTGCATTTTAGGTTAATCATTTTGGTGAGCCTGAACTTGATCTTCACACTCCTAGGATCCTCATTCTTTTATTTC
The DNA here is from genome assembly GCA_018340775.1 of Taxus wallichiana var. yunnanensis. Lineage (NCBI taxonomy): Eukaryota > Viridiplantae > Streptophyta > Pinopsida > Cupressales > Taxaceae > Taxus > Taxus wallichiana. The sequence continues at coordinate 49,249,023 of CM031241.1, forward strand.
TCATACTCATAGAATCTTATCATCATGATTATCTCCATTAATGAATTTCTACTTATCAATCCCGAATTAAGAGAAAGATTCAAAAATATCTTAGTTACCACTCACATTCCTACCAACATACATCTTGATTCAATATATAAAAAATTTGTAGATGCAATTTCTAAGCATATTTCTTTCTTGTCCAATCATGATGTTTATCTTACTATTTTTTGATAATGACCCACCTTTTCCTATCATGAATCACATTTACAATATGGGTGTCAAACACACTTTGATTGATAATAGATCTAAACTCAATCTATGTTCTAGGTCATTCCTTGACAACATTTGCCTTTTGGATGTTAATGTTATTCCATCATGTCTTTCTCTCCATGCATATGATGGCTTTGTTTGTCCATGCTTAGGTCAAATTACTTTACCTATCACTGTTGGACCAAAAACTCTTAACACCATATTATTTGTCATTGAATTTTCCGTTTCATATTATTGTTTACTTGGTAAGACATGGTTGCATGCCATGGACGAGGTTCCCTCTACAATACATCATTGTGTTAAAATTATTCATAAGGGCATTGAGTATAATGATTTTTGTGATCGTCATCCATACAAATAATACTACCATGATAATAATACTTCACTTCCTATTCCAAGAATTGATATTACTAATGAACCTAAACCTATGGACACACCACCTCATTTTTCACCATGTGATGGCGTTATTTGCATGATAGATGTTGTCTCATCTACAACATTTTCTCCATCTACTACTACTAATGTTATGATTCTCTATTAGGGGCATGTTCGGTCCATAGATGTCGATCCATTCGCATGAGAAATATTCATTAACACGCCTTTCATTTACATGCACGTTTTTCATGAATGATTCTTATTGGGAGAACATTCCATTTGATCCTACTTGTGATGTCACTATATGCTTACATGAAATTTTGACCCGACTAGGCTTCACTTTCGAGGATCCTTATCCTCCAACTCATGATCCTCATTTATATTATGGATTTATCACTATCACTATTACTTATGGTATGTATGTCTTTCATCTCACCATCTACCTTGCGTGAACTCCTTGCTCTTCCCTGCTCACATTAGGGAAATCTTGGCTCACTTACATTGGGGGTAAATTATACTCTGATCATATTGATATCTCATTTCCTATGCACTTTGGCTATGTGTATATTTTCCATAGTTATTTTCATGGTTATACATATAATCTCTCTCCCTAGTATGCACACGGATGCCTATTACCCCTTTTATTGATGAATAATATGTTATGGGCATGTATAACTTACGCCTAAATGGATCCTTACTTGATCAACTTGGCACTATCGCTTTTCAAGTTTCTGATGCTTCACCATTTAGTTTTGAACATGACAATGATGATCTCTTAGATGAAATTACTTGACCATTTTTTCATTGCATACTTTGGGGGATTATATGTATTCCTCCCTCCCTTACCATCAACACATATCTTATATTCAAATCATTTCACATGTAAACTTTAGCATACACTCTAGCATCGTCATTACCCGATGACGCACTCTTGTGCTTCGACTCACACTTGACTGTAGAGGATTTCATATACACATAAACCTCACGCATTGCACAATATACACTACACATTACAAATCTTCACACATCATACACTTTTTGACATAGACATCCTCCTCCTCTTACATCTACTATGCATAATTTACAAGTTATGTTTTATACATCTATATATTGTCCACATTCTACACACGTGTACACTATTATATTATCCACACAAGCTTTGACATCACACACATATCACTATATATACTAAACAAAGTTGCACTCACTACCCCTATGACGCACTCTAGTCTAGCGGTCCATCTTGGACTATTGAGGGTTTACATCTAAAATGGACCTCATCACACTCACATGTTAAATAATTTGATCTTTTTATCATGTGACATGATTTATTAGTACTTTATTCACTCATGTAGTGATATACAATTTAGAATAAACCATCACTTCCATTATACACTTTAGGCTAAGTCATCACTGTAGCTTCTTTCCGTGATATATGCTTTAGGCTAAATCATCACACATTCTAACACCCCATCCTTATGTCACATATAATATCATTTACACAAAATTATTCTACAATCATCATGTCATTCTTAATTCATCAAATCTTTCTACATACACCACATCATCCAAAACATTTCTCGATGATGAGAATCTCATTTGTGGTTCATTCTTGATTGTTAAGGGGTATAAATAATTGAACCTCACTACATACAATTCCATTCAAACTCACTTGGGGGGCACGCAGCTCCTATCACATTCACTTTGTATTCCGTTCCATTTCATCCACCCACAACATACTACAAATCTTGGTTACATTTCCTCTTGTTTATTTATGCTTGTACATGTTCACTTTATTACAGATACTAGATAGATATCATGTACGTCATTATATTTATCATACACACATGTGTGTTCACTTGTCTTTCTAGTTGTGATCATAGATTATATAGATCCATTACACATAGCATGGATACTTGGTGCATTACCTATTATCAGAACCATTGTAGCTCTTGGGAACTTCTACCTTTGTACACTACATGTGCTATTGTTTAATTTTTACATAACATATTAATATATTCAATTATACATGCTTTGACATACCTTTAATATTTTTAACATGCTAATGGGTGCTTTGTGTGCAACATTTGTTTTGAGGACTATTTTCCTCCATGGTTGTCTAACACATTGTTTTCACATGCTTGCCTTTGTTTGTGGGATTTTCTATGAGTCTTATTTATTCTCTAATTTCTTGCAGCCATAACAACCTTTTTTATCTTTCAAAAAGCTACTAGGAACCGCAATACACTAAAATAGATAGTAAATCAATAGATAAATTATGGGACAACACACGTACCATTACAAATTGCAAACAAATATAGATTTTCCCACTCGAAAAGAAATAAATGTGGTGGGTTAACATTCTAAAAAAATAAAAGTAATAAAGGTATAATACACAAAGTAGAAGCTAGAAAAATAAAGAAACAAAGGACGAAACCTCAAAAATAAAACTAGGACATGTAAAAAGGCATTAAAAAGATGCAAACTCCTATTTTGGTCGCACAAGAAGAATTCCCACACCCAAAATTCAAAAACACTCCATGAAATCATGTTAAGTAGAATACGATCGTATACAATTAGATGTCGATAGACAGATTTTGCTTCAAACAAATCCATCCACAAGATAAATGAAGTACAAAACTAATGCCAAATTCATAGGTGAGCTAAAAATAGATGCATGTAGTTGAATTTCATAATTTTCTAACACTGACAATGTGATTAGGGTTCTCCTTAGTTGACTAAATAACCAAGTGTTATATCTAGATCAACCATATCAAATCGACATAGAAATAATTACAATGGTTACGGGATTATTGGAAATAGAAAGCTCAATAATAACAAAGAAGAAGACTCCCATGAAAGATACAAAACGGCTAATGGGAGTAACCATGACCAAAATAGGAGTAAGAATTGGCGGCATCAAAAAGCATACCCTTAGCTATGGTGCCAAGCCCATTTGTCAAAAAAATTATCATATAAATCATGAAGATGGTGCTCATGGACTTAGTGCCCAAATTGCCCTAGATATGGTAACTTCACACTATAAATACAATCTATGTGAACTAATCACCTCATAATTTCATGAAAATACTAGAAAGATCAAGGAAGGAAAACATACATTTTTCTTTGGGACTATTTTATTATGTCTTGCCATGTATTTCACCAAAACCCTCCTATCCCAAACAAAACCAATCAATGGTGGTTAGATACACCTATTACAAAAAAAATATTTGAGCATATGAATAAAATGGACCAAATACATTAAATTAAATCAATAATAGGCTGGAAAAACAATATCAAACAACTAGTAATAAACCAAGCAAGGGTATTAGAATGAGTATTGGAGAGATATGAAAATGAAGTAGTCTTCATTACTAACATAGATTACACATATATTAGACACTTCATTCCACAAACTTCACACATAGTACCATTTCCCTATGAGGCATCAGAAAAATTGGTGGCTAAAACCATAGAAGAAATAAGAAATATTCCAGAGGACCTTAGGAAACCACTACCTCCAAACATCCAAACATTAATGAAGTGATTGAAGAAAACTATGAGGAATTTAGGAATAAATATCCATAATAGTATGGAAAAGCATAACCAAGTAAAGTAGGACATACCAAGCAAAGCAAGACCTAAAACATACAAAAGAAGGCCAAGTAAAGGGAATTTTTCTTCAGCCCCCGCCAAAAAATGCCAAAAGGCAATGGCCATAAGAAGAATAGTGAAAAAAATAGAGGTTGATGAAGAAGAAGACAAATATTCACGAGAAACCATACAAATTTCCAAATCAGAAGAGGAAGAAACTCCTTCTCCTCCACATTCATTGCCAACCATACCATAGGAAGAATTAGGACCACATTTTTAAGGAGAAGTTGAACCTTGGGAAGACTCACAATTATCCCAACTTGCCTATGGATACTATAAGACATGTTTAACTCTAGGAGGTGTTTCCCATATGGCACAACAATATGAAGTAAGCAATGGAACAAAACAAGTGGCCATATCAGAAGCTATAATTCATTACATGAAGAAATTTTACTTGATAATCGGAGATATAATTCACCTCCTTCCACAAAAATTAATTTAGGAAATTCAAGCACAAGAAGACATAGACAAAGAAAACATATTAAAACCTCTTGAGAAAGAAATAAAACAATTAAAAAAAAAGAAGAAGACTATCAAAGATCAAACCCCATGGATGAGATAGAAGAGTTAATAAGGATTTTTATAAAAACATAGTAAGAAAAATAATATTAGGTGAGGAAACATAGAGAAGCATACAAAAATAAAAAATAGGAGCAAAGGGATGCATATGAGAAACAAATAAAAAATAAATAAACTACAAAAGAAACAAAAGACGTGGAAGCATAAAAAAAAGCAAGAGGAGGAAAATAGGAAGAAATTGGAGGAAACCCAAAACAAGAAAATGCATGAGAAAGAAAAAAGGAAAAAGGAAATGAAAGAAAATAAGAGAAAGGAAGAGAAAGTTAAAATTCAAGAGGAAAAATAGAGAAGAAAAACAAGCTAAGAGAAAGAATGGAAGAATGTGAAGAAGAATAAAAGAAAAGAAGAAGAAGAACAAAAGAAAGCATAGGAAGAGAGGAAAAGCAAGGAGATAGAGGAAGAAGAAAAGAGTAAAGAAGAAGAGGAAAAGGGGAGGAAGAAGAAGGAAGAAGAAACAAGAAAAGATGATGAATAAAAGGAGAGGAACAAGAAGAAAGAAGAAATGGAAAAGGACAAGAAATAAAAACAAAGAAGAAGAGAAGAAAAGAAAAAAGCAAGAACAAGAAGAAAAGGGAAAAAGGAGAAACAAGAATCATAAGAAAGAAAGTAGGTAGAACAAAATAAGAAGAAAAAGGAATAAGAGGATAGAAAAGAAACAAAAAGGAAGCAAAAAGAAAAGATAGATGAAGGAATAATGAATAGGTACCAACACTGGAACCACCCATACCAAACAAAATCTATAGTGGTATAGTACTTGTATAGTCTTCTAGAGATCCATCAACAAAAATTAAGAAAGCTCTCCAACAGAGAAGAATAGAGCAGTCCATCTAGTTACAATAAGGAGTTGTGGAACAAACACAATAAGGATACATGGTACACTTACACAAACTGCCACCCCTTCAGAAATCCACATGTAACCAATTATTAGATCAAACTGCAAAACAAGACTATATATCGATATGTGTAGATATGGAAGAAGCTATGAATAGAATATTGAAATTTATAAAGAAAACTAAGACACACATTAAAACCAATTCCAGTCTATAAATAGAAAAAACAAAAAAGAAAGAGGTAAAAGCAATGATTTTACACGATAATAAAGGACATGAAAATGAGAAGAATCCATAAAAGAGTATAAAGAGAAAATCCTACAACCACAAGTTTTGGAAAATCAGAAATGGAGGAAGGAGATGCAAGCATATCTAACCAAAATGGAGAGAACTTAACAATGTCGCAGGATACTACGCATATGCTATGGGGTGGCCAAGTGTGACTCAAAAATATAAAGAAGAATTAGACAAACTAGAACAATAATTACATAAATAATCTACAGAATATGATATAAAAACATACTTATATGGGAATCAATGAAGAAAACTTGTAGAACTTAAAGAACAATATCAGGCTAAACAACAACATCAAAGAGAGAAGATCATAAATATGCAAGAATGCAACAATACCATAGACATGAAACTTATAAGGATGTAACAAGAATTAACAAGTGAGAAATAGAGATTCAATTGAATCTAGTTGAAGCCAACCCCTTTACACATCCTTTAAATCGAGAAAACTCACAGATGCATGAATGGATACAAGTAGATCAAAGACCATTTAAACTTGTGGTATTATTTCGAAAAGAACATTACTACGCAGATCACAAAGTAAATCCCCATACTACACCATGAACAAGAGTATGAAGGAACAATATTTTGAAGGAAATCCATGACATCCCATAAACCCGATTAGGAGAGTCGTGTGAGGGAACACTTACTTATGCGACATATAAGTTTCTTGTGGTTGATGCCTTTTCTTTCCTAAAGTTTAGGTAGTAAAAAGGAGGATAAAATATACTCTAAGGAATTTGCTAAAGACAAGGTTCTTCATCACTTGGTTGTCTCGAGGATGAGACAATGTTTGAAATCGGGGATGATGTTGATAGGGTTATTCATTAATTTTTGGAATAATCTATAAAGTCGGGAAAACCCGCGAGAATAAGGAAGAAGCCGTGGATAAAAGGAAGAAGCTGCCAAAGACTAAAGATACTCATGGTACACAAAATAATTCACTAAACACCAAAGCAATCTGCATAATCCTATCCAGATTCATGAACTAAATGATACCAAAAATAGAGTAAGGCATAAGCCGACAGAGTCATGACGAAAAGAAATGTCTTTTGGCTTATTTTGTAAGAAAGATATTTATTGTACTTAATCAAATGAATATAGTGTGCCCCATGTACCACGTGAGATGAGATGTATATGAAATAGATAAGAATTATATGATATGTAAAGAAAAAGAGAAGAGTTGTGAATGTGTATGAGACTACATCAGTTTTGAGTATAAATAAAGATTGATGATTGGAGTAAAGCTTTTCATGTGATTTTACATTCCTATTGTTCACTAACTATATTTTCTTTACTCTTTTCCCTTGCACATCCTTTCAAAAGGATAAACTTATTAACCCTCACATTGTTGTTGAGGCTTAAGGTCAACAAAATTCATACATACAAACCTATTATAGAGATATTATAATCAAAATTTTAACATACAAACACACTTGAAGTAATTGTTATTTATATAAAATTGAAAAGGGCCCTAAAAAACCTTGAAATAATTTTATCAAGCACATTAGGATATCCCTCAAACACTTCTATTAATTACACTTTGGTTGTCACACCAAACTATAATTAGTGAATCTGTGGGAATCCAAACTCTATCAATAATTGTCAAATCCAAATAAAATGTTGACTTTTCATAAACCCTACTTGGTACTTTGCCTCAATAGATGAAAGTACAATAGCATGTTGCTTTTTACACTCCCAAGCAATTGGAGAAGAACCAAGACAAAAAGATAGCTAGAATTTCACCACCTTTCATCAATAAAATCAACACAATCAGAATCAATTAGTATATCCAACTGAGTAAAACGTCTGATGTAGTGTAGCCCAAAGTGTGAACTTCCCTGTAGATTTGGCAAAATACTTTTAGCATCTTGCCAGTGATTTCTATGAGGATAATTTGAAAACCAAGATAAAATCTCTACTGTAAAGGAAATATCAGGACGAGTATGGGTCATGTACAGTAGACCTACAACTTACTTCATTTACAAGGTAAGATCACAAAGAGGAGTAGTGAAGGTGAAAGTAAGAGTAACCCTAGACTGAAAAGGATATGGACTTGGATTGAAATCAACCATATAAAAATGTTGAAGAATATCATGGGTTTACTTTTACTACTCAAATGAATCCCTAAATCTGTCTTAGAAATCTACAAGCTAAGGAAATAATTAAATAATCAGATATTTGTCTTGTCAAACTACGTGGAAAGATCCCTCTGAATATTCTAAATGTAGGAAGAATAACTTCAAGTAAGTAGCAGTTCATCAACATATAAGATAATTATATAAAAATTCTCACCAAAATGTTGGATATATACTATAGTATTAGAGTGACAACAAACAAAACCACAGTAGATAGAATAAAATAATCCATATTCTTATATCAAGCTCGAGGGGCCTATAATAGATTGTAGAGAGACATTTGGAGTCTAGAAACAAGAAAATAGGCGTGAAAAATCATAATTTTTTCCATGCATAGTTATTCCTATAAATATCCATGTAGAAAGGAACTCTTCACATATATCTAGTATATTGCCCACCCCTGTGATGTAGCAATAACAAGTGCAAGGCATACTAAATCTGTAGACACTAAATCATACACTTTGGGTACATTACTAAATCATAATCACATACTACTATTCATATGCTTCTTATGGGAGAAAATAACTAATTGATCATTATAATTGTCCTCTTAGGTTCCCTTTTAGTCTCCCTCTTAGCCTTACGGACCTCTTGCTCAATTTGACCCTTCATATTTTACCTTTCTAGCTCTATCTATAGGGCCACCATCCAGAAATCCCCCTAGAACCCTAGACCTCTTTGTACTTTTTTCTCATTTTGGGTAATTCGAGTTTTTGTGCATCCCTATCTCTTAGGGGTTGTCCTTTTAGTGATCAATTACAAAATTTGAACCAAAGAATCATATAAATATAAATTTATGTGAACAAATTAAGGTTCCAAGCTCTAAGCATTTATACTATCACCTAAGGTTGCATCTCACAAGAACTCAAGAGAATCTTTGCATCCATCTAGCACCATTACAAGGGATAAGGTTTGGTTTTCTACATCACAAACATAGGAGGGAATTTCATTTTATTCCATGCACACATCTATTACATTTTTTTACATCTACCTATTTTCTCGATATCAAGTTCAACACGCACAAGAGCCACCAAGGATAGGATTATGCACACACAGAAATAACTACATTGGGTCGAGATGTAATGTAGTGTTGCTCGGTTGTAAGATCACAATTATGACACTAAGGATAGTTTGAACCCTCATTTTACATATTTATTTTTTAGGATTTGATGTTCTTTTGATGCATGTGATCTCTTTATTACAGGTTATCAATGACATCGGTGATCATAGTGTGACCACCTAGCAAAAAATAATGATGGTCTCAGATAATCCGGTGACCTCGTAAATTTCACTTTTAGAGCTTATGTGTAGACCTTGGTGCTTAGGAAGGATTACGACACCCAAGTGCCATAGTAATACTTCAGTTACTTAGTCCCTATTGCTCTTGCACTTCTAAATTGTTTTGGGCTTAGTACGACCTCTTGTATTCCTATTCTTCCATTCTTCCATTTTAACATATTCTAGGATATTTTTAAACCATCTAAGTGTTCTAACCTTACATTTCACTTAGGGTTTTACTTTCATTTCTTATTCCTTGGGTCATATTTCTATACTTTACCATCATATCTGCTTGTTGTAGTGCACATAATAATTTAACAAAGTAAATTTACATCATAGTTTTTTTAAATCATTTGATGATCCTGTCATAGTTGAATATGCTTGGATCCTCATCTTTCTTCTATCATGGGTCATAAATTTCCTCAAATTCCTTTTTCTTCTTTACTCAAAATGCATCCCAACTACCAAATTGTTGTAAAAAAGTATTACATTCCATCCGTCGTCCTACATATACTCTGCCACATGAAATACTTCCTATTTTACATCATCTATTTGACGACCCTATCCTTCTTTATCCTCCATCCAATCAACCCATGTTGAAATCAAATAAAACATTACATTCTTTATTTCAAAGTAAATTTCAAGTTATGGAATCCATGATCATATCTCTTGAATAAGAAATCCAACAACTTAAAGATGCTTCTCATAATCATGTTTGTTATCCTTCTACATCTCATCCTCATTCTATGTCTTCTACATGTACTCATATCAGTGAGCCTCAAGTCATACCATTACTGGAGCCTCTAACATTTGATCGCAATGTTAAGAAACATGACATTCCAAATGAACTCCTTAGTCACCAATTGATCGCTTTACAATATAATCAAGGTTATCCTCCTTATCGGCTTGCAAAATATCATAGTCTTCTGTATTTCCATTTTCATCAAATGAATGGACATAATGACAATGATTGCTATAGTTTACAATGAAGAATCATGCATCTTGAGCACCAAGGGTTTATCTCATTCACTGCACAACATTTTTTTGCACACCCATCTACAAATGCTACATCCAAATGGGCTCCTAAATATTCTCCTTCTATCTCTAATGAGAATCGTGCTCCCACTTCTCATGCCCCTTCTTTTCTCACTCAAGCACCACCTATGAAATCTACTCAAACCAAGCAACGTCTTGTAAATATCAATTCAACACCTCCTCCTATTGAGTCATCTGCAGCATTACCAAGTCAAACTAAGAAATCACCTCTAAAGGTTTGATATCCATCACCTCCTCCTGCTAAGTCATCTACAATATTACCAAGTCAATCTAAGAAACATCCTCTAAATATAATTTTAACATGGCCTTAACTCAAGTCTTCCACAATGTCATCAAATAAGCCACCATTATATAAAGTCCCTACCTAATCTCGACTTCCACATCTAATCACTTTTGTTAAGGAAACTACTCCTTACATTGATCCACTCAATATCATCACCTAGATCTCCATTACTTACACATGTGGGGGGCATAAAACTTGTTTCTCCCCCTTCTAGCATTGACATGAATCTTATTCCCATCATTTCACATCTGATCTATCACATCCAACATACACATCTTGATACGTTAGTATCATCATTACCCTATAACGTAATCTCATGATTTTCTTCACACTTGAATGTTGAGGGAATACTCTACACATGAACCTCACACACTGAAAATTACACATTTACGACATATTCTTCTTCCTACAAATCATATACATTATGCACTTTTGAAATCCTCTTCTTACATCTACTATATATCATACACATTATGCGCTCTCTACACATTACACATCTTACAAAATCTAAATATATTACGTTGTACATTACACATCATCACACTTGGCCCGTTGAACACATATATTTCTATTGTTATAATCACAACCAACACACTAAACACTTACAATATACATCATAGTCTACTCACACATCATGTTATTTTATTCTAAACTCTATGCATCATTATCAAACCTTTATAGCACACACTACTCGAGGATGCACTATAGTATCAAGGTTCATACTTGAATGTTGAGGGTCAAAATAAGAATTGAACCTCACCTCTATTAGAGTTCACAAGCAATGAGAGGGGGGGTGAATAAATGAAAATTAAAATTTTAACAATGTTGAACCATATTTCTATCAAGGAGTACAATCATATAATCATAAGAATTTAAAAAATCATATGATAATCAATATAACATAGAACACATAATTTATAGTGTGAATCCCTTCCAGGAGAAAAAATGACTTGAAACCAAAAATTTATTAAGAACACCAATTCCAAAGTCTTACAATGTATTCATTTGAGCACCCACTCAACCAGTGAAGCACCCACTTCACTACTTCAAGCACCCACTCAAAGATTTTTTGAGCACCCACTCAACAAATGTTAACAAGCACCCACTTTAAAGTAGCACCAACCACTAATTTAATCAAGCTGCATTGATCTTTTATAGGACACTACCCACAAGGAGGATACAACCCCTAGATATGCTAAGCTACAACTTAGACTTATTTTTCATACAAATTTTGATCATCTAGTTACAAAAAATTCTTACACAATAGATCATGATAATGTTTTTGTATTTGTATGTAATGTGTCTATCATTATCTTCTACTCATTGATTTGAACTCTCTTTCTCAATCAATCTTCCACACAGATGCTCTTTTCATCTAATATATCTTCACTAGTTCATTTTTCTTCTCTCCTCTTTCCTCTTTTTTTTATATTATGTATCTCTCTCTCTCTCTCTCTCTCATCTCAAATGCATTGTCTTCACACTTGAGAGACACACGTATTGGCATCAAATTTTCTCTATATAGATAATCGATTCTCTTCATCACATCCTTTAGCATGTCGTGAACTCCTTCCTACTCTGTTACCTAAAAATTTGGTCTATTAAATGCATGCAACAAACTCCATATTTTTTCTATCTATATTCAGCTTGATTTCACCTTTTTCTATGCATTTTCCAGAAATTATTCATCAGTGAGATACCTAAAATAGATTTCTCATATTTTTAAAATTTCCCACGTAATCAAGATGCGTGAGCCACTTTCTTCTCTTATATAAAGAGTGTAACCATATTTCTCCTAGAATTTATAGGAATTACATAGAGAGTGTAACAATATTTCCTTAAAGTCAAAGAGCATTAAATGTTGGAAGCTAGAACAATAGATTTCATCATTCTTTGTGGAGCTCAAGTCGTATACTTTTCCGCAATCACTTGAAAATTGAATCACCATTAATTTTGGAGAAAAAAATCTCACTTTTCTATGTTCAAATTAATTTGATTATCCTCGAGCCCTATGTTATTCATATTTGTTCGATCTGTGACTTTCCTTAGCTTCTTTGACATTTTATTTATATCATGACTATGTCATTTAATCTGCGGCATTTCTTATTTTGTAGATTTTCTTTACTTCTCGCTGCTCTTACAGAATTTTGTGGCTTTCCACTACTTTGTCTAGTACTTCGCGGTTTGTTCCTTATATGCAGCTCTTTCGTTTTAACTGTGGCTTTTGTAGTTCTCTGCGAATTCCTTTAGTCCTTCATGGCTTCTCTTCTTTATCTGTGGCTTTTCTCCTCACTTCCTTACTCCCATTTCTTTTCCTTCAAAATCTTCTTACAGAATTTCCTTCACATCTGTGGCTTCACCATTCTTACTCATGGCTCATCCTTTATCTTTGTTTCTTTACGACTTCATCCATTTACTCGCAACACTCACTAAGCTTTCACGATTTCTTTTAGAGCTCCACATCTTCTTTAAGACTTTGGTGGCTACCTCTTCATATCGACAACTTGCATACAAATTGTTTATGTTCCTTAGAACTTATCCTTGAGCATCTTGAAGCCTATGTGAGCTAACACTACATATCAACCTTCATCTTTCTCATTTGTTCACTTTACCAATTGACCCTTTTTACCATCAATACCACTTGATATCAAATTATTTTTCAATAATGCATCTTGACATTAATGACAACACATATGATGATGACAAGGGTCCAAAATTCCCCCCCTTTGTCATTAACGAAATGCTTCAACACTTCAATCTTGAAACCTATAAAATTTTTGATGGAAATGTACCTGCATACACGGTTTTGTTTTCAGCTTCACTCCACTGTATATATTTCTTTATTGGTTTCAATGTCTCTCCCCTTTTTCTATATCACAGCATCTCTCCCCCCTTTAATGTGACAAACTGGTTTTTATTTCAGCATTTCTCCCCCTTTGACAAAAATGACAAAAGGCCAAGTATGCTGTATAAATATGAAAATACTAGTAAGTTGGATACTTCATGTTATTACCTCAAGAATCTCCCCCTAGGTTGATGCTTCCGATCCATATATTCTAGTGTACTCACGACAATGCTCCCCCTGAGCTAATGCATACTTTGATAATCTCAAGCAAGCAAAGTAGCTCCTCCTCACATAAACACTTTATAGCACTGATTTGTAGCTGATTTAACATGATAATGATCCGTTACTTATCTTTACACATTGTAGATAATGGAGGGATCAATAATAACCCCGATTCATTCCTTAAGTACTCAAATGTGGCTCTTGGAAGTGGTTTAGACATAATGTCTGCAATTTCTTCTTTTGTGCTCACATATTCTAGACTGATTTTACTGTCATTTACTTGTTCCCTCAAGAAGTGATATCTTAATGGAATGTGTTTGGTATTTGACTGGAACACAATATTCTTGGAGACACTTATTTCACTTGTACTATCACACAATAAAGGAATTAGATTTTCATATTTTACCTTGTAATCTTCTAATGTTTACTTCATCTAGAGAACTTGAGTACAACACATTGTGGGAGCTATATATTTTGTTTCACATGTTGAGAGTTCCATTAATGATTGTTTCTTGCTCGACCAAGAGACTAGGTAATTTCCAACAAAAATTCTCTTCCACTAGCACTCTTCCTATCATCAATGCTTCCTACCCAATCAACATTTGTATATGCTTTTATGTTGAAGTCATTACTTTTGGGGTACCAAAGTCCATATTCAATTGTTCCCATGAGATATCTTAGAATTTTTTACTTGAGGTGTGTTTCCCTTAGATCTTCTTGAAATGTTCCAAAAAGTCCTACCTCCTACATGATATCAGTTCTTGATGTCATAGAGTAAAGTATAATTCCTATCATATATCTACACAGTGTTTTGTCTACTTGTGGTGAGCTGGCCTCCTTGCTCAGCTTGCATCCTACTTACATTGGTGTACTTATAGGTCTGCATTCTTCCATCCGAAATATTTTCAGCATTTCCTTGATGTATTTATTTTTGGATATGAATATGCCTTGATCTAAATTATTGATTTGTAATCCCAGAAAGAACAAAATATCTCCAAGCATAGACATTTCAAACTCTTCTTTCATCATATCAGCAAATACATAAGTCATTTTATCATGATCTCATCTGAATATAATATCATCTACATACACAATGACAATTAACAAATGATCCCCTTCTTATTTTATATAGATATTACTATCAACAACACCTTTCTTGAACCATTGCTCAATGAGGTATGAATCCAATCTATTGTACCAAGCTATGGGAGCTTTTTTTAGTCCATACAAAGCTTTCTTCAACTGCACACATAATCTTTATCTTCTATTAGTGAAAATCCCTCAGGTTGTTCAATATATACCTCTTCATTTAGAAAACCATTAAGGAAGGTTGATTTCATGTCCATCTGGAACACTTTGATCTTCTTGTAAGCCATGTAAGCCAAAAGCTATCTAATTGCTTCCATCCTTGCTATTGGTGTAAATGTTTTATCAAATTCAATTCCTTTCATTTATGTGTATCCTTTGTATACAATTCTGATCTTGTTCCTTATCACTTCTCCTTTTTCATTCAACTTATTTATGAAGACCCATTTAGTTATAATCACATTTTTGACTGTGGTCTAGGTACCACTCGAGGTTTCATTCTTTTCAATCTGATCAAGTTCTTCATTCATTGTGTCTACCCAATGTTGATATTTACTTGCGTTTGTAACATTTTTGGGTTCTACCATGGATAAGAGTGCTATGTCTTCATGATTTTGTTGATCTCTTAGTCTCCTTCTTATGAGAATGTCACCTTATTTATTTCCAATAATATGATTTTCTAGATGATCCCTTTTGACTTACTTTGAGGGTGCCTTGGTGTCTTTCCTTTCTTCCACTTCTTCATGCGGACTTTTGATTTCTTCATCATCTTATTGTTCTTCATGATTTTCCTTGTGTTGAGTGCTATACTTAACATTTGTACTTTCAAAAATTGTTTTGCAACCTTTTATTGTAACACATGTAAGCCACATTAACTACTGAGTATCCAAGAAATATGCCTTCATCACACCTAGATTGAATTTACCCAAGTTGTCTTCATCTCTTTTGATATAACATTTACTTCAAACACTCTTATGTGTTTTAAATTTGGGCTTGTTCTTCCACAATTCATAAGGAGTTTTGTCACTATTTTTATTGAATTGGGATTTGTTCAGAATTTATACCATGTTGAATACCGCTTCACTTCAATATCTATCTGGGAGTTATGACTCATTCAACATTGTTCTTGCCATCTCTTGTACAATTTTGTTTTTACTTTTAACATCTCCATTTTTCTAAGGTGTTCTGGAGGCTGAGAATTGTCTTCTAATTCCATGTTCTTCACAAAATGCATTAAACTCATTTTCCCAAAATTCTCCACCTATATATGATCTAGGAATTTAATCTTCTTGTTTTTCTCATTCTCCACTAGGGCTTTGAATTTCTTGAATATGTCTAAGGCTTTTGATTTTTACTTTAAACAAGCTACCCATGTCATTCTGGTGTAATCATCTATAAGTAACATGAAATACACATCACCTTGTATGATTTTAGTTTTGGTAAGACCATGAAGGTCTATATGAATCAACTCTAGAGGTCTAGTTGTAGAGTATTCTTTTGACTTTAATGATCTCCTTGTTTTTTTTCCATGTAAGCAAGCCTTGCATATCGTGTCTGATGGTATTACAAATATTTGGCATATGTCTACGCATAACCTTTTGTACTTAATTTTACAAGATTTTCAAAACTCATATCCCCCAATCTTCTCTGTCACACCTAGTTCTAATCTACCTTACTTGTGAAGCCTTTTTCTTTGTTTATCTCATTTAGAACATACATGTTATTCTTATTCCACTTGGCCTTTGCAAATTTCTTCCCTGTTTTTCCATTTATAGTATCAAAGATTTGTCATGGAATATCAGATTGTATCCTCTTTTGCACATTTGACTTACCCTTAACAAATTGTGCTTAAGACCTTCAACATATGGAACATTTTTAGTGATAGTATTTCCATTATCTAGACTCAAGGTTCCTTTTACAACTATATTTGCTGAATTGTTGTCACCAAATCTCACAGCACCTGATGCATTATTTAATAGAGAAATGAATTTACTTTGTTCACATGTCATATGGATGAAGCATCCACTATCCAAATACCATATTTTATCTTCATTTTGCACATGGAATGTGGTTTGCACTATTAAGCAAGACTCTTTTCTCTTGTTGACAACTTCCTTGACAACATACACCCATTTATTTTGTTTGGGAGGTTCTTTTTACTTTTTTTTCTTCATTTATTTTCTTGTGATAATTATGGTGATTGGAGTGAGCAACATTATAGTTTGGTCTAGTACAAGATGGGCCAAAGTTCCTTCTATAACCTCTAGATAATTTATACATACACCTTATGTCCTAGCTGATTACATGAAAAAAATGTCATAGAAAACTAATTACATAGGTGATTCTAGGAGAAGTAGTCCTTTTTTTGGGATTTTTGAACTATTTATTTACATCAAAATATGTGTTTGTAATTGATGCAGTCTTGTTTCTTTCATTCTTTGCAGGCTCATTTTCCTTACTCTCTTCCTTGAAACCAATCCTAGATTTATCATTTATATCATGTTGGCTACTCACTATGTTAGTAAAGACATTTAAACTCTTCTCTAAATTTTCATACACAATCAGCTTGTTATTAATTTGTTCCATCTCAACTTTTAGTCGCTCAAGTTCTTTGTTCAATTTTGTAAGAGTTTTAAATATTTTCCAGCTCGGTTTCAATCTCCTTTGATTTGTAAGACTTTTAAATATTTTCCAGCTCAGTTTCAATATCTTTGAGCTCATTATAATATTCTTGTTCTCTTAGAGTTTGTCTTTCTTCAAAGATGTGGATTTTTTCTTAATAGTCTATTAATGTGCATCTCGTCTTTTGATTCTTTTTCCTGTACAATCTCAATTCTTCAAGAGAACAAACTAGTTCAGCTTCAATATTTACTTCAAATTCTTCTTCATCAAAGTCTTCATAGTAAACTGCATTATTTCCTTTTAAACTACATTCTTCATACGCATTTATATCCATAAACAAAAATTCAGAATGATCTTCATCATTTTCATTTTTAGAGTTGTCAGGGTTGCTTGAATAAGATTCACTTGACTCTTCTTTTGAATATAAGTTCCTTTTGTTCCTAAAGAAATTCTTCTTGTTATTTTTCTTTTTATATCCAGTTTCTTTCTTGTTGTGTTTATGACTATCCTCTTCATGTTTAGACTGAGTTTCTTTACTTTTGTTTGGATATTTAATAGAAAAATGACCTACTTGTCCACATGCAAAGCATTTGAAAGGGAGTTTTCCTTTATACTTACTGAGTCTATTTTTAGTCTTCTTATGAACATTGCTTCAATATTTTCATCATCTAACTCATCTTATGAAACTGGTTCTTCTTCTTCTTCTTTCTTGGAATGGATTTCTTTATTGACCTTGAATACTACTTCTTTCTTAGTATTCTTGGATCCACATGATCCTCGTCTCGTATGTCGAGAGATTTCTCTATAATTCATCCATTGTGAGATTCTTCATGTCTTTGGATTCTTCTATAGCTAAAACATTTACATCATATTTTCTAGTCGAGAGATTTTAGGATTTTTTGAACTATGACCGATTCTTATGGTTTTCACCTAGGCACGTAATCATATTAATAACTTCATCTATTCTCTACATGTAGGCTGTTATACTCTCATCATCTTTAATCTTCATATTCTCAAACTGAGCTATGTAGGTCTACAACTTTGCTAGCTTGAATTTTTCATCTCCTTTATAAATACTTTAAAGTTTGAACCCTATCTGCTTTGATGTTGTGTAGTGCATAACTTTTACAAACTCGGTTTCAATCAGGCCACATAGAATGGTGTTCATTGCTCTTGAGTTGCATTCATATTCTACTTTGTTTGTTGAATAAGTGATTTATGTGGCTAGAGGATTGTGTCCTTTCTCAACACATTCCTAGATATCAAGGGTAAGTGCATGGAGATGGAAGAAAAATGGGGGTATAAAAGGGACACCTTTTTCTGAAATAAGAAAAACATGAACTTCATCAAATAATTCGGCATGCCTAGGCTCAACATTTGACAAAATGATAAGAATAAGTACCATAGAGCTCAGAATCTAGTTTCTAAACAATTTTTTTTTTTTTAAATGGTTGAGATCAAGAGGGTCAAATGTGGCATTGCACACAAAATGTGTCTATTTTTAGTCAAAAAGATAAGAACCTATTATCTCTGCACCCCCATTTTTGAGTTCTCTAAACTTTATCTTAAATCCCTTTTGTAGAAAGTTTTCTAAGATCATGTACGAGGTACCATTAATTTTTCATAATTTTTGGATGAATATATAACTTTTTATTAATTTTCAAAGTGCACATATCGCGAAAATGAAATATTTGTGTGTGCACCCCATAACTTTCAAAAAAAAGGTCATTTTTAGTTTTTTTTTTTGAGTGCATGTAGAATGGAGTTTATAAAAACCCACTTTATAAAAACAAAATTGGATGAAAAAATCATAAATTTTGCACCAAAATGTATGCATAGGTTTTTGCAAGAAAACAAGGCACTAGTAAAAGAAATTATGGATGAAATCCTTAAACTAATCAGATTTTAGAAAGAATTATATCGTCATCAAGGTAAAACTGAGCTTGACATCGTAGTATAATTTATTTTTGAATATTATGTTTTAATGCATGATATATTTAGGCACACACGTGAAATTTTGATGTTTTTTTGTCAAACACGCTTTTAATCACACATAAATAGTCCAAACCTTTGGTTTGGAAATCTAATGCAAATCCAAGCCTATGGATTGGGAATTTCAAACCCAAAAGAGATGAAACATGAGTGCGTTATAATACGCTCAAGTTTCAATGTGTTATGTGGTATATGTGTTTGTGGCATGTTTGTATTGACTAAAATAAATGTTGAAGTATAAGTTTTTCTTTTATTATTATTTATATTTTATTATTTCTTATACTTTAAATTTATTTTAGTAAATATAAGATGTTAGGGTCACTCTGCACCTTATATAACTATTCTCATAGCTCCATCTATCATGGTTTAGAAGATAATTTTTCATATTCTAATTTGGTTAGTACATAGGTATTTTTCAAGATTTCAACATTCAATCTTTTAGGGTTTAAATTATACAATCGATATTTGTTTTGTGAAAGAATATAGTCATTGTTTAGGTTTTGGGGCCTTTTGGATTGGTTATTGACATTTGTAGGAGTGTTTAGGAACATTTAAAAAAATTACTCATTCAAAGGCAATCTTGTCGATAATGAGTTTTCTAGGTGCAGGAAACAAACACTCCAAAGGTGAAATTTGACTTCTTCAGATGATTTTGGAGCTCCATAAGGATTTAGGAGTAAAATAAATAGGAAATGGAAAGATATGTGAATCCTATACATGTTGGTAACATCCATTTTTCTCTAATAATTTAAGGTTTCATGAATAATTTCAAGATAATGTACCCACCAATTTCGGTTCAGGAAAAAATGGCCCTAAATTTATAAGTACTAAAGATATGATCACCACATGGTGATAGGTTAATATTTCTAAACATTGATAAGTACCTCTGGGAATGGGTACTATCATAAATTGACTATTGTGTAGAGTGGGTAAGGATCTCATGAGGATGAGGCCAATTTTTGTTAGTTAAAAACACCTTCCTAACACCCCATATTGT
Source organism: Taxus wallichiana var. yunnanensis (assembly GCA_018340775.1). Lineage (NCBI taxonomy): Eukaryota > Viridiplantae > Streptophyta > Pinopsida > Cupressales > Taxaceae > Taxus > Taxus wallichiana. The sequence goes on from CM031241.1 coordinate 49,269,523, forward strand.
GTTTTTGAGTGAAGAAACTTATAACATGAACTTTAAACCCTAAAACCTAAGCCCTAAACCATAAAACATAAACTTAAACCCTAAACCTAAACCCTGAGACCTAAACCCTAAACCCTAAACAATCAACCCTTAACCTTGAGCCCTTAAACCCTAAACCCTCAACCTTAAACCATAAACCCTTAACCTTGAGTCCTAAACCCTAAACCCTAAACTATGAACCCTAATTCCTAAAATCTAAACCATAAATCCTAAGCCATCAATCCTAAACCCTAAACACTAAATATTAAACCCCGAGCTATTCATCTTAAACCCCAAACCTTAAACCTTAAACATTCAACCCATGCCTTAAGCCCTAGGCCCTAAATCTTGAACAATGAGATCTAAATGTTAAACCCTAAAACATAAACCATAAATCATGCACATTAAACTCTAAACAGTAATCCTTGAATAGTTTTGAGCTAATCAAACACCCTCTAAGATAGTTCAAGAAACATATTAAGCGTATGGAGGTGATGTCAAAGAATCTTAGAAGTATTCGAGGTAATTTAGGAAGATTTAGGAATATTGTTTAGGGCTTATGGTTTAGAGATCATGGTTTATGGTTTAGGGTTTAGGGTTTAGGGCTCATGGTTTATGGTTTAGGGTTTAGGGCTCAAGGTTAAGGGCCTAGTATTTAGGGTTTAGGGCTTATGGTGGTAAAAATAGAGTTTAGGTTTTAGGGCTTAGGGTTTAGGGATCAAGGTTTAGAGTTAAGGGTTTAGGGTTTATGGTTTAGGGTTAATGGTTTAGGGTTTACTGATTTAAGGGATTTAGGGTTTAGTGTTTAGAATTCGGGGCTTAGGGTTTTAGGCTCTAGCCTTAAAGTTTATGATTTAGGGTTTAGGGTTTAGGGAACAAGATTTAGGGTTTTAGGTTTAGGATTTAGGGTTTAGGGGTTATGCTTTAGGGCTCATGGTTTGGCTTAGGTTTTATGGCTTAGGATTGATGGATTAGGGTTTTAGTTTTAAGGTTTAGGGTTTAAGTTTTAGGGTTTAGGGTTTAGGTTTTAGGGTTTAGGGTTTATGGATTATGGTTTATGGTTTACGGTTTAGGATTTAGATTTTAGGGTTGAGGGCTCAAGGTTTAAAAATAGGGTTTAGGATTTAGTGTTTAGGGATTACGGATTAGGGATACCTCTCTAGGGGAGGTGTAACTCCTTCTTGAGGATCATATTCATATTCGATTTATCACCGTAGAAAGTGTAAATCCTCTATTAAATCGGTTATTCATTATGATGTGGAAGATTAGTAAAGAAAATGAAAGTTAGAAAAGTATATTTCATTGGTAATTAGTACTAAGTATCAACAAGACTAATATGGCTTCCGACTAGGAGGGTGTGACAATATTAACACCATATTTCCTAGTCTCATGCCTAGAACCATCATTGATGTTGCTTGTGCAAATAAGCATAGCAATACGGGTATGACTAAGAACACAAAGGAGTTATCAATCGCCTAGAAAATATTTCTTGTTTAGTTCTGAATGGGAGTCAGTTAGCCTACGAATTAGTGACCTTCCATTCATTGGTAATTCCTTCTATGATAAACCCATGGATGCTTTCAAAAGTTCCTAAAAAATATAGGGGTAGTCATCAATCCTAATGAAGGGTGTGATGTGATGTGTCAAAATTATATATTCACAAGAACCTCTTCTTCCTTAAAAGTGTCTGGGTTTTCCCAGTAATGATTTCTCATTGTATCCAAGGATCGATGACTACTAGGGTTTGTGATAGGATTGGACATTCAAGAATCATTGAGTATCTGAATTAGAATTTCATTGCATCTAGAGAAACATTATCTAAAGTTGAGTAATGCATCTTGAAAAATAAAATTGAACCTCAAAAATCCTCTTAAATTTCACATCTAGGTCATGTTCTTGGTCATGATTCCATTTCTATTTCTATTTTGGTTGTGGTCATAAAATATGAAATTTTTAAGAAAGGCATCCACACTTGAATAATTATTCCCATTTAGATTTTTTTTGATGCCAATGGTAGTGGCAGTACCTATGGAATTCAGTTGGTGGACGGCAAGGTTGTGCCCTTGTTCGCTTTTTCCCTATGGCATCATAGGTATCCTTTTCTAAGTATTATCGCAGATAACTCCCCATGCTTGAGTGATAAGTTTAAAATATCCCTCAGCTCTTGGGAACTTATTTTTATGAAGATGCAATCGTAAGGCTAGTTTTAGCAGGTATTAATAAAAAAAAATAAAAAAATTGACTGCAATTACTTACGAAATGCATTCCTTCGCTTCGAGCTTATCTTTATAAATGCACTTTGATTTCCAAGTTCTCCATATTTTCCAAATTTGGGTTGAATTGACATTTTGGACCTCTGAAGGCATGAAGAAAATGACAAGTTCATTTTCTCCAACATTTCTTGAAGAAAATTTAAACAAAATGAAATTTAAAATTTGGAGGTGGCACATGGTAGACATTAATTATCCTACCACCGATTTTGAGTGATGAAACTTCTAACATGAACTTTAAACCCTAAACCATAAACCATAAACTTAAACCCTTAACCCTGAGACCTAAACCCTAAACCCTAAACCATCAACCCTTAACCATGAGCCCTAAACCCTAAACCCTATGAACCTAATCCCTAAACCTAAACCCTAAACCCTAAACCCTTAACCCTAAACACTAAATCCTAAACCCTGATTCCCAAAATTTGAGCCCTAAACCTGAACCCTAAACCTTGAGGCCTAAACCATAAACACTCAAACTCAAGCCATAATCCCTAAACCTTAAACCCTAAACCCAAAATCTTGAACCCTAAACTTAAGCACTAAACCCATAACCCTAAGCCCTAAACCATAAAGCTGTAAACCATGGACTTAAACCCTAAACCTTAAACCCTAAATTTTAAAACTTAAACACTAAAAATTATGCCCCGATCTCTTGATCTTGGATTATTGATCCCTAAACTTATAATCCCGAACATCGGACCCTCCTAAATGATAAACCCTAAACGTTGATCCCTAAAATGTAAACCATAAACTTTAAACCCTAAACACTGAACCCTAAACCCTAAACCCTAAATCCTAAACCATAAACATTTAGTCTTTAACCCTGATCCATAAAACATAAACCATAAACTATAAACCATAAATGCTAAGCATTGAACCCTAACCCCTAAGCCTTAATCCCTAAACATTTATCCCTAAGTGCTTAACCATAAACACTGAACCATGAGCCCTAAATGCTAAACCCTAAACCCTAAATTAAGAATAGAAAGTCCAGTTGTATTTTTGGGTCTGACATATTAGGATACCAAGTAAATTTGATCATTTTTATGCTCTTTTGAATAATTCTTTTAGTTGCAAGCTATCGAGAATGAAGATTTCATTCGAAGAACAAAGCTTGATATGTCTAATGCTTGTGTAAATTGGCAATTTGAGAGGATTTCTGAGGTTCAATTTTATTTTCCAAGATGCATTACTCCCATGTTTGAAATTGTTTCTCTAGATACAATGACATTTTGATTCAGACACTCAATGATTCCTCAATGTGTAGTCCTACCATAGACCCAGTAGTAAGATAAAAACACCAACATCGATCCTTGAATACGGGAGACATCATTCGAGAAAAACTAGACACTTTCGAGGAAGAAGAGGTTCTTGTGAATATATAGTTTTGAAACATCTAAAATTCCTACAAATGTTAATAACCAATAGAAAAGGCCCCTAAAATCTTGAAGGCTGAATGTTGAAATCCTGAAAAATTCCTACGTAGTGACCAGATTAGAATCGAAAAGCTATCTTCTACACCATGATAGATGGAGTAACCAATGAGACTAGTTCTATAAGGTGCAAAGTGACCCTAACATATTATATCTACTAAAATAAATTTAAAGTATAAGAAATAATAAAATATAAATAATAATAAAAGAAAAACTTATACTTGAACATTTATTTTAGTCAATAGAAGCATGCCACAAACACATATACCACATAACACATTGAAACATGAGCCCATTTATAATGCGAGTGCGTTATAACACGCTCACATTATGGCTTGGACTTATCGAACCATAACACAATCACGTTATAACATGACCTTGATTTTTCTCTATCGTGTTATAACGTGTCTGAGCCATAACACGAGCACATTATGGCCAAAATGGCCAAAAAATGGCTTTGTGTCCACTTTTTCCCCCCATCTTTGTCCACTTTCCCTCAAAACCAAGTGACATCAGATATGTTTTCATCCTTATTCTCCAAAATACATAATTCATTCTAGTGAAGAGAGGTGATCTTAGCGATAAACTACCTTGTGCTTGATTTGTTGCCATGCTTGTGAAGAGAGGATCTCCTTGCAGATGTTAAGATTCTATCACAACTACTTGCTCTGATACCAATTGTTAGAGTTCACAAGCACTAAGAGTAGGGGTGAATCAATGTAAATTAAAATTTTAACAATTTTGAACCATATTTCTATCAACGAGTGCAATCATATGCTAAGCAATATAACACAAAAACACAAAATTAATAGTGGGAAACGATTTCTAGAGAAAATCCCACTTGAAACCAAAAATTATCGGGAAAACCAATTCCAAAGTCATACAATGGCTTTGGTTGAGCACCCACTTAACCAAAGTAAAGCACCCCTTTCACTACTTCAAGCAAACACTCGAAGATTTTCTAAGCACCCACTCAACAAATTTTGCAAACACCGATTGGCATGGAGTACCAACCCCTAATTTATTCAGTACAACTGATATTTTATAGGTCACTACCCAAAAGGAGACTACAACCCCCTGAATATGCTAAGTTACAACTTAGACTTATTTTTCATACAAATTTTGATCATCTAGTTACAAAATTGTTTACACAATAGATCATGATCACTTTTCTATATTTTCAGTGTTCTCTTTGTCACTCTCTTCTAATCATATAATTTGAACACTCTTGCTCAATCAATCTGCCACATTGATGCTCTTCTCATATGATATATCTTCACCAGTTCATCTATTTTCTCTCCTCTTTCCTCTCTTTTCTCTTTTGTAGCTCTTTCTCAACTTAAATTCATCGTCTTCACACTTGAACAATACACATATTGGCATCAAATTTTCTCTATATAGACAATCAATGCTCTTCATCACATCCTTTGGAATGTTGTGCACTCTTTCCTACTTTATCACCTGAAAATATAGTCTATTAAATGCATGCAACAAACTCTAGATTTTTCTATCTATAATCAAATTGATTTCACATTTTTCTATGCGTTTTCTAGAAATTATTTATGAGCCGATACCTAAAATAGATTTATCATATTTTTAGGATTTCCCACATGATCAATGAGTGAGCCACTTTCTTCTCTTATATTTTATTTCACCTAGAAAACAAGAATTACATATAGAGTGTAATTGTATTTCCTTATAGTCAAACATCATTAAATGTTGGTATCTAGAATAGTATATTTCTTTCTTCTTTGTGGAGCCCAAGCCGTATACTTAGCCATAATCACCTTACAATCGAATCACCATGGATTTTGGAGAAAAAAATCTCACTTTTCCATGTTAAAATTAATTTAATTTTCTTCAAGCTTTATCCTTTTCATGTGTCCGATCCATGGATTTCCTTGGCTTCTTTGACATTTTCCTTTATATGGAGGTTATGCCCTTTGATCTGTGGCATTTATTCTTTTGTAGTTTTATTTACTTCTTGTTGCTCTTATAGGCTTGGTTTTCAACTAATTTTTCTAGAACTTCATGGCTTGTTCCTTATACGTGGCTCTTTCCTATTAAGCTTTGTGGCTTTCGTAGTCCTTCATGGATTCCTTTAGTCCTTTGTGGATTCTCTTCTTTATATGCAGCTTTGCTCCTAACTTCCTTACTCCACGTGGATTTTCCTTAGACTCTTCTTACGGATTTTCCTTCACATCCACAACTTCCCCATTCTCACTTGTAGTGCCCACTTCCCTTTGACACCTTTTTTTGATACTAATCTTGATCTGTGGATTACATTATGGACATTATTATGGTTTTGATTTAGTATAATGTTAGATGTTAGACCATGGATTATTGTTGATCTTGATTTAGTTATGATGCATGATGATTATTAGAGACACTTCATATATGGATGATGATATACTATTTTACATGGATATATTATGAATGTTGTTGGGATATGTAATTTTTGGATAGTGTGAGTAGACCTAGAAAATGGACATTATATGATGATGATATAGTTGTTGATATAAATTATAAGTGATATTGTTGATTGCCTTGATGTTTTGTGATTCATATGCATAGATTATTTTGTGATTATATTTATATCATGTTAGATGTTCTAATATGGCCACGAGGCCGAAAGAGGTATTTGTGTTTTGTAGGTTAAACTATCACAACAAACATCGAGGGATTGGAGACCAACCACATTGGAATTCTAGATGAATTCAACAAGGTCACCATGGCAACATGTTTTTGTGTGTGTGTGTGTTGTTTTTGTTAGGGATTCCCATGGGGGATTACCTTTGAATGTGACCAAGGGGCTTTATGTATTTATTAATGTGGTTTCTTTTATTAATGTTTGCATGTGTTTATTTTGTGGTGTTTTTACCCTTTTTCATTAGTTATTAAATGTTGTGTTAATGTTGTGAATAATCATGTTGTTAAAGTAAACAAATCAATATGTCATAAGAAAGTAATTAGTGAAGTGGTTGGATTTTGTATTAAATGTTGTAAGTGATGTGTAAGTTTACTTTTGAGTGTGAAACACTCCACCTTCTTGGAAATTCAAATTTGTCCTTGGAGGCTATTTTTGGAGGCTCGTGGGACAAGTAAAACTTGTCCCATACCTATTAAATTTATTTACCAACCATACCTATGGTTGGAGGGTTGAATTTAGACCTTTATGCATTTTTATTTGACTAATTGTAAGTTTTAATTGCACTCTTCTTACATTTTATTAAATTCAGTCCTTATGGGGTGTGGGATTTTTGGAGTGTGTAAGTTTATTGTCATATTATTCACCCACCTCTTTATTGTGCATTGGAGAATGAATTTGAATTTTTGTGTGGAGTTGAGGATGTGTGATGTGGCATCCTACATGGATCCACCTCATCCTCTTCTCTTCCCTCTTCTATAAAATTGGAACTCCTTGCTTTGTTTTGGGTTGTTGAACTTTTGGAATGCTTCCTTGGGGTGAATTTTCTTGTTGATTAGAGCTCTTTCCTTGGAGGATATTTTGGGAAGATTGTTACATGTTTGTGCTTGGCTATTTGGATTGATTGCATTGGGATAGAGCTTGTTGTTTTGGAACTTAGACAACTCCATCATGGAGAGGTAAGAGCTTGGCTCTTGAAATACTCCTTTTCTTTATGAATGTACATGTTATTGTGTGAATGTTTTAGCATGTTTGTGGGTTGTTTGGGTAGATGGCCTAGGAATGGTGTAGGAGAAGACTATGGGGTTCATTTTGTGGGAGGTATAAGTGTGTTTTTAGGGAGGTATAAGTGTGGAGGGAGTTGGGATTTGGGTTCCACCTTACAAAGAAATAGCTTGCATTTCTTTACTCGTTATGGGGTGCCATAAGAGGTTGGGGAGGTATAAGGAAATGTGAGGGATAAGGGGTACTTGGGGAGGTATAAGGAATGTCAGGGTTTTTGATACACTATATTTGGCAGTTTGAAAATAGGTGGTGATACCCATTTTCCTTTTGGGAGGCTTAAGTAGCATCCCCCATATTTCTTGCTCCTTTGTCTTGCATGGTGAAGCCTGAGTCTTGTGTTATGTCTTTCATGTGGTTGCAAAAATTTTGTTTTGTTTTGGACTGTGTTTTTATTTGAAATGTGCATGTTGAAAGATTGCTTTGTGATGTGGAAGCATGTTGTTGCCATGAGTTGAAATACATTTCTTATTGTATTTTGTTTGGGGCTCGGGGAGTCAATAAATAAGGATGGATTCTCCTCTTCATTGGATGTCTTGGTTGGGTGGAGAGCGTTGCCTTTCCCCTACTCCTATTGTGATCAAATTGGATGAAGGAGAAATTCATGTTGTTGTTCTGGAGTAGAGGAGAAAGACAGTTTGATAGTCCCTTGTGAAATGAAATCTCATTGTAACCCTTCCCACTTTGAAGTGGATGATCTGTATATTATTGTAATGGAAAGATACTTTGTATTGAGCTATGAAAGTTGTAAATTTGAAATGTGAAAGATATATATACTTTGTTTTGTTCATTTGAAAGAAAGAAATTGAAATCTGTTATTTGCATTCAAGAAATTGAAAGATGTAAAGTTGTATATTTGAAATCAATAAAAGATTGCACTACCTTTATCAGTTTACATTTTTGTATTGAAATTGATCATCAAATTGTGATTTGAAATCTCTATTTGGAAAATTGAAATGAGGAATACGTATGAAGGAAATATATGTAACTCTGTTCTTTTGAAATATGTTAAAATTGGAAATCAGACTTTGCATTTTAGCTAGTAAATGGTTTGTTTAAATCAAATAAATGTATTAGACTAGAATAGAAATGAATTTCCATATTTGGAAGATGAAAAATGATAAACAGATCCTTTAGAAATTGACCTCTGTTTTGAATTTTAAACTGGAAAATACTTCCTCTAAAATGCACAGTTCGAACCTGCAAACAATAAATAACATTGAAACATTGAAATCTAACATGTCATGATATAAATGAACTCAATTGGACTAAAACACTTAAGGAAAAATCCTTCAAACATTGCAAAATCGGGCCCAAACCTTTCACTGATTATTTTGTTGTCTGAAGTTAAAAAAATTTGAATTGGAAATCAATCAAGCAAAATTACCTTCCCAATACATCCTAAATTCTTCTTAGAATAATCCTACATGTCCATTTGACATGTTGAGAGAGGAGGAAGATCAAATTGAATAGATCTAACAAGTTAAAATTTACCAGCTCGCATTATATAAGCTTGCAGGCCATTTTCTTAAAATTTACCCCTTAAAATTTATAAAAATAAAAAATTAATGATCCTGTGTAAATAGGACGTCAAGATCTTTCCAAAAGTCCTCATTTTCCCAAAATGAGCTCTCTATCAAAATTTATGACCCTCTAAAGTTTTCCTTCCTTGGCGTAGAAAATTTTGGGAAAAATTTCCTTGGTGGGCCCGCGGCCTGAATTTTTCCCTTAAAACACTTAGGAAAATTTTGGGAAATTTTCAAAAGTTTCTCCGCCGTCCCATCGGCCCATGACCAATCGAGAGGCTACCACATGGCACCATGAGGTGTCGGCGGATGGGTGGATCCCCTTTTAACTTAGCACTTTTGAAGAAAATTTTGGGAAATTTTTCTAAGTTTCCCGTTGTCCCGCCACCCCACTGACCAATCAAAGGCTGCCACATGGCATCACCGAGGGTGATAGACGAAGGACTAGAGTTTTTTTGATCTTGAAACTTTAAAAATCTTTTTAGTGAAAATTATAAAGTTTCCTACCTCCCGCCCGCCACCGCAACCAATAGGGTAAACCGACACGTGGCATTTACCTTAGGCTTTGGTGGAGGCGTGGAACGGGTTTTAACTTTGAACTTTTAAACCTTAAAATATTAAAACCTGAAACCACTCGGCGGCCCGAATTTTCACCGATATTTTATAATCGACATGTGTCCTCTTCGGGCCCATGGGCACACAAAGGAAAATCGTGCTTTTTCCCAAAAGAAAAAAAAATGCCAAAACTCTTCCCCGCTCTGCTGACCCGCGCAAGGGAAAATTTTCACCCCTAGGCCTGGCAAGGCCACTCTTGGGAAAATTTTCACCCCAAGGCCCGTCGGCCCATAACTTGAAAAATATAAGGAGTTAGGAGGACTTATTTATATCATTGGAAAGGTGAGGAAATTTTCTATCAATAGAATTTATTTAGAAAATTTTGAATGTGTTAAGTATGAGAAAAATCAAGTTGAAACTTTAAGCCTATTAGAGAATGGGTATGGTGAGGAATTTTTCCCTCTGAACCTAATTGAGGCTTCTAACCCTAAATTTTGGACCTTATGACCTCTAATAATTATTAATAAAAGGAAAATATACTCTAGTAGATTTGAATTGTTCTAGAACCAGTTAGGGACAACTATTGCCTTATAACATGGTTGTAGATTCTTTAAACAAAAAAATTATTCCATAATTTTCCTAACTAATCCTAGGTTGTTCTTGGGTCTCAAGTGGGTTGTTTTAATGGGCATTACATCACTCGTGGCTCATCCTTTAGATTATTTTTAATTTTTAGCTTCATCCATTTACCCGTGATACTCACTAAGCTTCGTAGTTTCTATTAGAGCTCATAACTTCTTCAAGATGTCCATGCAAAGTACCTCTTCATGTTGGAAAATTGTACAAAAATTGTTTAAGTTCCTTAGAACTTATCCTTGACCATCCTGAAGCCTCTGTGAGTTGACACTACGAATCAACCTTCATCTTTCTATGATCTTATTCACACATTTTATGATATATGTTATATGCTACATCATTCATCATTCTAGCATCTCATTCACACCTTTCCTACATCCTAGGCTTCATGATCAATTCCTATAATAAATCATTTAATATTACACACCATATCTATGCTTTGTGTTTCCTCCATGACCATGCACACATTTATACATTATATACTTCACAATAAATATTTCTAGCGTGTCACTCTATCTTACTCACTTGAAATGTAAATCGTTTAAATTACAATTTATACTTTGCACTCTATTCATCAACTCTTTCTCACATACAACACATCGTTTGAACTATTTTCGATGATGCACTCTTGAAATACATTTCATTATTGTACAAATTGAGGGGTCGTTCATAAATGAACCAAAATTCACTCATGTATACATCTGTACTCGGGGGGCACGTTTCGCTCTATCACACTCATATTGCATTCGATTCTATATCATCCACAACATGTTCAATATATTGGTTGCATGGTTCTTACTCACTTATGCTTATATTTTCACTTTATTACACATACTAGATATATATCTTGTATGTCATTATATTTATCATACACACATGTGCATTCACTTGATTTCTAGTTGTGATCGTAGAGTATACACATACCAATGCATGCATCACGGATACTTGGTGCAATAGCTCACACCAATCCCGTAATAGTTTCGGGGCATCGACATTTGTAAAAATTTCAAGTGTTATTATTTCATTACTATACATAACACATTACTATATCGGATTATATATACTTTGACATACTTTATATTTTCTAACATGTTAATGGATGCTTCATGTGCAATATTTATCTTGTAGGAACTATTTTCCACCATCGTTATCAGATGTTTTCTTACTCTTGTTTGACATTATTTACAAGTTTTTACCTATACTTTGTCTTGTGTGCATATTATTTTCTTTCAGCCATTATGGAGGCCTTGTTTGTCTTACGACATCATGAGTGATGTCCCATGTTTACAACCCACTTTTCATGGTCTACATTGTCTTCTTACTTGGTAGCTTACACTATTTTCTATATACATGTTTGTTTGCACTAACACTTATCTACTAGGCACTATTTTCATGAGCCTTGGTTTCTACCAAGTGCATTCCCTCCTACATACGAGTATCACTCCAGATGAGGTCCTCGAGCTGCATCCTCCTAGTGAATGTCGCATGCACCCTGGGACGAGGGGGATCTATTAGGTGAATCATTCACCCTATTTAGCAGTCTATAATCATAGTTCATTATAGCACAACACAGATTCAACACAGTCTATAGACTCAGACTTGGATCCTTACTTCAACATAGACACTAGTGCCCAAAATCAAACTTGGGTGCCTAGGAACTTCTGTCCCTTCTTGGGTGCTTGAGACCAGGGGCAGATACACATCACTTTTCAATTCAGTATAGTTTTCAACATTATCACATAGGATTTTCATAGGAATACAATCTTTCAGCACTTGGCAATCACACTTGATCGCACTTTTTCACATTAGATTAGACTTGTACAAGCCAACTATAGTGTTGTTTTTACTTTTAGAAGCAGAAAAGGTTGGAGAATGATTATATAGCTTTATCCCTACACTAATTTTGTCTATGGCATGACATTTCCTAAAACTCACTCTTCATCAACATCTTCAAAATCATTTCTATCACATTTTCTCAACACGGATCAGGTACACATGTTCCTTTTCTACTATTTTAAACATTTTTACACACTTTTTACATGCATTTTATACATCTATACACATATTTGACTACTTGTTCATTCTTCTATTTTACAGGTCCATCCTTATAGGAAGCAATAGTCAAAACCAAGAAACAATCATCACATGCCAAGAACATCATCAACAATAAGTGTAACATCTAATGTACACGAGTGTTTTCACCTTAGGGTCATTATTCATCACTTTTCTTTTTACTTCCTCTTCTTTAGCATCCACGCTTCACACGTTTTTATCACTCCATGATTTTTTTGTCTCAGAATGCTTCTTTTACATCGATCTACATGGTTATTAGGTATGAATCTCTATCTAGTTTGTATTACGAGATTTCACTCACCAACATAAATTGGGGAAAATGTAAACACTAAATCATGCACTTTGGGTACATTACTAGGTCCTAATCACATACTAATATTCATATGCTTCTTATGGGAGAAAATTAATAATTGATCATTATACTTGGCCTCTTAGTTTCCCTTCCAGTCTCCCTCTTAGCATAATGGTAATCACTACTAAGTATGACCCTTCATACTTCACCTTTTCTCGGCTCTAGACACCAAGTGCAGGCCATTGGGTGCGAACAGTGTAGACACCTAAAATTGGTTATCTAATTTAGTGTCCCCCGGATTCATTTATCCTCTCGGGTGACCTATGGGCACCTTATATCACCACTTCTCCCTTAGGGTATTATTTACATATTTGATTTAAATATCTATCCTAAGATTATTTTACCCCATTGTGTTTTACTCATGGATAATTAAATATTAACAATTTAATTATAATTTTTACATGTATCTTAACCGCTTATCTACCCCATATCTATTCTATCAATCTATTCCCCCTATTTATCCTCCCTCCAAACCAAATGCAATGGGTATTTCCCATATTTGAGGTGGAAGGATCACTTTCATCTTTCCAAAAATTGTCCTTTTTTTCCATTTGAGTCTTTTCCCGATCAAAGCACCAACTGGGTACTCGGTCGACATCTATTTTTTGAGATGCGCCGATTACAAATATAGGGCCATAATTTAATTCTGGTTAGATAGAAATAATGACAGAGATTTTTGAGCATCAAGCTTGAGCATTATTTATCAAGCAAAATTGAATTTCATCCAAATTAATCCACGAGAGGAGTACCATTACTCTGCTCCTACAACATCGACCTCGTGAGCCTCCATCGATCTCTTGGTGACTCTGCTCCTACATCTAGTAAAGGTGGAGCTTTGTCAGTATCCCTACGGCTCCTGCAGATCCAGCGAACATCTATGATCTAGCTTTCATTGTCCATTTCTCAATATTCTTGCAATTTTCCCCTAGTTGACACCGACCGATTCATCGCGCTGATTTTCCTAATCGATGCCGATTAACCCAATCAAACCGATTTTCCATGCAGGTAAAAGAACTCAGGTAACACAAATCCAACATTGTTTTCACAGTTTCCTATTTTCTATTGCTTTTTGTCTATTGTTTACATTCTGTCTGTCATTTTTAATCGAAAATTTGAAATCTAGACATTTACTTACATCTTTTATCATGTATGCTTCTTTCTTTAATTGAAAATGTGGACTAACATCCACCGAGGGAGCTTATCGCTTCCCGGACCTACCTTTCAAGCAGTCCACCCAAATATCTTTTAACGTTGTCTTTTTGTCAAGTATCTATGTCTTGCAGGTTTCTCGGATCTACTTTGCAAGATTGCTCATGTGCACCCATTTTGTCTACATCGGCTTTCTTTTCCACCTACATCTTCGGATCTTGTCTTATCTATCAGGTATCGCTTTCATTGGAGTTTTTCAGGGTTTTTGTGTTTAGTTTGGTACATTAACTTGGACAGGTAACAAGCACAAAAATTCTTGATCTACATACAGCACGCCCGGTGGAACCCAACCAAAGTCCCCTATTGGTAAGTTCATTTCTTTTCCAGTTTTGAACTTTTTTATGTTTCTTCACTGATTTTCATCAGTTTTCCTTAAGCATTTCTTTCCTTCATTTTGGTCTTGCTTCTTTCATTTATAATTTTCAAATTCAAAGTCGTTTCTTTCTTGCAAATCCAAATCCCAATTTCTATTTCAAATATTAGTAAATTCTTTCATTTGATTTCAAGATTGCATTTTTGATTCATCTCTTTATGCAAAATTGTTATTTCCTTGAAAATTTTCTAGTTCCTAAATAGAAATCGTCATTCTACTATTATCTGGGTATATCTTTCTGGATTTGTTTGTGTGTTTGCTTAACCTTTTCTTGCAGAGCACTTTTCTTGTTCACGGGATTATTTGAGGGGAAGAGCTCAACAACGCACTTTTTGAAGTCCACACACCTTGGAGAGCTAAATCTATAGGTATTCCTCTTTTACGGTGTTTTCCCTTTTTTTAAGAACTTAAAAAGAACTTGTTTGTTTGTTTTCTATCACATTCAAACATTTCGATTTTGGCACTTAAAAAGAATTTAATCACATTTAGGAAAGAACTTGTTTGACTTGTCTTCATCGAAATCAAACACTTCATTTTTAGTGCTTAAAAAGAACTTCTTCTTTGTCATTTTTGTTGTATGTTCTTCATCTAGTTTTCTAAATAGGTTGGAAAATTGATCAAAATCGGTAGTGACACTATTTGATTTTTATTTTTCACCCTTGCACACAAAGCCAAAATCACTAGGTATTAAGCATTTAAACAAAAATTCCTTCCCTAGCCTCACCTACTTGGAAGTGACATCCAAGAGGAAGAGCCTATACGCAGTACTTGGGCCACGCTATAAATTCACGGAAGTTCTAGTATATATCGGCAAAGCACCTAACTCCTTATTGCGGTGGTGTGTGAAGTGCGGGGTAGGCCCTATATTAAGCCACATACCGGTCTTTTTCGAAGTCCTTGGGACTCCTCACCAAAACATTCCCCAAACCATCCTTAGTTTTCCTATCTGAGTAGCTCCTGTTCTAAAAAGCCTTCCCTAACATTTTCTTTCTTAAAAGCATGAAAAATTAAAAGAGATAATCACCCACACTGCTTGAATTATCTATGCATTAGTTAGGTCAATCTTCTTTTTCTATATTTCTGCTTGTTTATGATGGTCATCACCCGGTTAAAATCTAAAAAATGGCTCAATTGACCCCTTCTTCATCCGAGATCACCACTAATGTGGATGTTTCAGCACCCCTCGGGTCTTCCTTGGGACCACTGTTAGTTGGTTCCCCATCTTGGTCATATAATCCTTTCTATCATCCTAAAGCAATCCCATCACGTCCAGCTTCCCCCAGTCCTTCAGAGGTATCATCTGCTTCTGATATAGAGTATGTTCCTCGTGGAGATCCTGAATTTCAAGTGCACTCCTTGATTGCAATCCGGTATCCCTTATGGACTATCTAGTACATAAGTTTGTTCAAATATCTAATCAGGGACCACCAATCTAGCAAGTTTATGATTATTCTCATGAACCGTCCCAGGATTTTATAGAACAGTTAGCACACTTTTTCTCACCTCGAACCACGGAAGAGGGTGGCACATCTTTGCCTCATTTTTCTCTTCCACCGACCATGTCAACTGTTTCTCAAATGGTCTTGCCTATTCTTAGTGTCGTGGCTACCTCGGATACTCCACAACCTACTTTTGAGAGGCCCTCTTCTTTAGCTATGATGGGCACATCTGCGCACTCATAGATTGTTGTTAATTCTTCTATGCCATCTATTGTGTCTCAGGGTCAGTATCTCTCTATGAATCAACCCCCTTCTATGAGTCAGTTGGTTCCTTCTTCTCGTCCTCCAGCTGGTCTTTCTTCCAATGCTCCAGTGACAGTGACCTTTACACATCCTCTAGCGTCGGTGCCCTTAATAACCAATCCGGTAATCAAAAGCCTCATTCAGACTTTGTTCCCCACCATGTCCAATCAAATCAACACCCATGTTCCTCAATCCATTCCGATTCAGTCAACAAGTGTAGAAGCCCACCAATCACAAGCTCATCTTTCATTCAACCACCTTTCTCTCAACTGCTTGTCATCTCGACCTATTTATACACGAGGTTCCTTCACAACAAATACCTCACCAGGCATCACCTTGAGAACACTGGTTATTCCTCTTATCATCCTGTTAATCAGCAGATGAATCCATCGTTAACACCTCAACAAAATTTACCATTCACTTCTTATACAAGACATACCAACATACCTCCTCCTCAATCGCGTCGTCAAATTCTCTTCAATAAGATTGAGACAGAAGCTCCACCAAAGGGTCTCATCCTTCATACTCTTTTGAAGAAGTATGTAATGAACCGATTCATCCGTCAGTGGATTTTAAGCCTTATCCTCCCCAATGGGAACTTCTTAAGTTCTCAAAATTTCATAGTCGGGAGGATCCTCAACAACACATGCGAGCATTCAAACACGCTTGCTACCTTATAGTCCAGGATTAGGAGCTTATGCTTCGTACCTTCCCTATGTCTCTAGCAAGGCCTGCTTTAGAATGGTACAATAACATTCCCAACACTCCCTATTTTCTTTCTCTCAATTAGCTCAGATGTTTGTTGAAAACTTTTCAATAAATATCACACATAAGATCTTGATTACAGATTTTTACAACTTTCGTCAATTCAATGACGAGTCTATTACAGACTTTGTTGCTCATTGGAGAGGGATAATAAATCAATTATCTTTCTCCCTCCCTCAATCTCAACAGATCGATTTGTTTACTCGATCTTACGCTAATCATATTTCTTCCACTTTAAGGATTCAAACCTTTCATACATTTGAAGAAGCCTTTACGATGGCGCGCAAACTTGAGTCCTTTCTTTATTGAATAGGAGAAGTTAAAACTTCACTCTAAATCTAAACCAGATTTCTCTCGGTTTACAAAATCAAACCCTTTCACTTCTAATAAAGACAAGAATCAGGGGTCCACCAATGCTATCGTATTAAAAACATCACGAGCTGATAACACTTCTAATCAAACACCTCGAAGAGACTCCTCATCTTCTTGAAAAGAACCTTCGTCATCTCGATCTTTTACTTCGTTGGGGGAATCATATATGTCTATCTTAGAAAAAATGTTGGAATTTCACATGATCGAACTTCCCCCTATTAGAAATTTTGATGAAAGCCAAGAACGACCATTCTGGTATAGGGAAAATGACTTCTATCATTATCATAGAACCAAAGGCCATGACATTGAATGATGTCAGACCTTCAAAAATCTTGTCCAAAAATTCATCGATAAAGGCGAGCTCATTCTGGATAACCCAAATGCTCCCCCAAATCAAGCACTTGATGTCTTTAAACAAAATTTTCCCAATCATTCCCGAACAATGATGCTTCAGGGTCTCAAAAACCAAACACTCATACTATCAGCTTCATCTCTACTAAAGAATCATCTTCTAAACCTAAGCCATCTACGAACACGTCAACCGAATCGGAACTTCCTCCCACTCTGTTAATCTCTGAAATTCCACCATCTTCAGACAATTTGTCTTTAAATATTCCTCCATTGTTAGAGAAGAATTCATCTCTCTCTGACTCTTTATCTGATCTTCCATCCATGCGAGAGCAGTTGTCATCCTCATCTCTCGTGGTCGTGGACATTCTTTCGATGCTTAAGACATTCACATCCCTTCAAGTTTCCACTACGAATACATCTACTTCTATTTCTCCCATTTTTTTCGTGACCATGGAATTGGTAAATATACCTATATTTGTACCAACTCCTCTACCAATAGAAGTGTCTTCGATTTTGACCCTTCCCTTTTCCTTTCCTACAGTAGTTACACCTGATTATTATCAGCTTTGAAGTATCCCCCTCACAGGAACCACTTCTTCGTCATCCACTTCTTCCATCACCGATGTTGTCTTCTTTATTAAGTGAAAATTTAAAGAAATAGCACCGGAACCTCCACTTTCAGTTCCTAAACCTAAACTGAGACAAATAAAGTCTAACATTACATCATCAGTACCTCACCATCTACTTCCCCTGAAAAGGTTACAATCACCTTATGCGGTCGAAGTTGTCACCATCCCTGAAAAAGGAAAACCAATATATTGGACTATTAAGACTCTTGGTGCTTTCCCTCAAAAATATCTCTCTACGCCTCATAAAAGATTGGATTTATCGACTGAGAAGGCATCTTCTTCTACAATACCAAAAAAATCATCATCTTCTTCTACAACACCATCTTCACCGATGCCTAGTATAGTGAATTTATCCACTAGAAAGGCATCACCTTTTTATCAGGGCCATCATCTTCGTCACCAAAATCCAATGCACCCTTTGTTCCTCCTATCAGACCTATTTCAGGAGCTCCTCCTTCATCTAAGTCAGTCTTATCTAAATCATCATTTGTTTGACCAAGCAGCATTCTTCATCTCTCGAAGGCCTGACACTTGTCACATCTTCTTCTTCTTCAAAATCTATCTTAGGAGCTCCTCCTCCACCAAAATCAATCTTGTCTCACTTACTTCCATCTCAGGCACCCAAGGCCACTTCTCCCGATGTCCAG
The DNA here is from genome assembly GCA_018340775.1 of Taxus wallichiana var. yunnanensis. Lineage (NCBI taxonomy): Eukaryota > Viridiplantae > Streptophyta > Pinopsida > Cupressales > Taxaceae > Taxus > Taxus wallichiana. The sequence continues at coordinate 49,288,186 of CM031241.1, forward strand.
AAAAGAAAAATGATCCCTAAAAAGACTATCAAACCAGATATGTGGATTCTTTTACCTCGATAGTCTGTTAGGGAGAAAGAGGCGCCTTCGTCATCTCTGTCCTCATCTTTGTCTATGGGATTCTATACTGAAATCCTTCACCAACTTATCCAATCTTCATCCATATCTCTTCCTCCAATCAAACCCTATAATCCTAAAGGAGTAAAACCTTCCTGGTTCAAATCTAATTTGATTTGTGCTTATCATCACACCCAGGGCATGACACTTGAGGATGTAAAGCCCTTGATACATCGTTAACAACCTCTTGGAAGAAAGTGATCTTACGCTTTGAAAGAGGAGGAAGAACAAGTACCTTCTCTCATCTCAATTACATCTGAGCTTGAACGGTCTACCCAAACCTCTAATTCTATTAATTCCACTCCAAATGATCTTCCACCTTCTCAAATCGACATAATTCATATCGCCACTAGAGCACAACAAGTGAGTATGATAATCCATCATCATCTACTGACATCTCGACCATGGGTTGTCATTTCTCTAACCCCGAAGGAGTTCCTCCTTCCTCATCAGCCCGAGACCTCGGGTCTCTATTTGTGCTTCACCTCGTGCTCGAGATTCCCATGTCGGTTGAGGAGAGTGTTATGAAACAACTTACGAATGCTCGGTCAAAATGTCTCTTTTGACCTCATTCAATCATCTCCACAACATCACCGAGGCTCGATTGATAATCGCACCGTATCGCGATGAATTTAGATGAGCCCCTGACCTTTTGATATGGTTGTTGGGTTGAATAGACCATCAACTACCATTTCCTTTGAGGATTCGAAATTCCTCCCCTTTCTTCTGAAGATTTAGAGGTACCCCTCTTTATCACGATTCAAATCAACAACACTATGTTAAAACACACTATGATTGGCGATGGCACGGAACTTAACGTCATTTCCTCCCATACATTTGAGTAACTTAAGTTGCCAAAGAACGTAGTTTCACCACCACCTTTCACCCTTTGATCATTTAACAATCAGCTAGTAGTTACTTTAGGAACTGTGGTCCTGTCCATTCGAGTAGGTAAGAAGCTGCTTCACGAGCTCTTTTACATAGTTGAAGGGAAATTCCACTATAATATGATCCTCAGATGCTCCTGGATTCGTACAATGCATTGTGTCCCATAAACCCTCCATCGATGTTTAAAATATCAGTATGAGGGCAAAATCTATACTCATCCAGGAGATCCTTTTCCTTCCGCACAATGCAACATGACCATAGGGTATACCCATCCAAAGAAGAATGCTTTTTCTCCTAACGAGGCTTCATCCTCTTCTATACCTGCAACAAAACTACCAGATTTACAAAATATGGAAGAGACGTTGCAACGTTTTTCACTAGGAGAGCTTCCTCTTCTTTCTTTTAACACCCATCTCAAACCTAATGAGTATGGTAGACCAAACAAACAACCTGAATATCAACTAGGTCTTGGTCGCATTATCAACATTGGTCTACCCAATCAACAGACTAACTTCATTTACGATGGTCTTGATATGCCTCATTATCACCTAGATTCTCCCCTAGGGCCAAACCCTATTCAGCAGGGTCTGATTATCTACAGAATCCCACGTTTGCAAAAACTTATTTATATCGATGTGCGTGGAAGGGCTTTGGCCTAGGAAAGTATGAACAGGGTGTGCATGACCTTGCGTCTATTCCAACTCTTAAACCACATCAAAAATTTGGTTTAGGATTTAAACCTCTCTCAAAAGCCGCCATCACCATTCTCGATGAGCCTCTTTCAATTGAGGAACCATCTTCTCCCATCAAGTCAGAAGCATCATTTGATGTGGATGACACCATTTCCATCCCACCTAACTTTTTTTTTTAGTCAATACCATTTCCTTAGGTCCATTGACCTATGAAACTAATGGAAAATCCACTTCCATACCTATAGTCTTCCCTAAAATAATTGAAGATGACTCTCCCACTATCAACACTATCCATTGTGTGGATGATGATTTTGTCCTCACCTATCTGGGGGCAAAGGATTCTTATCTTCCTATAACCATTCCTTCAGACATGTCTACGCTTCTCAATAAATCCCCTTTGTCAACCTTAATATAGGTACTTCTAAAGACCCTCGCATCATTAAGGTCAGCCGATCTCTTAATCCACAAGAGTTAGGAGACTTTACCACCTTTCTTTCTAACCATCGCCAAGATTTTTCTTGGTCATATGAAGATATGCCAGGCCTCGATCTTGATATCGTGGTCCATAATATCATTACTCTTCCAGACATCAAACCGGTTAAACAAAAATTACGTAAAATGCATCCTCACGTAGCCCTGCTTGTTAAAGAAGAGTTGCAATGCTTTCTTTCCGCTAATTTTATCCAACCCATTGACTATCCACAATGGGTTTCAAATGTTGTACCAGTAACCAAAGCTACTGGGAAAATTTGAATTTACACCGACTTCCAGGATCTTAATCTTTCTTGTCAAAAGATGATTTCCCTCTACCTAATATCGACCAACTCGTGGATTTAATTACAGGTCATAAGATGCTTTCTCTTATGGATGGTTTCTCTGGATATAATCAAATTCTTATCGCACCAGAGGACCAGCATAAGACTTCCTTCATAACTCCTTGTGGGACTTTTTGTTATCATGTCATGCCTTTCGGTCTTAAGAACGTAGGAGCAACTTATCAACGTGCAATGACCTACATCTTCCATGATCTCTTGCACAAACCTGTGGAAGGTTATGTCGATGATGTCCTCGGAAAATCCAAAGTACCGCCAAGATCATCTTTTCATTCTTGCACCTCTCATGAGTATGAAACACGTTATGCCGAAGCTGAAAAATTATGTTGTGCTCTCTTCTTCGTAACTTCTAAACTTCGTCACTACCTCCTTAATCACAAAAATTATATTGTTACAAGTGTCAATCCACTCAAGACAATGCATGCAAAACCCTATCACAATGATCGTATCACTCGTTGGCTCATGCTCATGATGATTTTGATCTCGAGTTCCTCTCACAAAAATCTATCAAGGGTCTAGATCATTGCGGATCAATTAGTTGATACTCCTCTCCCGGACACTCGAGTCCCCCTTGCTCGATTCCCAGATGAGTACATCCAACAAATTGATTTCGGTCTTTCTCCATTTAAAATAAAACTCTTCTTTGATGGATCCAAATTTCAGCAAGGGGGAGGTGCAGGTTTCGTCATGATTCCTCCTTGGGGTGCACCTATCCCTGTTGCACACAAACTTAACTTTGAATGTACCAATAATATGGCTGAATATGAAGCTCTTGTTTTAGGTCTTCAAAATACCATTAATCTCGGTGCTCGCCATATCGACATATTTGGTGATTCTGAGATCATCATTAATCAAGTCACCGATGTTTATCAATGTAAGACTGATATCCTTAAAAATATCGCGATATCGTTCTCTTTCAACTCCAATATTTTGATAAATGTACTATCCAAGCTATTCCTTGCACTACGAACCAATTCACAAATACAATGGCTTCTTTATCCTCGCTTATTCCACCTTTCACCGAAGACTCGTGACTTTATGTGGCTATTCAGTGTTTAGACCAACCTTCTCATCTTGGGCGGTTGACTTCAATCAATGTTGTCGCAACCAACACTCAGGATGAGTGGTATCATCACCTTTTTTATTATCTATCCCATTTAGTGCTTCCTCCAGATCTGACTTCAATGGTGGAAGATATTTTATCCTACATGCTAATTGCTATACTATTCTAGGTGGAATCCTCTACAAACGTGGTTTTGATGGTATTTTGCTTCGGTGCCTCAAAACCCCTGAATCATCTAAAGCCATCTAGGAAGTCCATGATGAAATCTGTTGTGGACATTTTAATGGCTTGGCCGTAGCTAAACACATCTTACGTTTAGGTTATTATTGGCCTTCTCTTAATCAAGACTATTACGAATATACTAAGAAATGTGTCAAGTGTCAACAACATTCTAATCTTACACATATCCCTAGTCAGGATTTGTAACTGCAGCGGATTTGTGGCCTTTTTCACAATGGGGTCTTGATCTCATCGGTCTCATCAATCCCCGCTCTTCACAGCATCATCATTCTATCATTACTGCCACAGAATACTTCACTAAGTGGGTGGAAGCTATTCCTCTTTCATCAACCAAAGCTAAACCCATTGTTGATTTTGTCTATCAACACATCATTTTTCACTTTGGTGTCCCACACAAAATCATCACAGATAATGGTAAATCTTTCAAAAACATCGATTTGTAGAACCTCTGTGATGCTTTCAATATCAAACTCAGCTTTTCTTCTCCATACTATCCCCAAGCTAACGGCCAAGCTGAGGCTTCCAATAAAACTTTGCGTAATATCCTCGCAAAGGTAACTAGTCGAGCTGGTAGGGATTGGCATTTACATATCCCTTTTGTTCTCTAGGCATATCGGACTAGCATTCGTACTGGTGGTGCTACTCCCTTCTCTCTCATCTTTGGGTCTGAGGTTGTTCTTCCTTTGGAAGTCTAGATCCCATCTCTTCTTGTCTCTCTCAGAGAATTTGTCTCCGATGAGGACTATCGTCAAAATCATCTAGCGCAGCTTGAATTACTCGATGAGCGGCATCTCAATGCTCTTGAGCATCATCAATTCTACCTTAAACGTGTCAAATGTGCTTATAACAAGCACTTGTAGCACCGTGACTTCAAAGTTGGTGATCTTCTTCTTAAAGAAAACCAAAATGTCACTACACTAGAAAGGAGTCGGTGTGGTCGAGTTTTCTCCTAGCTGGATGGGTCCGTACATAATCACTCATAAATATCGGTTCGGGACTTATCATCTATCTTCCATGGATGGTGTACCGAAATGGAACATCTTAATGCTTTACATCTAAGGCCCTTCTACCGTTAAAATCTACCTTACACGATCTTATTCGCAAAAATAGATCTTTCATCCATCTACTGACCCAGTCATATATTTTGTAGTGATTTGAATCTATGTGGTTCTCCGCATTATGTATTTTCTACCTTAAATATGAGTACCGCGGCTCTACTCATGGCATTTTTCTTATGGATATGTTCCTCCTCATGGTAGGAATACCTTAGTCACTATTCCATCGACCTAAGTGTTTATCTTCTATTTTTAGCATAAGAATAGATTTAATGAATGTAATTGCATGGCTAAGTGACCTAAAGTCTTAAACGACTATTTAAAGCAAAAAGCTAGGGTTTAGAGTAAAGGATTGCTCATAATTACAAGATAATTATAAAAGAGAGAATTCATGGTGAAGAATCAAAAGGCTTGGAGGAAGAAAGTCTTGAACATCGAGAGGTGTGGAAGATTGTAAATCTTCATTGTATATCTTGTCAAAGCTTTGGATAATAGATTGGCTTGTTTCTTGGTGGATGTAGCGCACAATGGGTGAACCACGTTAAATCTTATTGTTGATTTATGTCTCTTGAATTGTATATTTATTTTTGAGAATATCCTCTTTTATTTGCATGTATGCTTAGATCGATATATTATCTCGTACAACCGGTGTGTTAACCCCCAACCGGTATCAGATCTTTGTTTGAGGGTTTTGTGTGTTGACATATTTACTCATAGGGGGTTTTCTGATTGAGTGGGAGCTACAACAATGGAAGAAGAGAACAAATACAAGGTAGAGAAATTTGACAGTTGAAATTATCAATTATAGAAGATGTAGATAGAGGATTATTTGTATCAAAGAGATTTGTACTTACCGTTGGATGAGAAGTCTAGACCTACGAAGATGACTAATGAAGAATGGAAGATTCTTGATGAAAGGCTCTGGGATCTATAAGATTGAGCCTGACAGCATCCGTGGCTTCCAATATAACAAAAATAAATTCTACGGTAGAGTTAATAGAATCTCTTGCTAATTTATATGAAAAACCTAGTGCTTCGAATAAAGTTTATTTGATGAAGAAACTATTTAGTTCTAAGATGCATGAAGGTGAATCTACATCCGGTCATTTGAATGATTTCAGATCTATAGTAAATCAGTTAAAATCGGTTGCAATACCATTTGATGATGAAGTGAAAGAACTCTTATTATTATGTTCTTTGCCTAATAGTTGGGATAACTTGGTAATGGATGTTATTAATACATCATCTGCTAATAATGTTTTGAAGTTTGATGACGTGGTTAGTGTAATCTTGAATGAAGAAATTCGCAGAAGAGTGCAAAGGAATCATCATGGAAATGCTTTGAATGTAGAAAGCAAGGGTAGGAAAAAGGAGAGATCCAAGAGTAAGAGTAATAGGAAATCGAAGTGAAGGGATAACAAATCTAAATCCAGAGGTAAAGGAGTTACTTGTTGGAAATGTGGAAAGAAAGGACATGTAAAGAAAAAAATTGGTCAAAAGATAAAGAGAATTAACAACAGACAAAGGTAAAGATGTGAATCTTGCTGCGCATCGAAGTAATGCAAGATGCTCTTATTCTTTCTTTAGATGATAAAATTGAATCTTGGGTTTTAGATTCGAAGCTTCTTTCCATGTAACCCCTAATAAGGGTTATTTTAGGAATTATGTCTAGGAAATTTAGGGCATGTTTATTTGGGTGATGATGAACCTTGTAGTATTATTGGTAAAGGGGAAGTTCATCTAAAATTACAGAATGGAAATACATGGGTATTGAAAGATGTGAGGCATGTGCCAAACCTCGGGAGAAATCTTATTTACGTAGGACAACTAGGTGAATTTGGTTGCATGGCTACTTTTACAGAGACTCTTGGAAAGTCACCAAGGGTTCTCTTGTTGTGGAAAAAGGTAAGAAGGTAGGAACATTATATTTATCTACTACGTATTATCGATTCCTTTTCTACATTATCTACTTGATTCAAATACAGTGTACGTGGCATAAATCGGTTGGGCCATATGAGTCAAAAAGGAATGTAAATATTAAAGGCTAAGGGTAAGTTATCAGATTTGAAAGATGTAGATCTTGATTTTACGTGAGCATTGTATTTTTGGAAAGCAAAAGAGAGTGAGATTTATCAAAGTTGGGGCATATAAGAAGAAACAAAATTGGAGCTTGTACACTCAAATGTATGGGGACCAGCTCAAGTAGCTTCTCTTGGTGGATCCCAATATTATGTTACTTTCATTGATGATGCTACAAGAAAGGTATGGGTTTATTGTATTAAACATAAATATGATGTTTTAGAAACTTTTAAAAGATGGAAAGCACTTATTGAGAATGAATCAAATTCAAATTTAAAGTGCCTTAGATCTAACAATGATGGTGAATCTTTTGTAGTAAGGATTTTAATGATTATTGTTCAATGAATGGAATACGTAGAGAAAGAATGGTTCCAAGAACACCACAAGAGAAAGAGAATGAACAGACACTCATGGAGCGTGTTAGAAGTATGAGGATACATTCTGGATTTCCCTTACAATTTTTGGCAGAAGTAGTTGATACAATGGTTTATTTGATTAATCGTGGTCCTTCAAGTTCACTAGATGGAGGAATACCAGAGGAAGCTTAGACTCGAAAAGAGGTAGATCTTTCTTTTCTTAAAGTTTTTAGTCTAGAAGCTTTTGTGCATGTTGATAAGGAAAATAGGAAAAATTTGGATGCAAAATACAAGAGATGCACTTTTATTGGTTATGGATCTAGTGATTTCAGATTCCATTTTTGGGATTTAGACAATTCTAAGATTGTTAGGAGTCGTGATGTTGAATGGAATGAAAAGAGAATGTACAGGGATCAAATTTTGATACCCAAGGATGAGAAAATTGAGAAGTTTATTGATGAGAATGAACTCTCAGGTTTTAAAGAAACACCTACGAAATACCACATGTAGCTATGGTCGACACGCCACGACCGACATCGGTCGGATGAACCACCGATGGTTATAGAGGATCGAACCAGTGTCGATTAGCCGAACCGATGTCGGTTAGAGGTGACCGGTGGCGGTCACTATCAGAGTTGGACACAAATGTTCAAGAAGCCCAGATTGAGCCTCCAGTACCCCAAACTTCTGTGAGAAGGTCACAAAGGGTAAGTAAACCTCCAGAAAGATTTACACCTTCTCTATTTTATCTGTTATTGACTGATAATGGTGAACCAGAATGCTTTGAAGAAGCAATGCAGGATAAGACCCACGTGGAGTGGGAGCATGGTATGAATGAGGAAATGGATTCCTTGGAACAAAACCAAACTGGAGATTTGGTTAAGTTGCTAGTAGACGAGAGGACATTGCAAAAAAAGTGGGTTTACAGGATCAAGGAAGAAGAGGGTGGATAGAAAAGGTACAAGGCAAGACTTGTAGTAAAGGGATTTACACATAAGGTAGGTATTGATTTTGGTGAAATATTTTATCCTGTTGTTAAGATGACTTCTATTCGCTTGTATTGAGTTTAGCTGTAGTAGAATATTTTAATTTAGAGAAACTAGATGTGAAGATGGATTTCCTTCATGGTGATTTGGATGAAGAGATTCATATGCAGCAGCCGCTTTCTACGAAGTCAAGGGTAAGGAGAAATTGGTGTGCAGGTTGAAAAAGAGTCTATATGGACTCAAGCAAGCTCTAAGGAAATGGTACATGAGGTTTGATAGTTTTATGCATGAGCATGGTTACTTGAGATGTGAATTTGACCATTGTGTTTATTTCAAGAAACTTGGAAATGGGAACTATATTATTTTGTTACTGTATGTGGATGATATGCTTATTGCAGGATCTAGTATGTAGGACATTGGTGAGCTTAAGAGAAAGCTAGCTCACACATTTGCAATGAAGGATTTAGGAGCTGCAAAGAAAATCCTTGGCATGCAAATACACAGAGATAGGAAAAATAAGAAATTGTATTTTTCTCAGGAAGCTTATATTAATAAGGTGTTGGAAAGGTTTAATATGAAAAATTTAAAACTTGTTGGTACACCTATGGCTAGACACTTCAAATTAAGCAAAGATCAGTGTCCTACATCACAAGAGGAGGTTGAGTACATGGTACATGTTCCCTATGATTCAGCGCAAAGAGGAGTCTTATGTATGTTATGGTTTGTACTAGACCGGACATTGCACAAGCAGTGGGAGTTGTGAGCAGGTTTATGGCTAATCCAGGTAAAGAACATTGGAAAGTAGTCCAATGGATACTCAGGTATTTGAGAGGGACTTCTAGCATGGAGTTATGTTATGGAGGTTCGGATAGTTCATTATGTGGCTATGTTGATTCGATATGGTTGGAGATCTATATGGTAGGAGGAGCACTCTTTGGATATATTTTCACAATAGGTGAGATGGAAGTTAGCTAGATTTTAAGATTGCATAAAGTTGTGGCTTTGTCTACTACAAGAGGCAGAGTATGTCATGGCTACATAGGCTAAAGGCAAGGAGATGATATGGATGAGTAGGTTCATGGAGGAGTTGGGAAAGGAGCAAGATGATTGTAAAGTTTTTCAGCGACGATGAGTGCAATCCATTTGGAAAATAACTTAGTGTTTCATTCCAAAATGAAACACATTCAGTTGAGGTATCACTTCATACAACAGGTATTGGAGGATGGACAGTTGAATCTAGAAAAGATTCATATAAGTAAAAACCCTACGGATATGCTAACTAAGCCGTTAGCAAAGGAGAAGTTGGAGCTACACTCCACTTCTATTTTCTTCAAGTTTGAGGCTCGAGGAGGAAGAAAAATAGCCAAGGAGGAAGCAAGAATGGTGTTGTATGCAGTGCAGTGTGTAGTAATTAATCTCCAAGTGGGAGATTGTTGAGTATGGAGCTAAATTACTCATGTTTTAGCATGTAAATTTGACTTTATGGAAAGTGATAGTATGCTTGTCATCGGTTAAGATGTGACCGCATCGGTCGAGGCGGAAAGTTGGAACCAGCGATGGTTGGGAAGAATGGCGTTGGTTACTGTGTAACGAGATTTTAATTAACTCTCAGGTTTTATATCTATTTTTATCATAAGAATAGATTTAATGAATGTAATTGCATGGCTAAGTGCCCTAAATTCTTAAAAACTATTTAAAGCAAAAAGCTAGGGTTTAGAGTATAGGATTGATCATAATTACAAGATAATTATGAAAGAGAAAATTCTTGGTAAAGAATCAAAAAGGCTTGGAGGAAGAAAATCTTGAACATCGAGAGGTTTGGAAGATTGTAAATCTTCATTGTATATCTTGTCAAAGCTTTGGATAATAGATTGGTTTGTTTCTTGGTGGACGTAGTCCACACTGGGTGAACCACGCTAAATCTTATTGTTGATTTATGTCTCTTGAATTGTATATTTCTTTTGGTAGAATATCCACTTTTATTTGCATGTATGCTTAGATCTGATATATTATCTGTACAACCAGTGTGCTAACCCCCAACATAAATAAAATTCCTCCAAAAGTAATTTGACAATGTTCTAATAATTTTAAAGGATCTCATTCTTACATTGATTGATTCCTTTAACTTGATTAATGATAAACTAAGAATCCCCATAGATATCAAGGACTTGGATGCCAAGTAAGATAGCATTTTGAAGGCCTAAGATGGGAGCTTTATATTAGACCATATTGTTAGTGCATTAGAAGTTAATTTTGGAAGCAATAGGAATAGGGGTGTCCCAAGGAGGAATGATAATAAGCGTGGAATATCCCCTTGTATAGAGTTAGAGTTGTCAAAGAATAGGTTCATTTGAGAGGAGAATATTCATGTTTAAATTTTTCGATAGACTCATCCGGAAATTGATCATGAGGAATATGGTTATCGGAAGGGGGCATTAGGTAATTTATTTGCGATATCTTGGCCCTTGATTAATTACTAAGAGATAAACTCTATGTCAAACTCTATCATGAGTATGAGCCATCAAGTGATGTGATCACTGTGATAAGGCTTTATAGACTAAATAATGGTGTTAGTGTGAAAAATAGGAAATAAATTGATTTAAATCCTAAACTAACACTACTATTTTCTACCTCAGATCAAGCAAGGATGGAAAGAGGGAGAATTATACCTACACTTACCTTATAGCATGTAATTATCATTCTTTAATGGTGGATTTTCTTGTGGATTGGAGGATTGATTGGGTTAAACTTGGATGCTTCAAATTTTGTTGTGGATGGGCTTGGAAAACACCTCCTCTTTGATGATTGATTCTTGGATTCTTGGATGAAGACTGTTGATGGCTTGATTGAGGCTTGAAGGATGAAGATGGATGATTGATGATCAAAAGATGAAGTAACAAGATGATGGTCTCCAAAAACTAGCTCTCATGGAGGATAAGAGTGCAAATTTATAGTTTGTGAGTGGAAATTGGATGGTGAGGATTAATCCATGTTGGATTGAATCCAAGGGCTGAAATTTGATGAGAGGATTGGATTTGTGTAGATATTTTTAGAGAATTCTAGAATGGATAATTCTAGATTCAAAAATTCAAATGGGAGAGGGAAATAATAGTTGGAAGATTAGATAGGGTTCTAGAAATATAACCCTCTAGATTTTGAGGTGTTTTTGGATGTACACATGATTAGTTTAGATTAAATGATGTGATTAGGATAATTAATGATGAGTGATTACATGGAATACCTAGTGGTAGGTGTAGGTATAGACTAGGATAGGTGAGACATAGGAATATTAAATTCCTATAAATGTTAAGTGGGATTTAGATAGGATAATGATACAATAAAAGGATTAATGGTGAAATGGGATAAAAGGATTAATGATATATAATAGATATTAAAAAGGGGTTTTTAATGGAATATTGAGATAAATGATGAAATATTATAATAAATGGATTAATGATGAAATGAGATATTAGATGATCGATAAAGGGGAAAATGAATTAAAATGGATTGGTGGTAGATAAATGATGATGAGGCTAAAATGTCATGTAGACACTTTAGGTGTCTACATTTTCCCCTTTTGAAGGATATGATTAATGTTAAATGGTTAGTCATGGGTTAGTAACACTTGAAAAGAGGATAGGCACGAGTGAGTAGATGAGATTTAGATAATGTGTCTACAGGATTTTGAAATGGGATAAAAGGATTAATGATTTTGAAGTGAATATTGAGATAAATTGAAATATTATAATAAATGGGAGAAATGAGATATTAATGACAATTAAAATGGAAGATAAATGAAGAGAATATGTTAAGATGGTGATATGATTTCCCCCCTCGATGGGTTAGGTAAGAGGGAGGATATGGGTGGGTAACCACTTGAAAAGAGGATAGGCACGAGTGAGTAGATGAGATTATTAAGTATGAGAAGATTTGAAGGTGTAGGATGAGATGATTAGAAGATGATTAGAATATTAGGAGAGGAAAGGAGGAGGTTAAAGGAGATTAGAAGAAGTAGAATATTAGAGTAGATATTGGATTTTGGATTTTGGATGCCCCAGTCAAGGGGTTGATGTTTTGGATGTATGATGCCCCAGTGAAGGGGTAGAGTTGTTTGGATTCTTGTTGGATATTAAATGCTTTTGAGGATGTTTTTGTCCCTGTCCAGGGGGTAGAATTAGATAGGATGATGTTGTTGATGTTAGAGGTTGGATGTTGGATGTTGAATTTTGATGATTTGGATTTTGGATGCCCCAGTCAAGGGGTTAGGATTTGGATTTTGGATGTTGGATGTAAAGATGTTTGGATGATAGGATTTGATAGGATTGATTGAAAATGTTGGATATATTGATTGGATGAAATTGATGCAAGGTTGGTTGGATAAAGTGATGATGTAAAGGGGTGGTGTTATCGTAAAGTGCCCACAATTATCATCATTAGAAATTTTATTAAGATGTGGCATAGAGAAAGATGCACCAATGGTATAAGGACCATGATATTTTAATTGCTAGGTACCCCTGGACTCATACTATTAGACATATTAATAATATGAGAGTCCTCATAGCATCGGACCAATGAAAGTAGCCTCATATCATTGGCCATGTAGAAAGAAATAAAAATGGCCTCATATCATTGACCAAGTGCTAATAGAAAATAAAAAGTGGCCTCATATCATCGGCCAAAATACAAGAAAAATATAAACAAGCAAACATGCAAACACACACAAATGCATAAAAAGTGTTTTAGATTGTATACATGTTGCTGATTTTGATGTATTTTTAAGATTTTTTTATTTTGTTAGATTTTTAAGATAGTTTAGATGTGGTGGGATGAATATGTGATAGGGATGGGGGTTGAAAGGAGGTGACTTTCTCCTATAATTCCCAAGGTAGATGTGGATAGGGAGTAGGGGTAAAGGGATGAATTTGGGAGAGGATAAGGGATGTGGGATAAAGGGATTGGTTGGATAAGATAAAGGAGGTTTGATAGGATGAGGGATGTGATGAGGTAGGATATGGGACTAGGTGATGACTTAGTCAATTGGATAAGGTAGGATGTGAGATGATTGGATAAGATAGGCCCCCAAGTAAAGGGTGGGATGATGGATGATAGTCTAGTTTGTGGTGCCCCCAAGTGTAAGGAAGAATAAAAATTAAAGGATGGAGCCCTAGAGGAATATAAAGTTTCGCCTATCATAATGATGACGAAAGTTAAAGGGGGTGGATAGGATAAAGCAATAGGATCATCGATTTCCCATGGATGATGGATGCAAAAGGATGTGGATGCAAAGGACAGAGATGGTTTGAAAGCATGATGAACAAAAGATGAGCTTAAAATCACATGTTGTAAAATAAAAGTGGGACTAAAACAAGAGTGTGACCTAAGAAATACTTGGCAACATACAAGTGCAATGTCTCTTCGAGATCAAATTGTGTGCAAAAGTGATAGTTAATTACCACTTGAAGTGAAGACTCAATGGGTAGGATGTAAAAAAACTATCCAATGTATATGGAGTGATTAAGTCAAGTACTTAGATGGAAGGTGAATGAAAGGTTAAGTCATGCATTGTTGTTTTACAATAGGCATCCACCCTGCAGAGACACATCTAATTATTGTCACAACATTTGCTCTACTTCCAGCCATGCATCCATAGCCCCAGTAGAGTTGTTGGAAACACCCCTAGAGAGAGTATTGAGGTGGATTTTATTTGATATTTTTAATTTTGATATGATTTTTTTCTTTTTATATTTGTATTTTTTAAAAATAGCTTCTAATCTCTTGAAAAATATCAAGGGTTAATAATCACCAATGGATTAATGGGGGTTGTATATGAGTGGGGTGATGACATTGGATAGAGTGTCAGAGAATTCACCCAAGGGTATTCACCACAAGTTAATTAAGATGTGTTATTTAAGTGATTAGATCTCTAAGATATGCTCATTCTTGGATGTTGAAAGTAAGGATAAACCAAGGTCACACAAGTGTAATAGGTAATAATGACTTACATCATGTGCGATTAAGTCAATTGAGCATTTGTGAAGATGGATTGGATTGGAATGAGGATGGAGGGATGAGGAAAGAACATCCGTGTGCAAAGGACAACCAAAATTCTCAATCTGATTTTAGGTTTTTGGATGTGTAGGAGGATTAGAGGATTGGGGATTAGTACATGGATTGATGGGATGATCAAGAGAATTGGTAGGATCAGGTTGTGATTGGGTATTGTTAGTGAGAGCTTTATACATTATGCCTGATTGTCCAAAGTTGGGAGGATGGGTGATGGGAGTAAGGATGCCTTGTTCATGGATACCTAAGCCTTTACCACGATGTTTGATGTTAGCAAGCATCTTTTTAGCTATATGGAAGGAAGTGGATATGGAAGAGGATGAAGTGATGTTGTCACCATTAGATTGGGGGATGTTTGTTTTCTCATCTGCTAAGAGGCCATACTTAACAAAAGATGGGGTTTAGATTTGGATTTATTTGGATGTTTAGGTGGGGGAGTTTTGGATTTGTTGGATTTGTTTGGATTTGTGGATGGTTGGGATGGATTGAATTTGGATTTTTTATGATGATAGGGTTTAAGAGAGGATGGGGATTTAGATAGGGGATGGTTAGGTATAGGATGATGGTTAAAGAGGTACAAGGACAAGAATTTTTTGGTTAAAGAGGTTTTGGATGTAAGATTGGAATTATAGACATTGATTAAGTGAATGTCCATGGGTGTGGTGGAAGTCACAATAGTAATGGTCCCTATACCAAGATGGTTTGGGAATGTTAGAATAATGATGTTTTATGGGTGGGTGAATGATCATGTTAAAGTTTTTAAGCCAATGGAATATGGTAGTTAGGGTTTCACCTAAGGAGGCGAAGGCATTTGGGGTTGGTAAGAGAGATGGTGTGGGTAATAAGGGTGGGTTAGGTAGGATAAGAGAAGATTGATTGGATTGATCTAATTTGAATGTAGGTTTAGTATTTGGATTAAGATGGTTTGGATTTTTATGGAGGATTATCCTTGGGGGCTTTAAGAGGTTGGTTTGTTTTTGGATTGGTAGTGGATTTTGGTTTGGGATTGGATTTGGTTGGTTTAGGAGAGGTGGATGGTGTAGGGTTGGTTTATGTAGGATTAGATGGTTTGATTTTGGATGGATTGGATAATGTAGATGGGGATGAAGAGGATGTGTTATATTTGGATGAAGAGGATATGTTAGATTGGTTGGATTTGGGGGAGGTAGATTGTGTGGATTTAAAGGATGGAGTAGATGTTGATGAGGGAGATGGGTTGAATGTTGGTTGAGTTGAGGTAGAGGGGGTGGTGTGGAAACCACATTGGATTTGGGAGATTGAGGTAACTTAGGAATAATGTTGGATGTGATATGATTGGGGGATGGGGGGAAATTAGGATTAGAGTTAGGAGATGGGGGTGACTTGGGAGTCACCTTGGATATTCTAGGATTGGATTGGTTATTGGTAGATTTATTAGACGTGGATGGAGAAGATAAAGGTGGCATGGGGGCCATGTTAGATGAAGTAGGATTAAGGGATGAAGAGGGTATGGGTGACTTAGGAGTCACACTAGATTGAGTGGGGTTGGATGTAAGTGATGGAGGCATAGGATCCAAAGTAGATGTTAGAGGAGGGGACTTAGGACTATCTAGGAGAAATTCCATGGGATGAGGTTGGGATGATGAGGATTTAGGACTAAGGTGTGATGTAGGGGATAAGGATTGTGGTTTAGTTTGATCTTGATTGGATGTGGATGGGTATGTATAAGGTACATTATGATATGTTTTAATGGGAGGGAGTTGGGGATTAGATTGATTGATAGGGGATTTAGGGTTGGATAGTGGTGATGAAGGATTAGGCTCAGATAATAGTTTATCAAATTGGAAAAGAGGGTCACTTAGGGGCTAGTGGTGGTAATTTGGGATGTTTAGGTTTAGATTTTGGTTTAGATTTATATTTAGATTTGGATTTTTTTTAAGTAGATGTGGTGGACGAATCATAGTTAGTTAAAGTTTGGTAAAGGAGATCTTTATTGGTGGAAGGGGATGATTGGAGTTGATCAAAATTGATGTAATTAGATGATTTGGATTCAGGATTGGGTGTGATCGGTTATGTGGATGCGGGATCATCTTGATCAGTGTCATTAAGGTCCTCACTATCATAAGTGGATGTGAGGGAGGATGGTTGAGAAGATGTTCAACTAAGGTGAAATTGGAGGTCAAGGATTTGTTGGTTAATATTTAGGATGATTGTGAGGATGGTGGGATCAACTTTTTATGGGTTAGGATATTGTTGAATAGAGGATGTGAGTGTCATAATTTGGTTTTTAAAAGATTGGATAGTAATAGGGATGTTTTGATCAAAGTGGGAAGGTAAAGGTTGATGGGTGGGGGATTTGAGTTTGATGGGAGCCATGATGAGGATGGGGGTTTAGATAAAATTTAGGAATAGGATTGGGTATGGATAGGATGTAGGTAAGATATGATTAAGATGGAGGGATTAGATGTGGATGGGATGGATTAGGAAAGGGGATAAGATTGGGGTAATTAGATGGATGGATTGGGTTTGATTATGTTTGAGTGGGGGTCGATTTGATTTTTATTAATGTTTTTGAATGATTAATGTTTAGTCAAAATGATATGTAATTAAGCAACACACAACCTAGCTAGTCAAGTGGGTGTGCAACACAAGCTATAGCCCGCTTTCAATACCACACATGACAGTGGCACTCACTGAGATGGCCCACCTTTATGTCGATGTGTGATCGGCTAGCGAGTAATATTTGGTGGTTCCTTTCCCCTGCATTATAGATTTATTGTGGATAAAGGCTACCTATGCTAGGATAAACAAGGATTTCTAGGGGCATCCCCTATATACCTTGCGATACGTGGGGCCCAAATATGTGTTACAAGGATGTTGTCAAAGGCGTGGGTGTTGGGACATGGAAGCCCTTCACTTCACACCGCTCTTAAAACAAGCAAGCACTTAGCCAATAATGATAGGTAACCAAGAATTTATATACCCCGCTAGAAACAGGGTATGTCTACGTGCATGGAGATGAATCCCATGGTCATGCAACCCTAGGACTATGAAAAGTGCATGGATATCACTTCCACGTCATGTTTCCCCTAAAAATAAAAAAGGGAAGAAGGTGGACTACTTTTTATCCTCAAGATCTTCTAAAGACGTGAGAGGAGAGCATACACAAAATCCAACCTTGAGTTTAACAAGAAAACATGCAAGGATACAAAATATGAAAGATGTAAGATATATTCAAGATAACTCTTTTTTATTTTTTTATTTTTTAAATGATAAAAAGATAATTAAAATTAAAAAAGGGGTCTTCAAGAGGAGGCCCTGCAAGAAAAAGTGGATTAGTAGTTTGGAAGAATAACCTTAATGTCTTGGACTAAAAGAGCTACAAAGAAAAAAAGGATTAATACTTATAGATTATTTTTTTAATCTTTTGTAAGTGTAGGAAGCTTCACACAAAGTGTTAGTATTTTGGAACAAGAAAATATAACTTAATGTGTAGTTAAAATAATAATATTTAGGAAAATGAAAACCATGAATAAATTATCTTTCAAAATACTAAATTAACACTTTCATTGCATATATATTTTCAATACCTTTCCGGAAAAAAAAATGGATTCGTTTCGAGTTCGGGGTCAAAATTTATGGCTCTTGGAAGTTAGGCAACAAAAGAGCAAAACAAAAGCATTGATTCAGGACATAAGCACCATTTTAGGTCACAAACGTGCTACTTTGTAAAAAAATAAATGTTTAGGTTTTAAATGTTGAACATATACCTTTGGAGTAATTACAAATGCGCCGTGGGGTCTACAAAGTAATCTTGTTTCAAATTAAAAGTGCTAAAACGAAATATTTTCACAAAAAATTGAAAGTTCAAGAGGTAAATATCAACAAAAAATTCTCAAATTTAGACATTGTCATTGTTTGTATGAAATTTTAATAAAAACAATCAAAATTTTGGGGGGTAAGCCCCACGGTGGGTGCCAAAAAATGGAGACAAAATACTGGTGTTAGTGTGCAAAATAGGAAATAAATTGATTTTAATCCTAAACTACAACTACTATTTTATACCTCAGATCAAGATAGGAAGGAAAGAGGAAGAATTATACCTGCACTTATCTTCTATCATGCAATTCTCCTTCTTTGATGGTGTTTTTCTTGTGGATTGGAGGATTGATTAGGTTGAACTTGGATGCTTCAGATTTTCTTGTGGATGCACTTGGACAACACCTCACCTTTGATGATTGATTCTTGGATTCTTGGATGAAGACTATTGATGGCTTGATTGAGGCTTGAAGGATGAAGATGGATGATTGATTATCAAAATATGAAGTAGCAAGATGATGGCCTCCCAAAAACTAGCTCTTAGCTCTCATGGAGGATGAGAGTGCAAATTTATAGTTTGTGAGTGGAAAATTGGAGGGTGAGGATTAATCCATGTTGGATTGAATCCAAGGACTACAAATTGATGAGAGGATTAGATATGTGTAGAGAATTCTAGATTCAAAAATTCAAATGGGAGAGGGAAATAATAGTTGGAAGATTAGAGAGGGTTCTAGAAATAAAACCCTCTAAATTTAGAGTTGTATATGGATGTGCACATGATTAGTTTAGATTAAATGATGTGATTAGGATAATTAATGATGACTGATTACATGGAATAACTAGTGGTAGGTGTAGGTGTAGACTAGGGTAGGTGAGACATAGGAATATTAAATTCCTATAAATTTTAGGTGGCATTTAGATATGATAATGTGATATAATAAAAGAGATTAAGGATGAAATGGGATAAAAGGATTAATGATATATAATAGATGTTATAAAAGGGATTTTTAATGAAATATTAGAATAAATGGATTAATGATGAAATGAGACATTAGATGAATGATACAATGGAAAATGAATTAAAATGGATTGGTAGCGAGATAAATGGTGATGAGGCTAAAATTCAGATATGATTAATGTTAATTTTTCATGTAGACATTTTAGGTTTCTACATGCTTGGAATGCATGGTTTTGAGAAGATGAAAGCTAGTGACAAAAGTTGCCTTTTTATTAAGAAGATAATGGCGAATCTTGGAGGTAGCAAAGAAAAGAGCGCAACACAACTTTTCAGCTTCAATGTAGTGAGTATCATAGTCGTGAATGGTGCGAATGATGTAATATACAACCTACCTCATGTATTTCTCATCATAATGTGCCAACGTGACACCTAGAGCATGATCGGAGGTAGAGACATATAGATAGAAAGGGTCCCCCTCATGTGGAGGTGTAATCACAGGAGGGGATAAGAGATACTTCTTGAGATCATGAAATTATTTTTGTCAATTATCATCCCATTTAAAGATGATTTATTTGTGAAGAAGATGGTGAAAGGGTTAGAAACGGTTAGAAATTTTTGAGATGAAATGGTGGACTGATTGGAGTCAACCTTGAAGACTATGAAGCTGCTTTAGATTAGTTGTAATCTTGAGGATGGGTTTGATTCTAGCAGAGTAAACTTTAATTCCACTAATGGAAACTATAAAGCCAAGGATTTTACCAATAATCACTCTGAACACACACTTGACTAGATTAAGACAGGAAGATGCAGATAAGGTGCTCAAAAATGACTTCAAGGATGGAAAAATTGTCATGGAGATGCTTGGATTTACCCAAAAGGTCATCAATATAGCCCTCTACAGTCTTGTGGATGAGATCATGAAATATGTAAGTCATGGCTGACCTATAGGTGGCTCAGGTGTTTTTTACATTGAAGGGCATGATGCAATAACAAAAGGTCCCCAAAGGATTGATGAAAGAAGTCTTATGTTTGTTTTCTAGTGCAATGAGGATCGATTATACCTAGAGAAGCCATCCATAAGAGAAAGCATCTAGTGGCCTATGATAAGGTCTATGAGCTGATCAATGTTAGGAAGAGGGAAATCATCTTTACGGAAAACAAGGTTTAAATTTGGAAAGTCAATGCAAATATAGAGCTTTCTGAAGCTTTGGTAATGGGTACAATATTGGAGACCCATTAGAGATATTTGATAGAGATGATGAAATTGGAAAAAGGAGGCATTATAGATCCTATTTGATAAGGAGGGAAACTAGAGGATGCATATGGCGAAGCTTCTGCTTAAATGGCTTGGTGTTAGGGAATGTAATGATGTTGTGAACGAAGATGGAAGGATTGAGACATGAAATGTCAGCATATGACCATGCGAAGGATTGGCTGTGGAAAGAGAGGAAAGTAGTGAAATATTCAAGCTCATGTGGATCAAGGTATTGACCCACTTTGAGAGTGAGGGGATCTTACATAGTCCCAATGTTGATTTCGATGGTGGATTCATTAAGAAGGGTGTATGTTTTTGGCGGTAAGGTCTTATGAAGATAGGATTATTCTCCCCCCATGTATGAAAGGATGGAGTCATCATTGGTGGATTGAAGAACTTCAATGGTAGGGGAATATTCCTCTACCATATCTAGAAATTGAAGAGGGAGGGACCGCAATTCATTTTTACATTGATAAGTCAGTGGTCCCAAAGTGATCGTGGAGATTTAAAAAAATATCTAGAGGTGATTGAAATGGTGTCATCAATATCCATAACATCATGGGGTGGAGAAGATGGAGGATCTATGTCCATGAGAGATAAAGATGGCATTATATCCTAACCCAATTTTTTTCATGAGGTTTAAGAGATTGATCAATGACAAGGTCAAACATGCATTTTTCATAACGCCCCATTCCAAATCCTTTTTAAGCATAATGATGAATATATGTGTGGGAAAAGGATTTATTATAAATAAATTCAAATTATTTTTTGTATGGTTTGGTGTGTTCTTGAGTGTCAATGTGTGAGGAAGGGCGAT
This sequence comes from Taxus wallichiana var. yunnanensis, assembly GCA_018340775.1. NCBI lineage: Eukaryota > Viridiplantae > Streptophyta > Pinopsida > Cupressales > Taxaceae > Taxus > Taxus wallichiana. Next base: position 49,309,386 of record CM031241.1, read on the forward strand.
CAATGCTACCATATATAAAATTGAGTACGAATATGAGGTGGATCGAAAGGAACGATATCCATGACATTAGGTTGATACATTGATTTTTTGTTGGGTCTACCAAGTCTATGAGGTGTAGGAAGAGTGTTGAGTGCGAGAAGGTGGTAATCTTCTAGCATGAGCTAATCCATATATTTGTCTAAAGATTCATCATTGGGAATCTTGGATGTAGAGATAGATGAGCTAGTGGATGTTTTAGAAGGATTATGTGAGGGAATGAGAACATTATTAGGTTGATAAGTCATGTTACATGCCCTGAATTGATGAAATGATGGAGGGTGGAAGGAACACAACATATGATGTAAATCCATGGTCATCATAGGAGGATGTTGTATTGAAACTTCCCTTCTATGATATATAAAACCTTATGGAGGATTTTTTCACCTATATGGATATGAAGGATAATTGTTCCTAAATACAGGTGATGGGTGTTGTTATTCCTTTCATTTAATCAACTTTATGTTGATGTCATATTCAAACCAGGGGTGTGTCTAAAGCTATATGCAACAAGAAGAATCTTAGTGATCTAGTAATTGATTGTAGGTATTTTGTATTTTATGGGGGATATTTTCAATGTCTTAAGGACTTCTTGGTTAAAAACCTTATTGGAATCAAACTATGAAAACATGTTGGAGGTAAACACACTTTGTAGAAAGGAATTGCTTGAAATAAACACACTTTTCGAATGAAATAGATTGCTGAAAATAAACATTACAGAAATAAACACACAATTGAGAATTCTTGGAAAATGATTGCAAAGAAATAAGAACTTAATCTAGAACACCTACAGGGACAAGTCTACAACAGATTTTAACTTAAGGAATTTGAAAGCGATATAGAATTAACAGATCTAAACTATTTTCTCTAAAAATATAAATACAAAAAAACTAGGATCCTGGTTCTTGGAGGAGTGGGCCCTTGCTTTGCCTTGAAACAAGATTGGACACCTTAATTTTCTCTCAAAACAAAAATGGCTATTTTATTGATAAAACGTTTTACATTACAAAAACATGTTGGATCTGTGTATATCAATCTATATCTATTTTCTTGTTCTATATCTATATTCCTATATATAATCTATCTGAGTTTGTATGTATATACTTCTTCCAGGGGTGCATTTATGGTCGTAACTATTCCACTGATACGATGGAATTGAATCGTGCCCAGAATAGATGTTGAATTGGAACATGGTTGGATGTACAACTGTGTGATAATTATCTTGGATCTACAAGTATGGAGAGTCAGAAGTCTTCTAATCTTCTCCTGATTGATAGGATCATTGATTTGAAAAATCACCGGCCATTTGGAATAGATTATTATCGGTTCTAGAACTTTAGAAGAGTTCCAAAACTAAAGGAAATCGTTCCAGGTCTAACCGAGAGAGTTTTGGAGCTATCTGCAGGAGTTCGAACTAATTTTGATAATTTTGGAACTAAATACTAGAGTTTTGGAACTAGGTGATAAAGCTTGTGACTATGTAATGGAGTTCCAGAACTAGCTTGGAAGTTCGGAACTAAGTTGTATTGAAACAAATGCTTTCAAAAACATGCTGACCACTTCATACTTCATTCTTCTACCTCATTATGACCTGCTTTATTAGAAAACTAAATTTCCAAAACACTTTGTTAGGAATTACAAATATTTTAAACGTTAGAATCATAATCAACAAAAGATGGACAATTACATCCTAACTTATATCAGATCAAACAAAAGTCACAAAATACAGTCAAACTTAATAAAAAGGAGAGTAAGATGAGATCATTTATTGTACATTTAACGGGCATATTCTAGCCTCATCATTTCCCCATACTTACTTGTTTGTAAGTCCCTTTACAAACTTTACTCTTCAAATTTGGGGTTATATATTCTACATTCCATTTGATTGCTTAGGTCAAATGGCTGGAACTGAATATCCCAATGCTTTAATTCAGAGGTACTATACCCTACTCCTACTTCTACTTTCCTCTGCCATGCATCAAATTCAGTGGGATCTTGTGGTTCTCTATTCTACCATGGTGACATGGGGGTGAGAAGGAGTGGAGGTCTTGTTCTCATTCCTATCCATATGCCCTTGTGATTTTCATTGATATGAGGAATTAGCGTACATAAGGATTTTGCTCTATGCAAACTCCAGATTAAGTTTGTGGGAGATATTACTTCCCTTCTTCTCAATGCCACCATGAGAAATTCCCATCTTTTCAAACATGCCTCATAAATATCTTCAAAATTTTCCTCTTCATAAGAGGTGAAGGCATTAATACTTCTCTACAAATTGGCAAGATAAGGTTCCTTGAACCTTTTATCAAATGCATGGGATCTTAAATGTGTAGCAAAGGTAGATGGTTTACAATAATGAATCTCATATAGAGACTAGATGAACTAGCTTTTAACAGATTCTCTGACTCCCTTTCCTTCCATTCAATCTGATTTTGAAGAATAGAAAAAAATGGATTAAGTTGGATCTCCCCTACATATAAATTGATCATAAAACACGAGTTCTTTTCCATAGCATGAAATTGCAGAGAAGATTTTTCTGCTCTAAATTGGATAAGGAATAGGTTTTTGTGAAATCAGATTCATCTTTTATTTCATGTGGAATGCCACATGCTATCCTTGACAACTGCCAATGAATGAATTGTTCCTCCAAAAACACATTATATGCAGGAGAAGGTTTCATGCATGCAAGAAATTTCTCACTCATCATGCAAACCATTTGTATTTTCACAAGATATTTAAATTTTTCATTTTATTTTGTGTAAAATGTTTCTTCCCATACTTTTATTGCTTTCTTCTCTTCTTCTATCTTGCTTCTCAAGTCCTCATTGGATGTCTTGGCTTCACCGAGTTCTCTACAAGTATCATCCCATAGCTGTTTAAGTGGCCAATAAGTTAATTCAGTTTGTGCAGATACTGTTGACAGAGGAGTTTGTTTTCTAGAACTTTGACACTCTTCCTCTTTCTCCATTATCTATTTAACTATTGTCAATTACTTAGTCTTGTCAGTGAGCTAAGTTGTTGATTCCCCAATGACCATTTCTCTCTGTTCCAATTTAAGTTTGAGAAAATTCAACTCCTCATCCTTTTCTCTAATAATGAGTTCTGCTCTGGACAGAAACAGAGCCTATTTAACTTGTTGTTTCTCTTCTTTCTCTGAAAGTTCCTTGGGGGTTAAGCATTCTTCTTCTACCATAGGGGATTTCCCTTTCCGTTTCCAAGATGCCAATTCATCTTCTTCATGTGATGGTTCTATTTGATTCACCCATCTCTTGGAAAACTTGTTCCTCAAATCTCTCATCTTCTTTTTCTATCTCTATTTGGCTTGGTCCAAGAGGAGTCATGGCCATGCTGCCCAAAATATCAGTGGCTTCCTTTTCCATCCCTTCTTGATCTTCCATCTCCTTCAGAATTTCTCTAGACATTTTATGAATTCTCCTTCTTTGAGGGGCCTCAAAATGTACATAAATAGGTATCCTCCTAGAGCTTCTTCTATTTTTCACCTCTTTCTCTTGCCTAGGTGAACTATCACTATCAGAGACATATATTATTTCTCCTGTAGCTACTGTAGAGGAAGTAATTTCTTTAGAAGGCACTTTTGGTTCTGCAATTTTAGTGATTCTTCCAGATCTTCTTCTTTCGGTATTTCCTCTCCACCTAGTTTTTTCTTTTCCTCTGTAGTGGAATCAATTTCCAAATTAATTGCAGGAGAAAAAGGAGTTTCTATTACTCTCCTGAGAATATCAGGGCTCTACTTAAACTTGATAAGAAATTTCTCCCACATTTCTTCGGCACACTAAATGCACTAACCCATGATGCCTGATTGTTCCCACACCTTAGGAATACCTCTGGACCAATGTATGAATGGAATAAAAAAGAAACCTTGGAAGGTTTACTATATATTTTGGTTTTGTAGCTCCATATCTAAGGTATATGAGGATCTTCAAAACTTCCCTTCCTACCGACTTGAATTGACCATCACAAGTTAAATACTTGACTATCCAAAATGCCACTCTGTCAAAGGGTTTGGGCAAGTTGGCCCTTCTAACCCATTTTATGATTTTCTTCGTGTTGTAAATATATTGGGGTTCATCTTCCCCCTTTTTTAGCAGGGTTTCAACCATGTCTTTTAATGTCCCTCTAACAAGGTTTGGGACATGCAAAATTGGCACTCTAGATATATTACTGATTGTATTCACAGAAAAAGGAATGAAAAAATTTCTAACCTTTGTCCTAGATTGCTCTAAATTTATAATGAATTCTCTTACCAATTCATCATTATACTTGGGGAACTTTCTCAGAAATTCCATCCATCCTACCTGATGAAAGATAACTACCACTTCTTCATCTACAATGAGCTAGGTATCATCCTCGATTCTGAATTATTTTTAATCCCCATGATACAAAGGTGATTCAAATTCATTATTATTTAATATTGTGCGGGTTGGTTGAAGAACTCTTCGCTTAGCTATGGAATTGATGAATTTAGCTGCGGAATTACTATACTTAGTTGTGGAACTTATGTGTTGTAGTTACGGAATACAAACCTAATTCATTGCTTCTTCCTTGAAGTTTCTCTACAACTAGTTTTCACTTTGTTGATTTCACACTAATGATAACTCATTATAACTATGCCGTAAATTTACTCCATAAATATATTTCTCGTGATTACTCACTTTTAATCATGATGTACAATAGATGACTCATCATATCAACTTTCAAATCAAATCTAATCACACATGCAAACTTTTAATCTAACCTTTAATAAGTTAAAGACATAATTACCATCTTTGATGATGTAATCCCTCCGTCATGATGACTCATCATTCCTAAAAAGTGAAACAAAAGGAAAACGGTTAGAAAAACAGATGGAATTCCAAAGAATTTTGTTTATTTTGAATAAGCCATTTATTTGAGAAGATCAACCACCATTGCTGGTTTTCAATTGATCTTTGAGAGAAACTCATTTTTGGGGAAGAGAATGCCATTTACTAGTTTTCACTCTCTTCCCTTATTTTTTTTTTTTCTCTTTTTTTGGGGAAGAGAATGCCATTTACTAGTTTTCATTCTCTTCCCTTTATTCTAGATCTATCCATCTGATTATTTGATCATTTTGGAAGAACTGGGTTCTTCCATATGATCAAATTCTTTATCTGCTTCAATTTGCCTCAAGAATTCATCCTTAGTAGGAGGCTTCCTATAAAGATTTAGCCTATGACCATTGACCAAAAGTGTTCTTCTACTGCCATCAATGGGAAGTAACTAAATAGAACCATTGTCAAATATTTGTTCAATCTGATAGGGTCCCAACCATCTGGTTCTCAATTTTCCTTTGAATTGTTGGTACTTAGAATCAAATAGCAATGCCCAGTCTCCTACTTTGAATTGCCTTTTCTTGATATGTGTATCATGCCATTGCTTCCTTTGATCTTGGATTATTTCTATCTATTGAAGTTCTTCCATCCTCAATTCATCTAACTCATTAAGTTGAATGATTCTCTCCTTTTGAGCTGCATCTAACTCAATACCCACCTTAACTGCTATCCATAATGTCTATAGCTCAAACTCAATAGGCAATAAGGGATTTTTACCATAAACTAACTCATATGGTGAAAACCCTGTTGTAGTTTTCCAAGTTGTATTGTAAGCCTGAAAGCTTTAGGTAGTCTCTTTACCCAATCTCTTCTTCCTGCTTCAACTATTTTGGTAAGGATGTTTTCCAATTCTCTGTTCATTACTTCAACTTGTCCATTTGATTATGGGTGATAGGGAGATGACTTCCTATGATTGATATGATAATACATTGTGAATTCCTGGATCATATTAGACATAAATTGTGGTCCCTGATCTAAAACTATGCTCCTTGGTGCTCCAAACTTTACCATAATTATGTGCCAAAGGAAATCAACAACTGCTTCTTCAGTGGCATTTGTTAAAGCCTGCACTTCTTCCCACTTTGTCACATAATCAATACACATAAGAATATGTTCCTTCCCTTGTGAAGAAGGACTAAAGGGACCAACAAAATCCAACCCACATCTCTCAAATGGTTTAATTAGTACTTGAGGTTGCAGAGGCATTTCATTGGTAAAGGTTGGTTGTCCCATCCTTTGACAAGGATCACACCGCATGATATATTTCTTCACATATTTATATAGAGATGGCCAATAATAACCAATGCTAAGTATCTTGTGAGCTGTTATTTTCACTGAATAGTGTCCTCCACTTGGTTCATCATGACATGCCTAGAGGATGTCAAATATTTCATCTTCTCTTACCCACCTGCATAAAACCAAAACAGGACCACACTAAAAGATCACTCCATTTAACCATTTGAATTGTGCACTAGTTTTGATTAACTTCTTTATTTGTTTCTTGGTGAAAGAAGGAGGAAACTTCCCTGTTGCAAGATAATTTTCCATATCAGCAAACCATGGTGTATCAATTTGAAAAAAAAAATAATTGTTCATCTGGAAAGTTGTCCTTGACTGGATCTTGCTCCCCTGTAGTGTTTAGTCATGACAAGAAATCAGCTACCACATTAGATTTACCTGGATTGTCCATAATGGTAATATCAAATTCTTGTAAAATCAATAACCATCTAATTATTCTACCTCCAACCATTGGTTTGTTCATTAAATATTTAATTGTTGAGTGATTTGTATGTACAAATATTTTGTACCCTATAATGTAATGTCTAAACTTATTAATTGCATAGATCACAACAAGAAATTCTTTTCAGTGGTGGTGTAATTTCTTTCAGTGGGAGTAAGATTTTTGCTAAGGTAATAGATAGCATACATTTTCCCTTCTTCATCTTTCTATCCCAAAACTACACCAATGGAATTATTTGAGGCATCTGTTTGGATATGAAAAGGTTTCTCCCAATTAGGTCCTCTCAATATTGGGGCAATTATTAATTTCTCTTTAATTTCTTCAAAAGCATGTTGACACTTTTCATCCCAAATAAATTCACAGTCCTTGGTAAGAAAATTAAACATGGGGGCAGAAATTTTACTAAAATCCTTGATAAAGCGTCTATAGTACCCAAGCATGTCCTAAAAATGACTTGATATTAGTGGGGTTTGAGGAATAGGTAAGTCTAAAATAATTCTAATTTTGTTTTGATCAACCTGAATTCCTCTTTTTGAAATATGGTGTCCTAATACAATCCCTTCATCAAACATTTTTCAAGGCATCATCAAATGTATCTCCATACATAGTAAATTCATCCATGTATACTTCTACACAGTCATTTGTTAGGTCTGCAAAAATTGCTAATACAGCTCTTTGAAAGGTTGTTGGAGCATTACATAGTCCAAATGGTAATATCTTGTAGGAAAAGGTACCCCATGGACATGTAAATGTAGTTTTATCCTGATCTTTAGTAGCATCTCTAATTTGATTATATCCACTAAAGCCATCCAAGAAGAAAAAGTAATGTTTACCTGAAAGGTTGTCTAAGACTTGATCTATGAATGGTAAGGGAAAATAATCTCTCAGTGTGGCTTTGTTCAGTTCCCTATAGTAAACAAAAATTCTCCATTTTATTTTATTTTTAGGGACAATTACAAGAGGAGACACCCACTGGATATCTGAGATAGGGTAGATAAAACCTACTTGTAATAGTTTTTCAATTTCTTGTTTGACTATATCCCTTAAGGCTAGATTTATCCTTCTTTGAGGTTGCTTAACTGGTTTAATGTTTTCAATATATATGTGATGAGTGTAGATACTTTTGTGGATTCCTTTCATATATTTGTAATCCCAAGAAAAAGCTTTATTATGATCTTTCAGAACATTAAACAGTTTAGCTTCTTCATCATTCTTCAACCAAACTATTAATATTCAAAATTTTACCCAGTTGAATCTCATCATGTTTGGTTCTAGTGTATGATGAACTGATTTGTTGAAAGGGTTATATTAAAGTATTTAGTGGACATGCATGTGGCAAAAACATATGATATGTAGCAACATCTCCAAAATTTCCTTGAGACAAGAATGTTGGACAAAGGACAGTAAGAAGAATTATGATACTTATCTTGTTGTAGGTCAAACTCCTCATCACTGTTGTTTTCCAAAAATTATTCATCATCTCCTGATATATGTGAAGCTGAAGTTATAGATTCTTCCTCTCCCCAAGATAAATCTCATTCCTTCGGAGTGAAATTATCTTCATTTGCAAGGAATTGTTGTTGGTGTGGTTTCGGAACTAATTGTGATGGCTCCGAAGTTAAGCGTGATGGTTCCAGAACTAAGCGTGATGGTTCGGAATAGATTCTACGGAGTTCTAGAACTAATTTTGTAGGTTCGGAACTATTCTTGACTACTCCAAGGACAATTGGTGTACATTCAATGGTGGGTTACTCATATCTTCTATTTCCTGTACATTATCTTGCAATGTTATCATGGCCAACGAAGACAAATTTTGCTCATTAATATTAGGATTATCAACCCATAATTACTCTTGATTATCACTAAAAGGTCATGCAGAGGGATATAATGAATTTTTCTTAGAATTCTTACCATTTGAAATAGTCATATCACATGACCTACAATCAATTAAGGCAAAAACTGTAGCTAACCACGGTCTGCCCAAAATAATGGGATAACCCAATGTTTTACCTTTTGGCTGCAATATAAGGAAGTCAATTGGATATTCCCATGACTCCACCATAACCACCACATCTTCAATAACTCCTGGTTTTCTATAGATTGATCTGCCATTTGCAATATGGTGTTAGTAGGTTGTATACTGTTAATGGCAATGTTTTTAGAGTGTCCACTGTCATTACATTTATAGCTGCTCCCAAATCAACCAAAACATTATGTATATCTTTATTCCCTATAGAGACAGAAATAATAGGGCTTCTAGGATCTCCATATTTGGGAAGTAGGAGCTTTCCTGCTAATAAATCAGCAAGTTTCCCATCTACCTTAATAGTCTGGGGTACTGCTTCTTTCTTCTAGGCCTTTTCAAACATAGCATTTTGATTAATTTGTTCAATTCTGGAATGTCCTTAATTTCTTGTAACAATGGTATTTCAATATTCAGTCTCCTTAGTTCCTACACCAATTCAGATTCCTTGATTTCTATAGCTTCTTTAAACCTCTTTGGAAATGGAGTTTCAGTAGAGTTTCTTTTTGGTTCCTTATCTCTTTATTTTCATCTTTCTTGGGCGCAACCAGACTAGGGGTTTCGGTTTCTTCTGTAATTTTAGTGATGATAACAGGTGGACTACCAACTATTTTTCTTGATCTAGTGTGAATATCCTTATAATCCATGGCGTTAAGATCAACTAATTTTTTTGGTTCTGTTTCATAGATAGGAGTTGTTTATTTGTTTCTTGGGTTTGCTTTACTAGTTGTCTTTGGTATTTGTGTTTGGAATACTGAGTCTCAGTTGGTGATTTTTTTTTTGGGGCATCTATTATGGCTTGTTTATTCTAATTAGGATATGTTTTCCCTTGAGCATAGTTATTAGGGCTCCATCTAGGTTGCGACCAAGCATACTGGTTATTTTGACCAGTCCATGGTTCTTTGGTGTCCTTGAGCATACCAAGATTGACCTGCCCAATCCTAGGGATTCCAAGTTGGCTAAGGGGCCCAAGGTGGTTGTCCCAAACTTTTTCGTACTGTTTGAGCAGCCCATGGCATCATCCAAGGATTAGGAGATGACCTTGGCATGAACTGTCCTTGGATAGGTTGTCTCTGGACAAAGTTTACTTCTTCGATGTCTTTGGTTTGTTTGACCCGATTCTTTAGGAATGGAAGAAGAGAACAAGTGTGAATATCATGTTCTTTAGATTCACAGATAAGACATACTTTTGTTTTATCCAAAGGACATTCCCTTATTGCATGCTTCTTCCTACATCTAGGACAATACATGGCTAATGGTTCAGTTTTGACATTTTCTTTAGCTTTTAATCCATCCACAGTGAAGGTTAATTGAACTAAAATGTCTATTTAAAGTTTTCTAATTCATCCATTAGTTTTTTCATATCTAGATTCAAAATTTTCACTGATTTTCCCTTCCTAGGTCCACCCCTTGTTTTGGAATAGCTTCTACAAATGTCTTTAATTTCATTCATCCTTAATTGATAAATCTTTCCACATCCTATCAAGTTAAGAGCTTCCCTAGATTCATCTTCCAAACCTTTAAGAAAAATGGTTTTACTTAACTCTTCTTGAAGTAAAAATCCACACCTTTTACTTACAAAGAGGAATTTGTCCAAATAATCTTCTATATTCTCATCCTCCTCCTGCTTGATTTTGAAAAAATCTTCCTTCCTATTTCTCCCTCTACAATAATCTTGATATTTGTCTAGGAAGGCAGTTTCCATTTGTGCCCAAGTGGTAATAGAGTTGGATGCTAATCCCATGAACCACCTCATTGCTGCATCCTTCAAAGTGGATGGAAACAACTTGAGTTTCTGATTATCAATTTTGTAGTCATAGGTCTGACATAGTACCGTAAACTCAAATAGAAATACATCCCTCTAAATGTGGGTAAATGTGTAGGTGAAATATTTTTCATTGGTGTATCATCATCATCTAATTGAATTGGATAAGTAAAGGTCCTATCAGGTTCCCTTTTATCTTCTCATGCCATTTCTGAAGTATTTTCTAAACTTTTCTCCCAATCAATGTGGTATGTGATCTGCTTTAGGAAGGTGAAAAATCAAGAGTAGGAGGTTGACTACTTAATTGAGAATCAAAACTTACCCTAAATGGATCTTGAGAAATAATCCTTCTCCTAAAAGTTCCACTTCCTTCTGGTGACTGATCCAAGAATTCCAAAGGTGGCAATTCTACTTCTTGTCTTATAGGGGATAATGGTGCCTCCAATTCTTGGTCAACTTCCTTATTTAAACTAGAGGATGATGTTAATTATTGTTCAGATATTTTTGGGAGAAATATACCCTTGGAGTCTCTTGGTCTACTCATAAATTTTGTGATAGCTTAGGGAATATTTCTTCAATTACTAAATGTATGATTGTTGCTCTTGTTGACACCTAATTAGAAAATTATAACTAGTGGGTCCCTAGAAATGGCACCAAAAATGATGGGTGTCATTATTCCCTTCATTTAATCAACTTTATGTTGATGTCATATTCAAACCAGGGGTGTGTCTAAAGCTATATGCAACAAGAAGAATCTTAGTGATCTAGTAATTGATTGTAGGTATTTTGTATTTTATGGGGGATATTTTCAATGTCTTATGCACTTCTTGGTTTAAAACCTTATTGGAGGTAAACATAATTTTCCTTGGAAGTAAACACACTTTGTAGAATGAAATAGACCTTTTGCTGAAAATAAACATTACAGAAATAAACACACAATTGAGAATGCTTAGAATATGATTGCAAAGAAATAATAACTTAATCTAGAACACCTACAACAACAAATCTACAAAAAGATTTTAACTTAAGGAATTTGAAAGTGATACAAAATTAATAGATCTAAACTATTTTCTCTAAAAATATAAATACCAAAAAAAACGAGGATCTGGTTCATGGAGGAGTGGGCCCTTTGCTGCCTCGAAACAAGATTGGACACCTTAATTTTCTCTTTAAAAAAGTGGCTATTTTATTGATAAAACGTTCTGCATTACAAAAACATGTTGGATATGTGTATATCAATCTATATCTATATTCCTATATGTAATCTATACGTAGAGTGCGTATGTATATACTTCTTCCAGGGGTGAATTTATTATCGTAACTGTTCCACTGATACGATGGAACTGATTGTGCCAATAATAGATGCTGAATTGGAACATGGATGTACGTACATCTGTGTAATAATTATCCTGGATCTACAAGTATGAAGAATCAAAGTCTTCTAATCTATTCTGATTCATAGGATCATTGATTTGACAAATCACCGGCTATTTGGAATAGATTCTTATCGGTTTCAAAACTTTAGAAGAGTTTCGGAACTAAAGGAAATCGTTCCAGGTCTAACCGAGAGAGTTCCAGAGCTATCTGCAGGAGTTCCAAAACTAATTCGATAATTTCGGAACTAAATACTAGAGTTCTGGAAATAAGTCTGAAATTTCTGGAACTAGGTGATAAAGCTTGTGACTATGTAATGGAGTTCTGGAACTAAGTTGTATTGAAACAAATGCTTTCAAAAACATGTTGACCGCTTCATACTTCATTCTTCCACCTGATTGCAACCTGTTTTATTACAAAACTTAATTTCCAAAACACTTTGTTAGGAATTATAGAGATTTAAACGTTAGAATCATAATAAAAAAATATGGACAATTACATCCTAACTTATATCAGATCAAACAAAATTAAAAAAATGTAGTCAAACTTAATAAAAAGGAGATTAAGATGAGATCATTTATTGTACATTTAATGGGCATATTCTAACCTCATCACGAGGGCAAAAACATCATTGAATGCGTGAAGAACTATGGGTGATTAGGTGACAATGGAATTAGGGAGATTAAACTGATCAATTGTGGGAGATGAGATGATGCTTATGATAGCTCCATTCTCACTAATATAATGACGGATGAAAGGGTGATTAATAGGCATAATGATTAAGAGGGGAAGATCATGTTATTCACATATGATGTTAGGGATCTCAGTATCGTCAAAGCATATAGAAGCGGAAGAAGTGGGTGCTCTAACAAGAGATACAAAGGGATGATCCTTATCTTTAGGAGTGGGGATAAATTTTAAATCTTATTTATGTTATGCAAGAGATCTGGATGAGCTCATAAAGTGAAATATTAACTAAGGCTTCATGAATTTGTTTCATAATACTTTTTTAATGACAAAGCCAAGACGAGGAAGCTAAGATAGAAACCTTAGGTTTTGATGAAGAAAGCGAAAGCGAGTATAATCACTATGAGGAGTGGTGATGATGAATTTAGTGTTTTTATAGTTTTATTGCTTGATTTAATTAAATGATTTTAGTTATTAAAGAAAACTAAACAACTTGGAAAATGGAGGGTTTAAGGTACCTCGTCGCGACTTGATGGATCCTCTCCATGACTTGATAAATCTATAAAAATAGAGAAAAATTGATTAGATAGTATATGCAGGGGTTTCCTGATAAAGCCAACTCCAAGAAGTGTTACCTTAATTTCACGGATGTCAACCCCCATTTGATAAACAAAAGTGAGGTAAAGGATGGATAACCAGATAGCATGCATAAAAAAAATATTACTGAATATGAAAGTGATAAGGATTTATCTAAACACTAATTGGATCTGAATAAATTTAAAATAAATGTAAATTAAATAAAACATTATTTGGTCGATGTCAACCCAAATTGTGTAAAGGCAGGTCGACGGTGACCTGGGAGATTGGGTCTGAAAAGTGATGCAAATATTTAGACCTGTAGAGGTTAGAGTGTAATCCGAATACCACTCAGGCCTATAGATGTTGGAGTTAACCAATAGAAAGGAATTTCAGGCAAAAGAAATAAGAGAATGATGGAAAAAGATGATTTAGAGGGGGAAATTGGCTAACAAGACCAGTCGACGGTAACTAGGGATGCATAATATGTTGGAACAAATAACATAGAGTACGATGATGGATTTGGTAGACTAGAACATAGATGAAACATGGGAAGAGGTTGGAGAAGGCTCCAGAGATAGAAAACACAACGATAGAGGGATGATTTGATGGTGACTCGAAAGTGGGCAATGAAACTGTAGAAGAATGAGGAAAGGCTGAGAGTAGATGAACTGAAAAGGCAACCTGTAAATGTAAAAGCTGGAAGAATGGATTGATAACAGAGTCATGACCACTGGTAAAATTGCAAGGTGTTAGATTGAATTAGATAGTAATAGAAATGAAATAACTAGGATAAAAAGAAATGAAAAACCTCCGATGTCACAAAAACAATAAAAAAAAAGCCCTAAGGGTTGCAAGAAGGTTACTCGGATGTTCTGGTTGAAGGTGGATTCACAGAGTGCAAGAGAAATGAGTTTTATCACTCCTATGTGTCTTCGTAATCCTTTGGAAAGGGAAGAACTTGGTTTAATATGGTTGTAAAGTGACTAGGTTGGGTCACCGCCAACTATGAGGAAACTTTCCCCAATGGGGTGCTTTTTTTGTGATTTAGGTCAAAATTTCAGATTTTTGATGAATGGAAAATATGATTTAAATCATGTTAGCGGGAATAGATTGTTTAGGGATGAGTCATGGGTATGTAGGAGATAGAGATATGTAGAATAAAAGATAAAAAATAGGGGGTTTATATTTAGGATAAAAGCATCCTAAATATCAAGTTGATTAGGTCAACATAAGATATGGTTATTAATTAATTAAAATTAATCAATTCATGTTTATTAATAAATATTATTAAGGATGGGATAATAAGTGGGAATTTTATTAAATGAAGGAGGATTAAATTAAATAAAAGGGGGTTTAGCTAATACCATAGAAAAATATGCGCATGCGGGAAAACAAGGATAGAGATATGAAATTTAGGTGTTTACATTTGGATTTGGATTTTGTGGGTCACTAAAATTCATGGGGATGAGAATGGGTTATGACCCAAAAACATTTAATTAAGAGAGGCGTACCCTCTTTAGGAGAAGTTGAAGTTGGAGGAGCGATCAAAACAAAAATCTTAGATGAATGAGGAGTTTAGATGTCTTGGTGGATGAAGATGAAGGAATAAGATTGGTCAAAAGAGGAGTGTGTTTCCCTTCAATAAGAAGGTCATCCTCATTGATAATATTATGAATGAGGTATCTACTATGTTCTGTATGCACAAATAAGATTGGAATCGAACCATGAAGGTCGTGGACCACGTGGATTGAATGGTTTGACTAGTGGAAGATCTATTGCAAATGCTTAGAGTAGACGTTTAAATATTTCTATGTAGGGACCAATGGTGGTATTTGAAGTAGATGCCATAAGTACAGTGGATTTGAGGATGGTGGATGAAGGTAGAAGTGATAATTTATTTTTGATGAGGTTTTATAGGGGTGTTTGATTATATCTTGGGCATTGAAGTAGAAGAGGATGATTGTGTCTTAGTCTCAGTTTTGATGATTGGTGAGTTATATGATTTGGATTCTATTTTGTCAATTGAGGGCATAGATAATTTGGAAGGAAGGTCAGATTTGGTAAAAATATTAGATTTATCTAACTTGGATTTGATGATAATGGGGGTCTTGGATGAAGGGTCTTGCCCTAAAATGGATGGAGATGCTCCTAAGAGAGATGATGTGAGATTAGATTGCTTAGGAGGGTTAGTATTGAGAGAAGGGAGATCCAAATTTTTATGTGGATGTGTGAGGAATATTTGATGGGCATCTAAGGTTCTTAGTCTTTAGTTGCAAGGATTTACCTTTGAAAGGGATGATGATGATTTCAACAGAGGATTTTGTGGTGGAAGAACTTGATAATGTACATTACATTGTAGATATTGAAGGTGGAAGAATTTTTGTATGATGCATTTGACAAGATCCAAAGGGGTTGAAGCTATTGTAGGTGTAGGATTGGTGGATGCAAGGATGATTGGAGTTGCAGATGTGGTGAGAGTGCCATTTGTAGATGTATTAATAATGGGTGTTTGAAAACAAGAGGATTTAAGAGGTGGTATTTATGATGTGGGTATAGTCATAGTAGTAGATGTGTTTGATGTGGAAGTAAGTTTAGATGTATGAGATGAAGGTGTTGAGGTAGCTATAGATGAAGGAATAGATATGATGGATGAGGATGTGGATGATATGGATGGAGAAATGGATGTAACTAAAGTTGATGGGGATGTAGTGGTTGTAGTCATAGTGGATGTTAATATGCTAGGTGTAGAGGTTGATAAATTATTTATCATAGGGGAAGAATCAAAAGTAGGGTTGGATGTAATGGATGACGAGGTGATGGTATTGGATTCTTGTCTATGGTATTAATTTAATGGGCATTATGTGCCTAGGACGTGGGGCGAGTTTGATTGTTAGGTGGATTATTAAGAAATGGTTATTTGAAGACATCAATAGATTAATTAGATGGTGTATTAGGATTTTCCACTTGGATCTTGCCAGATTCTATGAGTTTTTGGATGACATATTTAAAAGAGTGACAATTCTCAATGTCATGGATGAGAACTTGATGATATTTTCATCAATGTTCCTCATGATACCATGTTGGTTTGGGTTGTGATTCATTAAAGGGTCAGATGGGAGGAAGACAAATGAGATGGACCACCATTAACTTGTCAAATATTGAACTATAAGATTCTTCAATAGGATTATAGTTAGCTTAGAGGTCTAGGAGCTCTTTGTAGAGGCTACGTATGAGAAGTGGATATAGATGATGATTTAACCATGATGACATTAACAAAGTTCTTAGGTTTATCACTATGCATGGAGGATTTATTGAACTTGGATTTGGGCTTGTTTGATCAAATTTTAAGATGGCCTTGATCAAGGTGCAAAGTTCAATTTTGCAATCCATGGTTTTATGCCTCTTCAAAGGTTTGAAATGATTGGATTTGAAGAGTGGATGATATATGCTTCATATAAGAACATGAGAAGAGTTCAATAATATCATTTTGTGCAAAGGATAATGATAGTTGATATATGATGCCATGTCATCGCATGACAAAATATGTAATAGATTCATCATCATATTAAATAATGACATAGATGTTGGTGATCATGATCTTACACATGATATAGATTGAGAAATGTTCTAGTGATAATTGCACAAGTTAGGTGAATGAGAATAATGAAGGTTTTGGGATGCCATTATACTATTAGAATTCGGGTCCAGCTAATGACAAGGGGAATTTGCGAAGCATGAGGTTTTATTGTCGATGATAATGTAGCATGCATGTCTAAAAGTGAAAAGATGTTTCTTGAGGGTCCTCCTTACTATTGAATTTATAAATTTTTGGTAATTCCCAAAGAGGAAGATAAGTCTTCACGTGGATGGATGGATTGATTGGTTTGTTACAATTTTTCATACAATAATGTGGTTTTAGACGTCAAGGTAGTGGATTGAAGATTATCCATTTTACACAATAATGTTTGGAAAGGATCATTAGATGGATGATGCTGTGATGTTGAAGGGTGAGATTTTGATGCATAAGAGGTCGATGGGTTATGTTGTTGATAATTTTGATATGTTTGAGGATGATTTGGTATTGATGGAAGTAATAGATAAAGGGGGATGTAATTGAAGGGTTTCATTGGATGGGTTGTGATAAAGGTTGTTGGGAAATGGGGATATGGTGAGATTGGATAGATTGAGTTGGATGTTGAGAGATGGGGATATTTGATTTGTTTTTATGAGATGATTTGAAATATAAGTAGTGGATGGTTGAGATACTTCAATTGGTTGAGTTGGAAGTATTTAGTGATAAGCACCTCAAGGAGGTGGTTGTTGGGTTTGCATCAATTAAGATGGATGGGGATATGAATTGATCACATTGGAATGGAAAGCTGGAAGTGGAGATAAGAGGAAAGGTCAAGCATACATTGTTCATAATGCCCCATTCCAAATCCTTTCCATACAAAATGATGAATATAGGTGTATGTATAGGATTTCTTATAAATAAAATAAAATTTGTTGGTGTATAGTTTGGTGTGCACTTGAGTGTCAATGTATGGGGAAGGGAGATCAATGTTACCATATATGAAATTGGTAAGAATAGTAGGTGGACCAAAAGGAATGATATCCTTGACATTAGGTTGATGCATTGATGTTTTGTCGGGTCTATCTAGTCTATGAGGTGTAGGAAGATCATTAAGTGTGATAAGGTGGTAATCCCCCAACGTGAGCTGATCCATCACTTTGTATAAAGATTAAACATTATGAAGATTGGGTGTAGAGATAAATGAGCTAGTAGATGCTTTAGAAGCATCATGTTATTGTAGATAATTCATGTTACATGCCTTAAATGGAGGAGTGTCTGTAGGGAGAATTAAGATTTTCCCCTCATATTCATACTTGATGCAATGATGGAGGGTGAAAACAATGCAACACAGGAGGAAAATCCATGCTCATCTAAGGAGGATGCTATATTTTAACTCTTCTTCTACTATATATAAGACCTGACGGAGGAATTTTTCACCTACACGGATAGGAAGGATACTTGTACTAAAGCGGGGAAACAACATCATTAGATGCACAGAGAACCGTAGGTGATTGGGCGAAAATAGAATTAGGGAGCTTAAGTTTATATTAGGTGTGAGATGAGATGATACTTATGATAGATCCATTATCAATCATAGAAGGACGGATGAAAGTGTTATTGATATGCACAATGATGAAGAGTGGAAGATCATGTTCTTCACACAAGATGTCAAGGATATCAATATCGTTAAAGGATATCGAAGTGGTAGAAGTGGGTGTTCCAAAAAGAGATGGAAAGGATGAACCTTATCTTTAGGAGTGTGGAAATACTTTAGAGATTTAATGAGAGCCTAGTTATGGTCTAAAGATATTTGGATGAGATCATAAAGTGACATATTAATTGGGGCCTGATGAAGTTGTTTCATAATAATTTTTTCATTGAAATCAGGTCGAGAGGAAGCTAAGATAGACAACTTAGGTTTTGATGAAGAAGCGAGTGGAGTAGAATCACTAAGAGGAGTGGTGATGATGACTTTGGATTTGGATTTATTAGGTCACTGAAATTCATGGGGATGAGAATGGGTTGTGACCCAAACAAAATTAATGAAGAGAGGTAGACCCTTTTGAAGAGAAGTTGAAGTTGGAAGAAGGATAACAACATAAGTCTTAGATGAATGATGAGATTTATATGTCTTGGTGGATAAAGATGAAGGAGTGAGATTGATCAATGGAGGAGTGTGGTCCCCTTCAATAAGAAGATCATCCTCATTGATAAGATTATGAATGATAGTTTAGAGGGCTCTACAATGTTCTATATGCACAAATATGATTGGAATCAAACCATGAAGGTTGTTAACCACGTGGATTTAATTGTTTGATGGGTGGAAGAGTGATTTCAGATTCTTGGAGTAGACATTGAAATATTTCTATGTAGGGAACAATGGTAGTATTTGAAGTAGAGGCCATAGGTGGAGTGGATTTGAGGATGGTGGATGAAGGTAGAAGGGATAATTTATTTTGATGAGGCTTTATAGGGGTGTTTGATTCTACCTTAATGATTGAAAAGAAGAGGATGATTGTGTCTTAGTCTTAGTTTTGATGATTGGTGATTTATATTATCTGGATTCTATTTTGAAAATTAATGGCATAGGTAATTTGGAAGGAAATTCAAATGTGGAAGAAGGATTAGATTGCTTTGACTTGGATTAAAATGGATGGAGATTATCCTAAGAGATATTATTTGACATCATATTTTTAAGAGGGTTAGTCTTGAGAGAAGGAGCTCCAAATTTCTATGTGGACATGTGAGGGAATTTTGGATCGGCATTCTAAGGTTCTTATAATTTAGTTGTGAGGATTTACCTTTGAAAGGGATGATGATGATTTCAATTGAGGATTATGTGGTAGTGGAACATGATAATATATATTGCATTATACATATCGAAGGTGGAATAAGTTTTTATGATGTGCTTGACAAGACTTAAAGGTTGAAGCTTGTGTAGGTGTAGGATTGGTGGATGCAAGGATGATTCAAGTTACAAATGTGGTGAGAGTGTTATTATTATATGTATTAAGTATGGGTGTTTCCATAGTGGAGGATTCAAGAGGTGGTAGTGTTGATGTGGTTGTAGATTCGGATGTTAATGTGGTCGTAGATTCTAATGTTGATGTGGGTATAGTCATTGTAGTAGATGTGTTTGATTTGGAAGTAAGTTTATATGCATGAGGTGAAGGCTTTGAAGTAGCTATAGATGGAGGACTAGATATGATGGATGATGATAAGGATGATATGGATGGAGAAGTGGATGTAACTAAAGTTGATGGGGATATAGAGGTTGTAGTGAAAGTTGATGTTGATATGCTAGGCATATAAGTTGACAAATTTGTGATCTTAGGGGAAGAATCAAAAGTAGGGGTGGATGTAATGGATGACGAGTTGATGGGTCTTGGTGATGGTGTTGGATTTTGGTCTATGGTATTTATTGTATGGGAATTAGGTTCATGTGATGTAGGGGTGGATTTTGATTGCTACTTGGATGATTAAGAAAATTTTATTTGAAGATGTCAAGAGGTTGATTAGGTGGTGCATTAGGATTGTCTACTTGGATGTCACCAAAGTCTATGAGTGTTTGGATGATGTCTTTAAAAAGAGAAACACTTCTCAATGTCATGGTCATGAACTTGACAATATTTTGAATAATGTTCCTCACAATACCATGTTGGTTTTTTTCGTGATTCATCAATGGGTCAGATGGGAGGAAGACAAATGAGATGGACCACCATTAACTTGTCAAATATTGGATTATAAGATTCCCTAAGAGGAGTATAGTTAGGTGGAGTTTAAGGAGATCTTTGTGGAGGCTCCGTATGAGAAGTGGATGTAGGTGATGATTTAACCACGATGGCATTAGCGGTATTCTTAGGTTTTTCACTATACATGGAGGATTTAGTGAACTTGTATTTGGGCTTGTTTGATCAGAGTTTAAGATGGCCTTGCTCAAGGGAAAAAAGTTCAATTTTGTGAGCCATGGTATTTATGCATCTTGAAAGATTTAAAATTATTGGATTTGAAGAGTGGAAGATATATGCGTTGCACAAGAATGTGAGAAGAGTTCAGTAAGATCGTTTGTGCAAGGTAGAATGATAGGTTATATATGACACCATGCCATCGTCTGATAAAATCCATAATAGATTCATCATCATATTATATAATGGAATAGAGGTTGGTGATCATGATCTTACACACAATATTGATTGAGAAATGTTCTAGTAATAATTGTGTAAGTTTGGTGAATGAGAATAATGAATGTTATGGGATTCGGTATACTAGTTGAATGCGAGTCCCGATAACAATATGGGGAATATACAAAGCATGTGGTCTTGATCATCGATGATAAGGTAACATGCATGTCTAAAAGTATGAAGATGTTGTTGAGGGTCCTCCTTACTATTGAACTTAGAAAAATTTGGTAATTTCTAATGAGGAGGATAAGGCTTCATGGGGATGGATGGATTGATTGGTTCATTATAGATTTTTCATACGAGAATGTGGTTTTGGACCCCAAGGTAGCATCTTAAAGATTATCCGTTCTACTCAATAATGCTTTCAAGGTATCATTAGATGGATGAGGTTGTGATTTTTAAGGGTGAGATTGTGATGCATAAGAGGTGGATGGGTTATGTTGTTGATAATTTTGATACGTTTGAGGATGAGTTGGTGTTTGTGGAAGTGGTTGATAAAGGGGATGTAATTGAAGGGTTGTGTTGGATGGGTTGTGATAAAGGTTGTTGGGAAATTGGGATATGATAAGATTAGTTAGATTGAGTTGGATGTTGAGAGATGAGGATATTTTATTGGTTTGTTATGGGATGATTTGGAATATAAGTAGTGGTTTTTGAGATGCTAGAGTTATTTTAGTGGGAAGTATTTAGTTATATGCACCTCGAGGAGGTGGTTGATGGGTTTACATTGATTCAAATGGATGGGGATGTGAATTGATCACATTGGCATGGACATTAGAAGTGGAGATAAGAGGAAATATTGAATTATGATGCTCATATATGAGAGGAATCAAGTGCAATTCTTGAGATGATGGAATGGGGGCACAAGTGACCATAATAGATGATGAGTTGATGTGGATAGAAGAAGTGATAATAGTGTTGACACGAGGCAAGTTAGGGGGGATGGGGACAACCAATTGAGTGGTTTGGTGATTTTGAGGGATTTAAGAAGAAGGTTGATCATGATCAAGATCATTTTGGGCCATGAAAATATCATACATAGCTCTAGGAAAGAAAACGACAAGTTGTGATGTGATTATTTGTGTCGATTCGGGATTTGAATGTTAATCGTAAATTTGTTACAAAAAGGGTTAATCAATGGGGATGTTGGTGGTCTTTAAAAGGAGATTTTTATGAAGAGTAATTGGATTAACATCGAGAATCTCCTAGAACTTTGCACACCCACGAGGAATGAGAGGAGGCCGAGAAGCATCGATAAAGGTAGTAGAAGGGGGTGTTGCTGGTCTAAATGGAATGGATTGATGAATAAGGAAGGGATTGGTTTTGACATGAGTGTTAGGTTATAGCAATTGAGTTTATAAAAGAATGGGATTTGAAAAAATGGGTTTTATAACAATGGAAGAGATGACCAATGGGGTGGAGGTAAGAAAAGAAAGTGCAAAATTTTGTTGGGAGGTGATGGTGGAAATAGAAATGTTGTTTGATGACATGTTTTGTTCCATTTGTTTTACTTTGGATCTTGTAATAACTGGCATGAAACAAAAAATAAATAAAACTATGTTGATTTTTAATTAAAGCAAGCAAGTCACACAACAAATTTTTGATTATCTTGATTATTAAAGATGTGAAAAGAAATTAAAAATGGGCTTGAAGGGAACCTAGGAAATGAAAATCTATGGATGGTTTCAAGTAGTTTTGGTTGGATTCCTCGATATACCCAAAGGTACATGAGGAATAAATCTATGATGGATACTAGTACGAGGCTTGGTATTTGGGCCTACCCCCTCACTTCACGGTCCCACAATGATAAGGGAGTTGGGTGTTTAGCCAATATACTCATAGTAAAAAATATATAACATGGAAAGAACACATCAATGGCTTTCCTATTGAGTGATGAAATCCCAATAGTTCCACCTAGGATGAAGTGTTTTTGAGAGGTGTAAATTGATGTGTGTGTTTTAGGATGTGTTTGATGAAGTGTATGTAAAGTATTAAACCACCTAGTTAAACTAGATTTATAAGAAAGTATGAGAGGTTCTATTTAGATCCAAAATGAAATATGTAGATTTGATGAGAGCAACAGACAAGTGATGCAATGTGATAAAAGAAAGATATGGGGAATAAAAACAAGGAATACTTGGATAACACTTTTCCTTTTTATCTGAATTTTTAATTTTTTAGAAAGTAAGGAAAATCCAATCTAAGTGACATGATCCAAAGTGCATGCAAGAAATCAAGCAATGTTCCTTCTTGCAAGGTTAGTAGAAGAAAAATAAAATAAAATGAAGATAAAAGACAAAAATAAAAGACTCACCAAAGAAGGGTGGGTCCACTGGGTGTGCCAGAATGTTGACCAAATTCCCTCATTCCTTCTCGATTAGTGAACTAGTACTAAAGAAAATAAGTAACTCCAAATATGCGAGGGTTTAAGGTACCTCGAGATGTGATGACGATGAATATGAGCACAAAATGAGATATCCTTCTCCAAAATGAGCTAAGTGACTTGCAAATCAAGTGTACTCAATAGAAAAATAATGGATTAGTAGATATATGGGTGGGTTTCTTGAGGAAATCGGTCCCGAAAAGTGAAAAATTCCTAGGATGGAAGTCAACTCACATTTTGATAAAGATAATTAAAATCATATATTGATAAATTGGATATAGAAGAATCTGAACCAAAATAGAAACTAAAATGATAAATGTAAAATAAAGATGTAGATTTGATCTAAATGTATGCAAAGTAAATCAAACCTAGGTGGGTCGATGGTGACTCGAGGCTATAGAGCAGGTCGATGTCAATTGGGGTAGGATGAGAAGAAGATGTGGTAAAAAATGCCCTGCAAGACCTTATGTAGCTACAATGTTTGAAGCTAATATGGATATAAAAATGGATCTGAACTAAAGGTAGAACACGACAAAATAGATTGGATTTGGATTTGATTGAAAACGATGTAAGAAAATTATTAAAATTGATGAATAATGCAATGAGTACAAATCCGTCGGCGACGACTTACCGATCTAAGTTGGGGTTGACTAGGGATTGGTAGAATTGATTTGAAATGGCGAAAGGATAGAATGACAGGATCTTAGGGCTCGAGGTTATAGAAACAAAAAGTGGATAAGCGGGATTTGCGTGGTAGAAAAGGAAGCAAAATGGAGGCTAGGTTGATGGCGACCAAACTATGTCGATACAATGACTGGGGCTGATCTAATCTTGGATGAAAATAGATGGGCTGAAATGAAGACCTATAGATAAGAAATGAAGGCCTATTAATGATTTAAATAGAGAGCTCCCGATGATTGCTGAACTGCACAAGATCTTATGATGATATGGTGGTAAATTACAACAATGGATCCAAGCATGCAATAGATAAAATAGGCTTTAAATCTCTCAAGTATGGACACAATATCTCTAAGTGAGCTCCAAGAGAGATATTGTAGTTGTATAGAAAGAAAAAAATGAAAGCAAGATCACAAGAAAGCTTGAAGACTCCAAAATTACATCCTAAGAAAAGGATGTGTAGGGGTAAGCTTTATAGGTCGATGACCAATTTGGATGGGTTCTTGATGTTTGCAGGCACCCATCCATTTGGTCGATGGGAAGGTTGTGATCTCGAGACAAAGAGCCCAATTAATGTGATATTAGGGTTTAGAATGATTATAATGAATCGGGGTTGTTTAGGATGAGTAAATGGGTAGGTGGAGGGTGAAAATTATTAAATAAAGGCCATGGAGAGGTGAAATCATTAAATGATGGCCTAGAAAGGATAAAATATAAGATCTAGGGAGAGGAAATAAATTAAACATGTGTTTAGAATTAACTAAATATGATTAGGGGTGATTAAAAGATGAATAATGACAAGAAATAATGATAGGTGGGATGAATCACATTTAGGAGGGAAGAAGGGAATTCAATATGGAAGATAGGTATGCATGAGAAAGATTATGGAGAGTGAACGTAGGGTGAAGGGTAGTGCTACCAATAATTATTATCTACACTTATGTTGCTAGGGAGGCCACATATTTAGGAGGTAAATGAAAACTATCTTTTTAATATTGAGAGTATTCAAAGAATGTTTGAACATGCGAAGAATGTTAAAGAAGATAAACAATGTTAAATACGTGAAGAATGCCTGCATATGCAATGAATATGTGAATCAATTACCTTGAAATTTGGGAATATGAAAATATAAAATAAGTGTTGTCTTTTTATGTAGTTAATATTTTATAACCCACCCTAACATAAATTAGTTCATATACTACTTCGTGCTCACCAAATGTTGCCTCTCCCATAAGCACATGAAATATTGGATATACATTGAATATATGGTATAATTTTTGTCATTGAAATGTATGTGTTCAAATGTAAAATTTGCACATGTTTATTTAGAATATAATCTATAGTTAAAGTGTATAAAGATATTTTGTCTATACTATGCATTCTTTTGGATCCTGTCACCCTACATTCCTCCTTTGTCATATCTAACTATGCACAAATTCCACATTCAAAGTAACCATTAAATACTAACATATTTTCATAGCACTTTTTGATCCCTTCCAACATGTAATGAAACCATTGCGAAAAAAATCTACATGTCTCAGAGGATTTCATCATCCTTTCTTGTTCTACTTTGCTATCTATTTTGAAATGCCAAGTGATTCATGAGGTTGGGCTGTATATAATAGGTTGTTTGATTTATTCTTTATGTTCTCCATGCACTAAGAAAATTCACATGCAACAATAATATTCCATTTGTATTTTCATTGTGTATTTAGTAATTTTAGTTTGTTAATATGCAAAAGAAATAAAAAGTTTGAACATGTAAAGGATGTTTGTCTATACATTGAATATATGTACAAAGAATGTATATTTTTACATTGAGTATCATTTAACATAAGGTAAACATGGTTCTTATTTTATTATTTTTTGAATATACACTAGAATTATTGAACATGGATTGAATATATGGGTGCAATTATACATATTTTCAATTACAAATGTTGATATTGGTGTTGCTTGCAAATGTGCCCATTGCTCATGGGTTCATTTTTGTAGATACCCTATCAAAAGTTGGTTCAAAACAGAAGTCCATATTGGGAGGGTAGAGGAGAATATCACAACTGTGTCTTTTGACACCATTAATCTACATGAAATCATAATGCTTCTTTCTACAGGTAAGGTCATTTATGACTTTATTTAGGAAGGGAACTATTTTCCTTTGATGTAATTATTCTATAAAATAATGAAAATAAAAATTATAAACACCTATAAGAATATAATTCATATTTTTACACATTACCAAGAATTCTTCTTTTATATTGATATGATGGAATAAACTATAAATACTTATGTGAGATGATAGGTCAGTAAAACACAAAATAGTTCTAACATGTTTTCCCAAAAACTACATAATCAAGTTCATATTTTCTGCATCAAGGTTTTAATTTCTTACATTCTAATAAGGTTTTATTTATATATAACAATCATATAATAAGGTATCATAATTCAATTACGTGTATTCCATGCACTTAGATTATATAGAAATTGAATTCTTCTTCATTTCCATTAATTATTTCACTTGTAATGTTTTTTTGAATTATTGCCTTCTCCCTTTGAGGTGTCATTGGTATGTTGGTTGTGCTTGGTGATGGCAGTTGTGGACTTCTCGCATGACCTGATTACATTTGGCTAATAGAATTGGTATGCATGAGACTAGCAGTAGAAAATTACATGTTTGTTATACTTGATGCAAAAAATTGCATATTACATGTGTTAACAAATTGCATTTATGTTGTCGCAAATTCAATTTCCTTTGAAGGAAAATACATTTGATTTATAGAAGTAAACATGTCACTCACTTGGTAATTGGCCACATTTGGAAAATCCGGAATGTAATTGTTGTAGAAATCCATCATAATTGGATGTTATGAAGGAATAAGAGTTCCTAGATAGCTCAATCATCTTTTCCTTTGCATTTATTTTTCTATCCTTTCATTCTCTTGTTATAGCTTCTCATGTTCATTTTTTCTCCTTTTCATGTTGGTGTGGTATCCTTTCATGTTCCCTCCTTTGATTTTTAAGTTTATGTTTGATGTTGTTTTCCTTTCCCTCCTCGAGTTTCTCTTTCTTCCTTTCTTTCAAATCCTCTAGTTCCTTCCTTCATGATTCTTTTTTGTCAATAATTTTCAAGTATTTGGTCGATGTGAGTATTTGTAATTTCCCACTCAACCTTAGAGTCCCTTTTTCTACACATTATGATCTCTCATTAATCCTTTTAATTGGAATCTTAAGAAAGTTCTACAACGAACCGCCAACTTGGTTTCCTGAATCTATATTACATAGTTGTTTTGTTATGTCTTGTACAAATGTTTGTGAATACCCCAAATATACAACATCCAACTTACTATCGTCATCATTTTTCCATGCGTTACAATCTGTATAGTAGTGAACTATTCCACTTTGCATGCTAAGAGGAGGGGATGGCATGGAAAGATAAATATCCTCATTTGAGAGGTCTATTGGATTCCCCAAGTTTGTAACAATGTCTATTAGCCATTTAAGCTAGATAAATAGTGTTCACATACTCATCTTGTCATCAACTATAATGGGTTCTTATATCCGACTCACATGAGTTGGTGTGTTTTCTTCAACTTAAACATGAATTCCAACTTGACTTCCTTTCCTAATATGACTTACAATTGTTCTCGTGTCTTGCTAATTTAATTTTGTCACCTCAAAATGTAATTATTGAATTATATCAGATAGTTATTAGTTTGCTTACATATACATATATTATTTACGATATTTGATCAGCATTCTATTATATTTCTTCTCCATTATCTACGATAAATTCATTAAATTTATCTTTGTTATAACCAGCCATTTCCATAATGTTATCCACAGTTGTTTCCTCCTCTGTTAGCTCAACATTGAATGCATCACTAGGGCACATGTCATTAACCAATGCATCTTTGTTCAGAGGCCATATTCTAGTCCTCATAAAACAACCTTTAATATTCGATGTAGTTAATGCTCTCTTAAAATCCACACTACTAATAGCTTCCAATTCAATCTTCTCAAATCTAATTTTTGGAGTAGGTTTTAAATGGATAAAATGTGCAAGCATATAAAGGTTGCATATGATCGCTAGTGTGTGTAGGTAAAGTGATTGGATCAATGCCCATTGCTCTTGCCTCTTAGATTTTCATATATGCCACATGGCTGTCATGGCCATAAAAATGAGTAGATGTTTATTTGATGGTGAAATGCCATCCATAACTCATATAGAAAATTGGTGCAACCAATTCAGAAATAAAACATTTTTCATCCATGCATGTGGTTGGGCTACCATAATTGTACCAGGATCACAATTGGAAATGCAGTTAGTAAATTACCATTTTGATTTTAAAAGATAGAAGTATGGTATACTCTGCATTAACACAACAAAGTATTATGATGCACTCTATACTCTTTGGAAGTATACGGGGTTCACTTATACTTCTTGTATTTGCAATCACCCTCATCCCACAATTCCGAATTTGGCAATGGCCACACTTGTAAATTTAAATTTTGTATATAAAATTTCTAGTTATGTACTATGTCAATTGTTTCTACAAAATGATTGCTAACCATATTTGTCTAAATATAAAATATTACATCCCATTTGAAAAAAAAAACGATATAATGGTGGGATTATTCAAATATTGGAGGGATAGTTATTAATTTACATTAATTCTATTTTTAAAATGGCGAGTCTAGTAATATAAATTTGTTTGTTTATTTGTTTTAAAATTAAAATAAAAAATGGAGAAGTTTGTTTGTTTTAAAATTAAAATTGATTTTAATTTCATCTTGACAACGTGAAATGTTGTGCATGTAGGTGCATAAATGTGGACTTATGGTACTTCAATAGCTATGAAATGGGGTAAATGTTAACAATTTTGTTCCTATACATAAACTAATGCACTTATGATTATATACACTGAATTACTTATGTTATTGATGTTGAAATTTTAATGTTGCAAGTTGTCTTTAAAACGGAAGTATCGAGACATTATTATTAAAATGTTTATATTGGCAATGTGTCACTTTAGGTATGTTTTGAATTAAAGAGTGTACTAATAATGCAAGTTTTACAAAGATTTTGAAAGATACCAGATTTGTGCAAATATACACATTTATTGGTTTCCCTCAACTATATTAATTTGAAATTATTTGTCTACTTAGTGAACCCAACCCTCACAAAAGGTACATATATCTATTGTTGCATATTCACCAATTGGTGTCTTTCCCCTAATGTAAGCTTTATCTCAAAAAGTTTCAATAGTAATATCTATTGTGTGTGTGTGTGTGTGTGTGTGTGTGTGTGTGTGTGTGTGTGTGTGTGTGTGTGTGTGTGTGTGTGTGTTTCTCTATTTACACACACACACACACACACACACACACTATTCACTAGTAATTACACCACAGTGCAATGGTCATGCTAATAATGGCATTGAACCAGTTAAGAGGCATAATCAAAGCAACATTTGATTTGGTATGGGGGTATTTTTGACATTTAAAAATCTAGTATGGTATGGAAAAACTATATCTAGCATAGGACATAATATAGTCCATGTTTTTAAATAGGTAGAAGTTACATAAATAGTAACCAAAAAATATAATTGTTTATATCTTGATCACCTCTTGGTAGAGGAGAATGCATTAGGATAATACATAATCAATCTAAATCTTATTAATATCCATCTTAAAATCCTACAAAATCCATGATAAGAAACATATTTTAGCAATATCCAAAGTGTCAAAGCAATAAAATTGCAACAATATTTTTTCAACAATAACAAACTTTAAGAATTAGGTTAAAAACTAATTTCATTGCATGTTGTATTTGTATATGGCTTCACACACACACACACACACACACACACACACACACACACACACACACACACACACACACACACACACACACACACACACACACACACACACACACACACACACACACACACACACACACACACACACACACACACACACACACACACACACACACACACACACACACACACACACACACACACACACACACACACACACACAGGATAAATGTTGAAGAAAACACTACACATATGATTTTTTTGACAAAATTCCCCACCCTATGTTGTATACATGAAAAAAATTCATTTTTTCCATTTTCTAAGGTAAAACTTCTATATCAACTCATTATGTAGAATATTAGAATTTGTATATTGGCATCATGTTCACTCTTCACAATAACTAATGCTCTTCCTTCACATTAGCATGATTCCAATTTACATCTTGGATATATTGTTATATTTTCATTTTATAGTTTATACATGATAAAAAATAATATATGAGGAAAAAAATATCTTAATCAATACTCTAAGAGGATTACAATTTTAACAAATAAAATTGAGTAATTTCAATTCAAATTTCGTGATGATATATGGTATCTAATTTTTTTAATACCTTTAACAAAGAGTAGTAGTTTAAATTGAAAAGTGATAGCAATAGGGGTGATAAACACTAGCAAAATACCATAGTTAGTTTCATATTCACAAAAACATGTAATTCTCCAGTAGGCTTCTCAATTCTCAAACAATGAAAAAAACCCAAAATCTTGTAGAAAATGATTCAAGGGATCAAATTATGTACATACCCTTCACACAATCTATCCTTTTCTATAACATCATTCATGAACATTCATTAGTCTACCAAACTCCATTTTGTCCACATTTACTCTCTTGCTCAAGATTAGGCTTCTAGCCTTTAAAACAAACAAACATTAATTTCTTGCACTGTACACAAGCATTCACAAAAACTATAAAACCATTCAGAGCTACCCATTGAGCCTTAGAAAGTTTCAAACTCCATATTTTCTTATATCTCCTTCAATGATTGATTAACTCGCCTTCAATTAGGCCTAAATCCTATTAGCCATGTTTTCACACAAATAATATTATTGGGATGAAACTATAACATTTCAAGATAAACTAACAATACTTCCATATACCCTTTTTGGAGCTTATTGTTCATGCAAATTTTTACTATCCAACTCTTTGTCTAGAGCCTTCAATTCCTCTCCCATCTTTTTCAAGTTAGGTCTTTAGATATTCTCTAGGTCTTCTTGGCTTTGTCAATAAGGTATAATGTCCTTCATTTGGTCTCAAGCTTTGATCCTCTCCTTAAACCCCTTTCAACACCATTACAAAACTAATTATCAAGGTCACACTCTATTCTCATTTGTAAATTCAACATTTCTACTTGTTTGACTCTTTTGTACCTTGTTATAGTCTTCTTAGATTGAGTTTCTTGACTCATATTCTATAAACCTTAGTGCATCATATTATGAGATTATTCCCACATTTATGTAGTCTCCTTCAACATTGTATTCATGTTTCACTAGTCACTAAGAGAACTTTGAATCATTTTATCTATTTCCTTGCATAAACTCTCAAAACAAAGTTTCACACACAGTTTGATTGTTTTCTCAACTATGACTTGTTGACCATTTTTGGTCAATCATTGAAGGGCTACAAATTTTTTGTTTCTCGTTTTGGACAGGTTTATGGATGGCATTCGGGTAGATCAACAACTTTATGTGTTGTTCTAGGATGAAATGCCTCACATATACAACCATTCAAGATAACGTCTTCATTGAGACAATGCAACAATCATGAAAGACTATTGTAAGACCTTGATGGAGGTGGTAAGGGCAACATATATCAAAAAATAGATTCTAAAGTAGTAAATGCAGATGTAGATTTGAAGAGTTAAAAGTTAAGTAAAACATGCATCAATTTTGTTTACATGTGTTGGGATAACCAAGAAAAGGAACAATTGATTCATTTTATCTCCTTATAATTAAGTGAAGTTATCTTAGTGTGTTGAGTTGTAAAGATTTGTTTTACCTTATGTTACGAAAATAAATGCAAAGGTAACATATACGAGATCATCACATTAAGCAATTTTCATTTATTCATAAAGAAGAGTGCAATGATCCCACACAAGCCATGGGAAGTGACTTATCAAGTACATAGAAAGGAAAGTGCATACATATGAAACTATAAATACAAAAGGAAGGAAAAAAACCCATCATTTCCTAGAAAGAGGTAGATTTTCTTCACTCTTGGCTCCTTTGCTTCCACCTTCCTCATTTCTTGTCCTCCTTCTTTCCAAAGACCAGAGCACTTGAAAGTAGATTTGAAAATAATGTTAGAGGTCCTAGTTATCTTCATTCTTATGCACTATATAACTTCCAATATATAATATTTATTTCATGTGTACAAGTAAATCAGAAAGTGCAAGATGCATGACATAAAATCAAAAAAAGAAAAAAAGTGATCATAATCAACATATTATTCTATCTTCAAGCATGATGAAGCAAACAACAAACTCAAAAAAATAAAATATTATCATCATCCTGGAAGCATTCAAGAAGAAGTTTCAGAACTATATTCATGAAGAAGTCAAGAAAAGAACTAAAGAAAAGAGAGGCCTATGGCCTCCACCATATTTTTCTAATTGTTTTCTTTTAACGTGTGGGTATAGGAAATTAAATACCACATTTTATTCATAGCTTATTCATGTCGAAATGATATAAATTGAAGACTTTTCAGTTATGATTCATTCGTGTTTGAATGATAAAAGGAAAGTATTCAAAAATTAATCTCCATGAGTAAATCAACTATCAATAAAAAAGATGCCTCAAAATGCGAGTAAATCAAGAAAGCATCTACAATCGAGAGAAATAGATTTGCAAATGTCCGATAGGTAAAGTCAATGCTACATAGAAAGGGATTTCTTACAATCATGCATTTGCAACAAGAAGGAATTTTCAAGTACATGTTCAAGATATCTAATAGATTTTCAAAACAAGAGGTTGTCATCCACTCGCCAATCCTTCAAGCAAAGGATGAACACACATGATCCGTTTAATGGATGCCATGATGTATACAATTGGACTAAAAATGAATTGTGCAATAAAATCATCATCCAACAAGAATAAAGATGAATGGAAATCACTTGATGAAATTGTGGGTTTGCGGTGGACAATTCTAAAGTTTCAAAATTTCATCCATTAATGCATATATCCAAATCCAAGAAATCCCGAGTAAGTTGAATAAGCATGACAGAGTTATAAATTGGATAGATTTCTTGAAGAGATTCATTGTTAAGGGGAGAAATATCAATTTCTCATTTTCATTAAAATAAAATTATAAACAGAGGTGAATCACTTAATCTTCAAAGTGAAAACAAAAGGGTTATAACCATTTTTTCGAATCTAAGTATACAAAGAAATTACATAACAGGTTCTTAATTTCCTATGATCTAATTCAAGTGTAGGAAATGTAATATTTTCAGCAAGACCCAAAATTTGGTCAAGTTTGAAAAATGTAGTAATACCAATCAACTTTCAATAAAATAGATGCTTCAAGTGAATCTTAAGTACAATACAGGATGCTAAAATATTGCAACTATACAACTAACAAGTAAAGAAAGCTACAAGTATTTCATTCTCAAACCTTAGGGTTATCTCTCACAAAACCATTCATTGGTATAAGGTTAAAGTTGTTATAAAATCCCAAAAAAATTTATCTCATATAGTTATTCTTCCATTAAATGCAAACATTAGCAGGAGAAGATAAGTATTTGATCAAAAACAACACACTTCAAGGAGAGTTTGAAATTCAATGATGAGCCTTACAATGTATACCATCTTGAGCTACATGGATCTCACAATGAATCAAGCTCAATTTGTTTTAAAAAATGCATCAAACAGCTAACCCACTAGCTCATGGAGAAACGAATGTAAAATGGTTAGGATGCACGAGGAAGAATAGAAATAACACAAAGGGGCATCGAACAACTCGGAAGAGCTCAAAAAAGGTGAATCTAGTGAGTTATAAGGGGTGAGAAAAGTAGTCAACATCAAGCCAAGAAGCGAGCTCGTGCATCCGAGATAGAGTATCCCACCCACAAAATGAATCAAATCCAACAATAAAACGAGCCACAAAGGACGAGGAGAGCTCGAGCTCAAAAACATGGGATGAGTTGACCGAGAATGAGCCCATATCGTCATTGCCAAACCAATGCAGAGATATGAGGCCGAGTTAGCTTCAGAATCGAGCTATGAAAAAATCAACAATAGAATGAGCTCACATGAATAAATAAGTGCAAAGAGAGCCAATAATGTCATATCGGATTGAGGGAGATAACAATTAGAGGGCTCGGACATGTCAAGTTTTGAAAAACAACGCAGGGGCAACTCAACCCAATTAGTGATCTACAATCGAGACAATATGGAGCCAATATGAGCTAAAACACATCTTGGGCTAATAGACAGGAATGAAAATGATATCACCCAAAGATACACAACAAAAGGAAAAACATCAAGCCATAGCAAGACTGTAAGTAAGGGAGACACTCCTTTATTTAATTTTTATTTAGGCATCCTAAGATCCCTTCTACACGCTCACTATTGCGATGTCTTTAGCTTAGAATCATGGGCATGATGAGGGAACATTGGGATCCAAAGAAAATATTATCAACAATCAACTCAACTATTTGCTTCAAGTAAATATACCATTTATTACACATAAGGGTCTTCTTGGATAACCACTAATACATGTAAGATACACACAATGAAACATAGGGATCTCTACATATCGAGCACAAATTATATATAAGCACAACACTGAGGGTAAGAAGATTAAATAATTGAGTAATAAAATATTCATAAGCAAATCCTTTTAATGAGCTCTACGACCTAGCTAGTTTTGAAGATCATAAATTCCATAATCAAACTACATTACATAATAGGCCGCAAGAGCCACAATGTAAAGCACAAGTGCCATGTACTAGTAATTAGGCCAAAAACCTATGGAATAGGAGTGCTCATTATTGTTACTTTTGATATGAGGATTTCGCTAATCCATTATGATATGCCATCTATGGGATTGTGACATTTCATGTTAGGATAAATCCCGTAGTCCTAACAAGTTTAGAGTTTCTTCCCTAAACCATAATCATTACCACTACTCACGGTTGCAAAGCATTATCGAAAAAGACCTCAAGTTAGAAAACTATGTTGATTTTGAGTGACCACCTAAGAGTTTCTATAGGAAAAATATTTAATCGAGTCTCACAAGGATGATGCACGCCAAGGGCCACCTATTTGAAGAGATACCGGTCGTTACTAATATAAACATGAAGCAACATATATTAACCCGAGAAGGTTAGGATATTGTCCCTAACCATTGTGTCATGGAATTACTGACTTCTAAATAAATTTAATATATTCCATGTTCGATCTCATTTCAAATGTTTTTAAATATCTTATCAACTTAATGGAGCACCTTCCCATCTATAAATTTCTATTATGAGTACCAAGCAAGATGCTAGATGAACTCAAAGTGACATACTAAAATACACATCATTTGCAAGACACAGTGGAAAGACAAATTATACTACCATCGACAACACTATTATAGTCAAGCTTCTGACACATGTACTTTTCAAGTTTAAATTCACTATTACACAATTAAGTAAAATTACTAGAATTCATCAAAATCAACAACTTCCAAATTTTTCAATGTTATTGATCTATAAGGTGAAATGAAAATATCCTTCAATTCACTAAATATCTGCACATACATAATAAATGAATATTTCTTAAATCTATAATACAACAATTACAAAATTTGAGAACAAATTTTCAAATGCATATTTTTATAAAGGTTCATGTACTAACTATGAAATTTGAATGCTTCGGTGCTCCATTGAAAATACAATTATGCCAAATATTTCATTATACAAACCATACATGACTACGTTTAAATAACAAAATCAGTGCTTATTTCCACCTTTGAAGTAAAAACATGTTAGAAAACCATAAACATATTTAATACTCAATTCTACAATTATTTTAGGCCACCACGCTACCTACAACCTATAAAACCATGTAGTCATGGGTCAATAAGACATGTTGGCATGGATCCATCTCTCCTATCTAACATGCTAACAAAATCCCAAAATCAATTCAAAGTTAGAGAGAGAACCAAATATTCTCTTTCCATACTTATCCAATCAAAACAGACCTTTTAGGTTTTACAGAGAAAACATACATTTTTCCTTTACACAAATAACCTTGTAAAAATCCATGATCAAAGAACATAAGAGAGAGCAAAAATAATATTTTTATCATAACTTTCAAAATTCAAAAGATTTTTTTAGTAATACCAAGTTCTATGAATGCTAACATAGTTTTTGTCTTTTTTTTTTGCTACAAGAGTCTAGGAAAACATGTTAATTTTAAGGATTCCAAGTTTAAGTTAGCAGTCTTGTTTAAATGTATAAAACCATGTTATTCTACTCATCATATGCATTTCCAAACATCACATCAGTTTTAAGCATTGTATGAACCTTAAATAGTCCACATGGGCCCACATGCCTTTGTTGCACTACTACATAAATTAGCCCAAGTGGCCATGGAATGGACCTATAAAAATGGCATGGGACACCCAAATGGGTTGTTTAATTTTTCCACTTGATTATCTACTACACAAAAAATCACAAGAAATATACGGAATCCAAAACCGATCACTGAGTTGCAAATGGAAACAACTTTTCGAGATCTAGTCGGCTAAAATTGATTGTTTTCCCTGTAGAAAACTAAGCCAAGTGGGATCAAAATAGGTGTGAAAATGCATTTTTCAAGGTTAACAGTTAAAAATAAAAGTACTACGTTATTCCCCATATAAAATTGAAGAGGTATGTGTTAGTGCAAAATCACAACACCCCCAAATGAGTTGTCAGATCTGCTTTTCTAAGGCATATTCATTTAGTGTGATTCGCATAACATTGAGTTTTCCCCCAAAGTGTGGGACTTAGAAAATGGAAAAACTCTCCAAATTAAAGGTTAGTTCCTATTCCTCTGTTTAGGTACATACGTGGAAATTTGCAGATGACCTATTCTTAAACCTAATATAAGTTTTACCAAGGAGACAGGATAAAAGGAATACAAGAAATCAAAGCTAAACTACAAGGTGATGCCTTTGAAGGAATGATGAACATAGTTTCTTTGATAGACACAAACCAACAAAATACACATGATAATCAAGCACAGATAACCAGATTTATAATGAAAGACCATATGAGAGCAAAGGAGACAAGAAAGGATCTAAAATCAATCACAAACATGTTTTATTGCTTTGTAGATTGATACAATGCATTACAAATGGCCAGAAGGAAGGAACGTATTGCAATTTAAATGGAAGGTTTGAACTCCACGAATTCCTTAGTCAGAAGGAAAGGGGAGCCTGAAAAAAGAATGTACAACCCCTTACAATGAGTCTTGGCCCTGTATTTATAGATTCAATCGAGAGGAAGAAAGAGATAGAAGCGGGAAAACACATTTTTAGAGCTCAAACACTACCATCAATGTCTCTTGTAAAATCTACCCCCAAATCTATCTTAACTACACCAATTATTGGTTCGGCGCCACTAAGGAGGAGGAAATGACAGAGCAGATCAAATCCGATCTGGTTGTTGGGAAAAATAGATCCTGCATTAAAGGCCCAAAGAATTTTCTCCACTGTTCTCTGACCTAACCTCTCCAAAATTAAAATTTCATGTCTCCATGGCGTGGGAGAGGCTGAGATCTTTCCAACGGTGTCAGATTTGCTATGTTTCGAGCCCTGAGTCAAAATATATGCCCCTTCAAATTTTGCATTGGGTCCGTCAAAGGCGGAAAACCAATTTAAAAAATGGGCCCCTTATTTAATATGGGACATGTGGCACCCTTTGGTTGGTTGGGAGATGCACTTCAATTTTCATCTTTGTGCCCTTCGACAAAAGGAAAATTTTCACCTTTTCTTCCGACTCCCTACTTTCCCGCTTTGACCTTGACTCGGGCTCAAATGTTGACTTTTTCCCTTTGGGTGGAGTTGCGGCCCATTTTACAACTTTTACATCTTTGGAATAAAAGGGAAAAACCAACTTTCCCCCGATGGCCCACCTTAGTGCTACTAGTTTAGGCTTGCCACGTGGTGCTTCCTGCATTATTTTCCCAATTTCTATGTTTTTGGCTAAATCCTTTTCTTGATGGGGTCATATTTCTGATTTGGGAACACGGAAATCTAGCACTTGTTTAGAAACCCACTCTCTATTCAATCCTTGAGTTAGCACCATTTAGACACTTGGCATTCTCCGCCAACCTGCCACCATGCATTGACTATTCAACCCGACTCTGATTCCCTTTTGAAGGAACGCTTATAGGCTCCACGCTTGCTTGAAAGCCCAATCAAGAATTTCCTTTGAAGGAGCATCGATTTGACACTTGGAAGCCTGTGCGGGTCTTTGGACTTTTCAACAACCTCTCCCTTTGTTTTCGGGCCTTAGTCTACGTGGCGAACGATGCTTGTTTGAGCTTCCACTTTTGGATCTACCCTTGGAGATACACCGCTTGGACATGTGGCAGTCTCCGCCAACACTTATATACTTAGCACCTTTTGAGGCCCGCCCTATCTACCTTTTGACCTCTATTGATTATTTGCTACATGGAGGCTCTGTAGCAAGTTTGAGTCTCCGCCTTGGATTCTCATTTCATATTTGCGCCAAGTTGACACCTGGCACCTTCTTTCCTAGTTGAAGACTTTTCAATGGCCGTGAAAATTTTGGGGCTTTGGATGCATGGAAGCCTGGCACTCATTTGGGATTCCCTTTTGGATTCAACTTTGGAGAAGTGTTGTACAAACATGTGGCTCTCTCCATTGCCTCCTCCATACTTAGTCAATTTCTAGACAAGTTCTGAATTGTTTTGAGCCCGAAGACTTCGGATCTTTTCCATTTCTCCCTTTTCTTGTCCTTGGCTTCTTTGAGACACTGTTCCTCCTCTTCTGACCCTGTTATTCTATTTCTAAGCCCACATGTAACCCGTAGAATGGATTTAAGGCCCGAATTCACTCGACGGAGCCATTTTTGAATTTCTCCTGCACATGGTCATTTGATCTTCGTAGGCCCCGCCACTCCATTTTTAGTCCATCTGCGGCTTGTTCACAAGATTTAAATGAGTTTTCTCTAGTTCTTTCTATGCGGAGTCATGGCTGATCCAATATTTTTCTGGGGCTGAAATATGGATAAAAATTTGGTGACTCACAGGGGTATCTACCTGCTAGATGAAAATACCAATGGCCTTGTCATATCCGTTGGGCATGGAGTCAAGAATGACGGTCGATCTCGAGCTCGCCTCTAATTCATGAGCCCAAATATTTACACTCTCAATTTTCATGAGAAATGTCAAAACAATGGTTTTAAGAGTAGAAAATTACGTTGACCAGAGCTTCATCTATTTACGAACGGGTTGTGCAAGAGCAACAAAATAGCACCACAACTATATAAAAAATTTGAAATCATACATGCTCCAAGTAGAACATGTAGAGTGTGCAAAGCACTTAGGAGAAAAGCAACCTAAACTACAACAAGACAATGTGCACAAGCACTTAGAGGAAAAATAAATTAAACGAATATGTACAAGGTGAGAACCTTCCTTCCAATAGAATGTTTAAGATAGATTCCATTCAATGGAATCTGCGACTCCTCACCATATAACGTAGAAAATTGGAAAGAATTGCTACTTTTACATCTTGTGACCATGTAGGGGCCACTCCAAATGGCATCAAACTTGGAATGCCTTCCTGTTTTTGCCCAATCTACATCCCATTTCAAAACTAGGTCTCCTTCCTGGAAGGTCCTTGTTCTTACCTTCTTGTCAAAGAATCTCTTGATTGAGGCATGATCCTTCTCTATTGTTTGGAGTGCATGCTCTCTAGTTTCTTCCAATTCCATCAGCTCTACATACCTGGCCTCCATTGGTTCAAATTCAGACATCTCCAGCTGCTTCATGAGTTCCAATGTTGGAAACTCAAGTGATATAGGCAACACTACCTCTTTCCCATAGAAAATTTTGAATGGAGAGCTTCATGTAGATCTCTTAGGTGTTGTCCTATCAGCCCATAAGGCTGATTTGAGTTTTGTGTGCCAAGTTCTCTAATTTTCATCAAGAGTTCTTCTGACAATCTTTAGCAGGTTCTTGTTTGTGGACTCAGCTTGGCCATTACCTTGAGGGTAATAATTTGATGAAGTTCTCAAGTAAATCTCATTCCTAACAGCCCATCCTGTGATCTTGGAACCTATGAATGCCAATGCATTGTCTGATATAATGGTGGTTGGCACTCCAAACCTGGTTACTATCCCTTCATAGAAATCTAGTATACTAGACTCATTAGCTTCTTTGAGTGCCACTACCTCGGTCCACTTGGTAAAATATTCTGTTGCCATCAGAATCCATTTGTGGCCTTGACTCGAATTTGGATTGATAACCCCGATGAAATCCAACCCCCATTACATGAATGGCTGATCTACTGAAATTGGGTGCAATGGAAGTGTTTTAGCCTTTCTTTGCCTATGAAGAATGCACAGATTCTTTCCCTTTTCAATCCATGCATAGAAATCACTAAACACCTGGGCCAATAATAACCCACCTTCATTATCTTGAGTGTTTTCACTCGTGGAGAAAAATGGCCTCTAGTTGTTGCATCATGGAACTCTTGTAACACTCTCTCAATCTGATTTGTCCCAATGCATCTTAACAGAACACCATTGATGTCCTTTTTGAACAAGACACCATCAATAAGCACATATGGGATGGCCTATAGTCTGAAATGTCTCCTTTTTATTTTACTCATTTCTAGAGGACACAGACCTTTCTAGAAGGAAGTGCACCATGTTTTGAGTCCAATAAGGAGTGGATACATCATCATTTTCTTCCTCTTGACCATTTTGCGAACAAAAACAACTTCCTCTTCATTGTTTGTCTTATCTTGTTGACTCAAGGCTAGTTGTTCACACAATCCCTTCCCATGGACCAGCTTAGTGACCTTGATCTCAATGTCATACTCCATGACACGAGTGATCCATCCTGCACGTTTTTCATTCAGATCCTTGTTGAGAAGGAAGTCCTTAACTCTTACATGGGAGACTAACAGATTGGATTTTATTGTTTGAAACTAGATGTTTAAATTTCTTTAACCCTTTGATAACTTCAGGACTTGATTTTCAATGAAGAATTATTTCACTTCATAATCTTCCAGACCTTGGCTGAAAAAAGCAATTGGCTGCTCTGTATCCTCTTTATTTTGTTGTATTAGGATTACAAAAATTGTGTCATTACCACCAAAGGCATATAGTATGAAATCCTTAGAAAATTTGGATTCATGAAAGTCGGGGCCTATGATATAGCTTCTTTGATGGCCTCAAAACCTCCCTTTCCTTAAGTTTTCCACCTAAATGCCAAACTCTTCTTCAACATTAATTTTATTAGTTTGACAATAGCAGCAAAGTTTGGTATAAACCTGCAAACAAAATTGATTTTCCCGAGAAGCTTTGAAGAAATTTCTTATGGCTAGGCAATGGCAATGCTCTTATTGCTCCAACTCTCTATAGATCAATTGCCAAACTTTCCCTTGACACAATATGGCCTAGAATCCTACCTACATGGGCCAAGAATATACATTTTTAGGGTTCAATGATACCCAAAATCTTCTACACCTTTGAAACACCTACCTTAGGTGAAAAAGGTGGTCTACTGCATTTTGGAGAACACAGTAATGTCATCTAGATAGATTAGTACTATTTTGTTGATCAGCCCTTTGAATGCCATATCCATTGGCCTTTGAAAAGTGGCTCTGGTATTAGACAATCCAAATTGCATTTTTCTATAGGCATAGGTGCCCCATTTGGTGGTGAAAGTTGTTTTAAACTGATCATCTTCTTTCACCATGATTTGGTTGTACCTTGAGTAGCCATCTAGGAGAGAGAATCTCTCTAATCCAGACGCCACCTATAAGATCTCCTCCATTGAAGGGAGTGGGTAGTGATCTTTGAGGGAAGCTTTGTTCAAGTCTCGAAATTCTACACACAACCTAATATCTCCATTCTTTTTCTTGATTGGAACCAAGTTTGCAATCCATCTTGAATTTTGATTAGAAATATGATACTTGCCTCTATCAACTTATTTAACTCTTTCTTCATCGAGGTTCAATGTGTGGATTTCTTGTTCTCTGTTTTTGCTTGATGGGCTTAATAGCTAGATCTAGTTCGATTATATGTTGAGATAACTTTGGATTGAACCCTCGAGGTCTTCATAGCTCCAATAAAATGCATCTAGAAACTCTTGGAAAAGTTGCATGAATTCATACCTTTCTTACTCTGTGGCCACTTTGCTGATTTGAAGTGCTTGGCCTTCTCCAACTAGAATTGAATTTGAATCTTCTCCTTTGATATGTATATTAGCCTTCTCTTTTCAAAACTAATCATTAGGATTGAAGATAGACTCCAATGTCACTAAGCCTTTGGGAAGCTTGTTTGTATGTAGCTGCACTATTTGATCTCCATATTGTTGCTCTAATCTACTTTGATTTCTAGCTGAGAATTCAGCTTCCTCTTACAAAAAATTGATGATCTGCTAATCATTCTCAAACACCTGCCAGCATGTGTTGTTATCTGGCACTACTGGCCTCACAACCACATGGATATGTGGCTTTCTTTTGTCCCTCTTGATGTTGTCAACCACATCAAATGTTGCTCTAACTGCTGCAAGCCTATCAACAACTTCATTCTCCTTCCAGGTATGGACACAATGTTGAAGGCTTTGAAATCCTCAATGAGATCCCATACCCTACTCTTGTAGCTCTTGAGTAGGTCATTCTTGACAGCATTAAGTCCTCTGACTTGATTGGCAACCAGTTCACTGTCACCAAACACTTGCAGGTTCTTGATTCCTCATCTTCTAGCCCAATGAAGACCATGGACCAAAGCCTCATATTTAGTAGTCTTGTTTGAGCAAGTAAACTACAATCTGAAGGATGAATAATATTTCATACTTTGGGGAACACAATCATAGCTCTTCCTCTAGCTCCTTGTCTACTCCTCG
Organism: Taxus wallichiana var. yunnanensis; assembly: GCA_018340775.1. Classification (NCBI taxonomy): domain Eukaryota; kingdom Viridiplantae; phylum Streptophyta; class Pinopsida; order Cupressales; family Taxaceae; genus Taxus; species Taxus wallichiana. The sequence continues at coordinate 49,352,233 of CM031241.1, forward strand.
AGCCATCAAAGAACAATTGTCATACTTCATTGTCATCTTTGCATTCCAGCTTAATTATGTCAGGAAGAGGGTAATTCTCTTCATGTAGATAGTAGACTCCTAGCTCAGATTCTTCCATCTCCTTATAGGGGTCAAAAGCATGTCTTTTTTGGCCCAATCATTGAGAGTCAAGTCGGGATACAACCCACCTTGGTGTATGATTCACAAGTTCTTAGGAGGTCTTCTTGATCAAAAGATGAGCAGTTTGCATTGATTGGGCTAGGCACATAAGACTCAATATGATAATCATCAATGGGTTTAGATCTGACTGTGGCCTTGGCTCCATACCTTTTCTAAAGAGCATATGTGACTAGTCAATGGAAAAATAGCCTCCAATTTTGGCGGTGAAGTCACTGAATAAACACAATGTGAAATGTGGTGTCAAGTTTATAACGATATGTTTTGGAATACATTCACATTGGGGCAGGCATGTAGAGTGAGGCTCAAATCCTTGATGATTCCAACAGTTTTCACTATTGTCCCATCCAATTATACTACCCCTCTAGAGATGACTTCATACTAGAGGCCCAGTTGATCAGCTATTTTTCGGGCATTACAGAACTACTTTCCCTATAATCAATCATGCAATTATGCACCAATTTATCCCCAATGATTAGTGAAACATAGAATGGAGGAGGTATCAAGTTCTTACCTTGTTGCTCTTGATGGTTTCCCCTAGGTTGAGCTGTATTGGTAAGCACTCTCTCTTGTTGGTTAGGGGGTTGATTTGAGTTTGACCAATTTTGCATGGCAGTCTGCAATAGATCCCTCTACCCTAGAATGGCCAGTGACTCCCATAGTGAAATGTTCACACTTGTCCTCTTCATTTTATCAATGATATTAAACAAGCTATCCTTCTATTGCCCCTTCCCTGGCACATTTTTTTCTTGCATATGGCTTGTTACGACCCGTGCCTGAGTGGATTTGGAAGGTGGCTTGGATTGGCTCTACATGTTGGGAGTTACATTTGGAGCACAAAACCTTGTGGAGTGATGGAAGGTTGAGGGTTACCTGAGTTCAATGGTGAATGTACTTCTCTAATATTTCTCTTTTTGGACCGTGTATTGGTAGCTACACTTTGAGAAGGGTACTGATTCATTCCATAGAAGTCCTCAGCTTGCCAATTGACAAGCATAGTTTCACTTGGAGGTCCCTCTTGCTGAGCTCCTTACTACTGATCTTCTTCTTGGCTAGGTTCTTATGACATACAACCAATTTGCACCATCAAAGCCCGATTTAGTGCACCATTGAAGCACATCGATTGATTATGTGGATGCATGGAAAACACCAATCATATTCTTGTGCCATGTTATTTTGTGTTGGAACCAATACCCTTGATGTTGAGGTTGTATTTAGATCATATGACTTGAAAGGTCTATTAGCTTGACTTTTCCTTGATGTTGACTCTAAGTTATAGCCTGGGCTTGTGGTCTATTTTATTGATATGGGGTCTACCACGATCGAGCTTGAGGCTAGTATGGCTTAAAAATCGAGCCCTCGTTTTATTGTGATGGTTACTAACTCATTCCCCAAGTTTTGAAGTGGTTTCATAATTTCTTGAACCTCCTCTAAGGTGGTAGATGATGAGGTGGAGGCTTCAGCTAAACTTTGACTCCTAGGAGTAGGTATAGGAGCTATTGTGGGTGTTTGGCTAGTACTTGGGTTACCTAATTCAGGGTATAGATGCATGGATGGCCTAGGAGCAAATTTTCCAATGTGAATTAAAAAATTTCAGCTCTTATGGAAAGCCATAGGCTACACGTAAAGTTGTGCCCCATTGAATGAATCATTAAAGCAACATTAGAATTTAAAGCTCTAAGAAAGTACAAGAAGGCACCTTCATTAGTGGGATTTACTGCTACTAGAATCCTGTCCCAGATCTGATGAAATATGAGGTTGAAATCTATCAACTAATCATTCAGATCTCTCTTGATTTTGGTCAGTTGCTCCAATAAGGATAATTTATCTCCTTTCTCTCCAAACTGATCATGAAGATCTATGCACAGATGGTCCCAAGATTGAATAGAGCCTGCCTCTAGGCTTCTTAACCATTGTGAAGCTTTACCCTTGAGTGAAGAGGCTATCAACTTGACTGTAATGTCCATCTTAGTGATCTCATGGATTGTACAAACATTTTCAATATCTTGAATGTGGTCACCAGGAGAAGTCTGGTTTTCCCAGTGAAATATGGGATGCTCTTTCAATGCTGCCACTGGGACTGGATTTTGTGCATTCAAAGTGAGTGGGCTATTGCCAATGAAATTAACATATGGATTTGGTTGTGCCATCCTGATCGGCCTAAGCACCCTTCTTGATTGAAAGAATGGCCTACTAGGAGGAGGTGTTGATAAGGCTCTGTTTGGTGGAGATAGATACCTATGGGCTCTTCTTCCTCTTCTCCTTCTGTCTAGAAGACAAGTGTAGGTGTACAAATTATCCTTCTCTTGTTCTTGACCTTGTTTGTATCCTTCTCATGAACTTGGGAAACTTAGACTGTTGAAACTAGTGGATTCTGTCCCTTTTGGAATCGTTAGATGTGAAATTCTTAAAAGCTAGAATCACAACAAGTGCACATCAATTTTACTGTAATAAAGATGGAGACTTCATAATCCCATAAGGTGTGCCAAAGCTGTTAGTGCAAAATCAAAACACCCCAAATGAGTTGTCGGTTCTTCTTTTCTAAGGCAGATTCATTTGGTTTGATTCGCATAACATTGAGTTTCCCCCCTAAAGTGTGGGACTTAGAAAACTAGAAAACTTTCAGATTAAAGGTTGGTTCCTATTCCTCTATTTAGATGCATACGTGGAAATTTGAGAGGACCTATTCCTAAACCTAATCTAAGTTTTACCAAGGAGACAAGGATAAAAGGAATACAAGAAATCAAAGCTAAACTACAAGGTGATGCACTGAAGGAATGATGAACATAGTTTTGCTGATAGACACAAACCAACAAAATACATACGATAATCAAGCATAGATAACCAAATTTATAATGAAAGACCAGATGAGAGAAAAGGAGACAAGAAAGGATCTAAAATCAATCACAAACGTGTTTTATTACTCTATAGATTGATACAATGCATTACAAACAGCCATAAGGTAGAAACATATTGAAATTTAAATAGAAGGTATGAACTCCATAAATTCCTTTGCCAAAAGGAAAGGGGATCCTGCAAAAATAATGTCCAACCCCTTACAATGAGTCCTGACCATGTATTTATAGATTCAATTAGAGGGAAGAAAGAGAGAGAAGCGGGAGAACCAATTTTTAGAGCTCAACCACTTCCATCAATGTCTCTTGTAAAATTTGCCCCCAAATTTGTCTTAAGCGTACTACCATTCTTGGGTTGGTGCCTTGAAGGAGGAGGAAACGGCGGAGCAGATCGAATCTGATCTGGTTGTTGGGGAAAATAGATCCTGCATTAAAGGCCTAAAGATGTTTCTCCATTTTTCTCCCACATAACCTCTCCAAAATTAAATTTTCATGTCTCCATGGTATGGGTGAGGCCGATATCTTTCCAACGGTGTCAGATTTGCTATGTTTCGAGCCCTGAGTGGAAAGATATGCCCCTTCGAAGTTTGTATCAAGTCCGTCATGGGGCAGGAAAACCGAGTTTAAAAAATGGACCCCTTCTTTAATATGGGACACGTGGCACCCTTTGGTTGGTTGGGAGATTCCCTTCAATTTTCATCTTTGTGCCCTTCGACAAAAGGAAAATTTTCACCTTTTCTTCAACTCCTGCTTTCCCGCTTTGACCTTTACTCAGGCTCAAACGCTGACTTTTTCCCTTTGGACAAAGTTGCTGCCCATTTCACAACTTTTGCATCTTTGGAATAAAAGGGGAAAAAATCCAAATTTCCCCCCGATGGCCCACCTTAGCACTGTTGGTTTAGGCTTGTCATGGTGCTTCTCTCTGCTGCCCAATTTCTATGTTTTTGGCTAAGTCCTTTGCTCGATGGGGTCATATTTTTGACCGAGAACACGCGGCGAGTCTGGCACTTTTTGGAAACCATCTCTATTCAATCCTTGAGTTAGTGCCATTTGGACACTTGGCATTCTCCATCGGCCTGCCACCATGCATTGACTATTCAACTTGACTCGATTCCCTTTTGAACTAGATGCATAGAGGCTCCACAATCACTTGAAAACTTGATCAAGAATTTCCTTTGAAGGAGCGTTCGTTTGACACTGGAAGCCTCCGCCTATCTTTGGACTTTTCAATGACCTCTCCCTTTATTTTTGGGCCTTGGGCTACGTGGTGAACTGGCGCTTGTTTGAGCTTCGCTTTTGGATCTACCCTTGGAGATGCATCGCTTGGACATGTGGCGGTCTCGCCAACACTTCTATACTTAGCCATTTTTAGGCCCGCCTGTATCGCCTTTTGATCTCTATTGACTATTTTCTACGTGGAGGGCTAGTGCAAATTTGAGTCTCCACTTTGGACTCTCATTTCATATTTGTGCCAAGTTGACACCTAGCACCTTCTTGCCTAGTTGAATAGTTTTCAACGGCCATGCAACTTTTGGGGCTCGGATGCATGGAAGCTTTGGCATTCGTTTCTGCTTCCCTTTTTGGATTCAACTTTAGAGAAGCGTCGTGTAGACACGTGGCTCTCTCCACTACCTCCTCCATACTTATTTGATTTTTGGACTCGTTCTGAATTGTTTTGAGCCCGAAGACTTCGGATCTTCACCATTTCTTCCTTTTCTTGCTCTTGGCTTCTTTGAGACACTGCTCCTCCTCTTTTGACCTTGTTATTCTATTTTTGATCCCACCTGTAACCCGTAGAATGGATTTAGGGCCTGGATTCACTTGATAGAGCCATTTTTTGAATTTCTCTTGCACAGGGTCGTTTGATCTTCATAGGCCCCACCACTCCATTGTTGAGTCCGTTTGCGGCTTGTTCGCAAGATTTAAATGGGTTTTCTCTGGTTCTTTCTGTGTGAGGTCATGGTTGATCCAATATTTTTACTAGAGGTGAAATATGGATAACTGTGAGTATGGAGGATCAAATTTCTTTTCTTGGATCCATAGGTAGAAAATACAAGATGATCTCTACGGGGTTTGGTCATATATAGGCAAATGTTTTCTCCCAAAAACTATTTTCCGAAGTGGTCAGGAACCCACTTCCCAAACATGATCGTTAAGTGTTTTGGTACTGTTTCTAGGTTGAATGGGGTTACATAAAACAACTAAGAGATTAATATAGTTAGAATTCAAAATTAGGTTTAAACACACTTTTTGCGTGTTAGATTTGAGAGGCATTTGTCACAATTTGAGGGATGTTTAAAATTTTCCAAATTACGTCATAGAGCACATTTATCAATCCATTTTGGATACCATAAGACATGCACTAATAGCACACATGCTAAGAGTTTATTTTGGTTCGAGTTTAAGGTTTGGTGCTTTGACATGCCATCAAAGACAACTACTCACGAATCTAGTTTTACATTGTCAAAAAATTGTTTTATACGGGTATAATGTGTTTTGGTATAAAACATCCAAAATAAGCTTGATTCGATATTTACTTTTAAACTATTATAATGGAATGAGTATTTAAAATCAAGTAGAAAGGAGGATTCAATCCATGCCTCGTAAACCAACAATATGGGGTTACGAGGTACTCGGATGATTTGACACGTGCTCCAAGAGACCACATTCATTTTTTAATGGATATTCATATGTTATTCTAAAGCTTATATTTCATATATCTCGTGTTTCATTCAATGAGACTATGTTTCTTTGAGGAAGTCTTTCAATCAATTCATGCTCCTTTTTGCTCCCAAATTGTGTATAGATGTTTAAGAGAAGAACACAAGGTGCAACATTTTTAAGCCTAGCTAAAACTATAGAGAAGTTTTAAATTGCAAAATATTCTTAGCCACATATTCATATGTGGTATACAAACACCAAACAAAAAAATCCACACAGTAGCCCCATGTGTTCCTCCCACACACCAAACAAACAAATCCACACGACCACCACATGTTTCATTGACATGAATAAGATAAAGTTTAGAGATTCCTCGAGATAACCAATGCTGCCAAGCACATCAAACATGCACACAAATCTACCATAGCACTTGTAACTATAAAAATTAGATAAAAATCATGTCTGCCACGCTTGGATGGGTGTCCAAACTTTATTCCAAGGTTCACATTTTGGCACTGGTAAGAAGGATGTTTGAAAAAACTTGGAGTTTGGCTTTGAAACTTGCCCAAATGAATTTTCTTAAATGTTTGTAAAGCCCCCTTTTAAAAACACCATTGTTTAGTTTATTCAAACACCATGGATGATATTTACTACTACTTAAAATCTTACATTTGAATTTTGATTACAACTTCATTTAGTGTTGCACATATTAATTTGTAAGTTTTTATCTCATTTTTAAAAATTAGACAATCCTAATAAGTTTTGTACATATTAATGTTATTTTATACACCACCTAAATTTTTTTGTTCCTTTCATGTCAAATAGGAATGGGTAAATGTGAAAGAAATATAATGGATGCACTCCATTTCAATAAAAATATCGATAAATGAACTTTGTCATCATACAACTAGCACCAAGCACAAAAACACAAACATGCTTGAGGCTACATCCTCGAATCGACATGAAAGATATTGCTAAAAACATGCACCATCCTCCGATCATTTCCCGGACACCCCAAAAAAATGTGTAAGAAATGACATACTCTCCTTGACCTTTGAATTGCTTTAAATGCAATGATTTATATCTTGGTATACAAATGAGGTTCCATAGAAGGAGTGCTCATCATAGATGCATTTCTAAAAAGGATGGGCATCACTTCTCAACTTGGAATAACATGGACCTTGAAGTAAAACCTATAATATTATTTGCACTTACTCAAATAGAGGAAATTCTCATAACAAGAGTAAAACCCACATTACAAGTGACACATGCAAGAGGTGAGTAATACAAATTGATTGGTCAAATAACTTGCTTCCCATAGGATATTTCCTCCATTGTCACCACCAACCATGTTGAGTTGGGGGCCTAGAAATTTTGGTCATCCAAAGAATTGCATCTACAAAAAAGGCCTTTGAGTGCTTCATTAGAAGATCACATGTTTTTATGAATTGCAATTCAAGATCGACCACAACCCTTACTACAAATATATTCACCTTCACTTGGAAGAAATATATGCCCTTCCATATGATAGTATAAACATATCCACTTCCTTGTGCTATTTTACTTCCACTATTTTTTACTTAGATGTCATTAAACTTAGGTAAAACCTAACCATAAGTACCCCACTAAGTGTCATGAATAAGTAAAATAATATTTTGTGTCCTCACTCCCACATGCATATAAAGAGGTTAATAAATTACATAATACTTACAAGACCCACACCATAGCCCCCTACAAAAATTTTATTGGGAAAAAATTGGTTCATCTCCCATTAAAAATATATAACATCGAGGGTTTGTTTTCTATGGATTTTCCATCTTTTTTTCCAATGGGGTTTTATTGTTCCATCAAATGGTTTCACATGCATGAGTATGATTTGCATTTATTAAGATACCATGGTAATAGATTTGGTAGCCCCCATGTTTTTGATATTTTATTCTTAGCCTTATGATGTGCCAGAGATGCCAAGTAATATCTGCAAATTTAAAAAAAAATTATCAATGAATTTCCAACAACGTTCTCTATGTTTCACCAAAAGATAACAACATCACTGAAAACCATACGATTGACAAAATGATGCGTTTCTTGTTAACCTAAGGTGCACAAGATCATTATGGTCCATGAAAAGGTATGTAATCATAGATATGATCACCTAGTTGGGTTATCCTAAATTGTTTTTCACTTTAAGTTCAACAAAAGGTAAATGGCCAAAATTACAATATAAAGTGATGTCGGGATCAAATTTAAACATGCCCTCCAATGGCCAACATTGGAGAAAGAAAAACCTAATTTTGCATCTCCATATTACATCTACCGCATGGAAAATCTCATTTACAATATTTAGCGAGGAATTTTTCTAAAAAACATCATTGTAAAGACTATTGGTATAGGTGTGAACACTAAAATGTTGTGTCCCTTAGTCCTAATGCATTTACATTTTTAAAAAAATCATGTTAGTTACTTACAACACATATATGAATGGAAACCTTGAGGCTATACTCATATCCATATATTTATATGGATTTTTGATATACTTGCATTGGACTGTTAGATTGGGATGATCCCTTTTAATTGAATGCAACAATGTATCTCTTCATCCAAATAGTAATTGCATGGAATCCAAGGGAATAGAAAATGAAAACTATGTGTTACACCACTCAAGCCTTGATGACCCTTGTTTATTAGAAATAAATGGGATACTTGTATGTAACTATTCAATATAATACAAATGAATTTGTCAACTAAGTGAAATGACACACCAAATGTATTGAGGCCACATGTTTTTGAAAGAAAGGTGTTGCTCTTAAAATTAAATCTAAATATCGTTGGCCACTATAGGATGATTTATGTTTTTCCATAGACGAAAAAGGAAAAAGACATATCGACATATAATACTACATGAGTAAAGATAAATAACTTTGAACATGCTCGTAACTTTGCAAGGAAATGTTGACTTCCATATTGTTGTGTCACACCTCGAGGTTTTAAATTATATATAAAATATGCATCAAAGGTAGAGAACAATGTAGATAGTTACCACCACATGTTGTTAATAATATCAACTATTATCGGCATCAAAATCTATGCAAATATTACATGTAGTAAGTTTCTTAAAGAAACTTATAGTTGATCGTGACATTGGTGCACAAGAGATGTGCCACATGCATTAGAAAATCCATCTCTCATTGTGTAGCCACACAAGCATTTCCCTCTCGTTGATAAAGAAGTTTTTAAGCACTTGTTTGTGGACACACTGACAACATCACCAATTCCATCTTACATTGATTCTTACATGAGATGTCTATTGTATCTAGAATTCTCACACTCTTCGAGGTTGCAAAGACATGGTATTTCAACAATCAAAGGAGAGCATGGAAAATTTTAGTGGCTAATATTCATAATTTGGTTATTTATGGATAATTTGAAAGTCCCATTTGGATGTTTTTGCACCATATGCACTCCTGAGATTTTCCAACAAAATAAAATGTTACTATTTCCCACTCACATAGCTATATCAATATTTCTCAATGGATAACCTTCAAATAAACGGGTTAGGATATGAATTCTAAGGGCCCTTAGATTAAAATCACCAACATTTTAGAGGATTTTTGAAATTTGATTAAATTCAGTGTGTGTGTGTGTGTGTGTGTGTGTGTGTGTGTGTGTGTGTGTGTGTGTGTGTGTGCGCGTGTGTGTGCGTGTGTGTGTGCGTGTGTGTGTGCGTGTATCAATATGTGCGTTTGCTCAATGGATAACCTTGCGCGTGTGCAAATAAGCGCGGTTAGGATTTTAAAACATGTTTGCGTGTGTCATGAATTCTAAGTGCGCCCTGTAGATTAAAATCACCGTGCGTGTGTTTTAGAGGCGTGCGTGTTTTGAAATTTGTGTTAAATTCACCGTGTGTGTGTGTGCGTGTGTGTGTGTGTGTGTGTGTGTGTGTGTGTGTGTGTGTGTGTGTGTGTGTGTGTGTGTGTGTGTGTGTGTGTGTGTGTGTGTGTGTGTGTGTGTGTGTGTGTGTGTGTGTGTGTGTGTGTGTGGATATGAAAAAATATATTAAAAGCACCAATTCAAGTAACCATCTATTCAATTAAAGGATTATATAAGCTTAAAATTAGAATATGGATTTTATTCTATGTGATATTCTTTAATTAAGGAATTCCTGGGACCATTTAAGCCATAAAAATGTATGTTTTACATCTTATTTTTAATGGTTAAGATAAGCTGTCATTTAGAGCCTTCACAATGAAGGCCTTTATAATTTTTCCTTTAGGAATTATCCCCGATTTCCCAAGGATTTAAAATCATATGTGTATATATAGAAAAAAATCTCTCTTAGTATATTAGAAAAAAGAATTATAAGACACTTTTTGGAAAAACATTGACACATTTGAAAGTAAAGAAAGAATAAGGAAGGAGATTGAGGAGACAAAATAGCGTAGGATGTTGACATATTGCAAAATATTGACAAATGTGATATAATTATGGTAGAATTTGCAAAGAAGGATTGAGAGATGATGGATTTACCAGAAATTGCATGAAATTATGACATTTGGCCAATGGATTAATGGTCAAGGTTTATTCTAGGAAGGACTTGGAAAATGGATCCAAATTTCATAACTCAATATTTGTTTTATTTAAGTAAGGAATGCATATAATGCACTTCATACCATCAATAGATTAGACAAATGAAATATAACTTAAAGAGGACAATTGAAATTTTCCAAAATGTTTTTTAATTATAAATATGGGTAAGATTAACCATCACATCTATAACCATTTCTTATGATATTATCTATTTTGCCATGGTCACAATAGCCATTTTCGTAAGATTTTCCATTTCAACGAATATTTCTTCAGCAAGATTTGTCACCCTTTCAATAATTTTTTTCATGGGTTCCTTAAAATTTTCATTGAAGGAGAGGACCCCGATGGAGGAAGAGGAAACCCATGGTGTTGGTTCATGTATTTCCCCATTACTACGATGTGCCTACCACTAATTATCCTTCTTTTGAAGGATTTTGTTGTGAAGATTCTTCTTCACACACCATCCAAACACACACAAATAGATATTGGTGTTACCTTAGAATAAATAGTTAGAGATTGAGGAGAAATAAAAATGAATCATCCTTTATATATACAAAGAACCACAATTAGGGTTGGAAGTGTTGGGAACAAAAATAACGGATGACAGTGAATCAAAAGTAGATTATCTCATTCATATTGAACTACATGAATGGGAACACATATCTCACATGTTCTTATCTAAGAACACAATATTTGATGAACTAGACATGTTACGACCTCGGGGACTATGAGAGTAGGCCTGATTGGTTGAAGCATAGTGTTCCTCTTGACTTGTAGACTCTAACACCTAAATTCAAATATCACACACATCTTGAGAATCACCTTCCATCTAGTCCCCTATCAAACCAACCAATTCCCTTTCTTCTATTTACAAAACAATAAATCACTTACACACAGTTGTTGTTTAGTATGTCATCAGGAAAGGACAACTCCCGCCCTTTAAAATGATTGTTCAAGGTACAACTAGTAAATGAAATTCATACTTCATTATTTACACATAAAACACATTACAATCATTCGGGAATATAAGCATTTCATCCCTTCTTTCATTGGCTACATTAGGTATTGTTGCATTCAACATAAACATATGGACAATACATTTTGGTCTTCGAGTACCCAGTCATGAAATGAAATGTCCCACAAGGAAATAATTGGTTGTTTTCCATGAGCATATGATGACCATAAAATATGTTCTCATAGAATAAATGATCTTTTTATGGTGGAAAATGCTAAGTAATATAAATTATAGGTTAAGTGAGGCATTCACTAAACATATAAACAAATATTTCAGCGATTGCTTAATCATACTAGTCAAAGAACCTATTTGCCCTATAAATGACATACCACTATATGCGGAAAAATTGTTTGGTCACATACTTGGGTGCAAATTCCACGGGGTCATTATCTTGGATACAAATTTCCATCAACATGTTCATGACCCACAATAACTCAAATTCGGACATTTATCAAAAACATCATAAATGCACAATCAACAACATAGTTGGAATCTCATCGTGTCATGTACAAATTCTTTCATGATCCCAATAAAACATGCCTCCTTTCCATGAGTAAAACATTTGTATGCAATAAAGGAATTAAATAACTTCCACACTAAATGCACACTAATATCATTACACCTTCGATTGCATTAAGAAAATCCAATCAAAGTAGACATGGACCGTTGTCATAACTCAATGACACTAAGTTGGCACCTCTGATACTCCTTTATAAAGGATATGAGGCCATGTTGATATGAAATTTATGGGTTGAATCTTGATAGGTTAATGAGACTCTTGCAAGTCATGGAGCTCGTTTAGAAACTAAAATCACATCCCTCTTACTTGTCATCATTTTTTTTTGTCAGCTTACAAAAATACCACAGGCCCCTTTGGGACATCCTCCACCCAACGCCCTTACCCCTACCTTCGGTCACACGTGAAAATTTTTCATGGATCGCACTTAAAATGTCATCGAGTTTGACCATCCATAAGGTTCAAGGCATGACACTTACTAAGGAAGCGATAAATATAAACAATGTTGATTGCTAGGGATTGACATTTACTACAATCTCACAAATATGCTCACTAGTAGTCCGACACATCTTGCCTGCTCTTACGTTTGTGTGTTACATAAGAATGTTGTACACAAAAATGTGAGGTGGCTTGACCGAGCTCTAAAGATCTTCTTCCTCAATCACAACATTTGTAGGCTATGTCCATCACGGTCATGTTAGGCTCATCATAAATCATCAACTACATGGCCTCAAGATTAGGAAATTGGCTTACATTTACATAATAAATAGCCTCAAAATTAGTAAATCAAATTACATTGTTGTAAGACACTACCTCAATATTGGTTCATAAGAGTGCATTAATGTAATGTCACCTCAAAATTAGTACACAAGTATTAACCTCAATATATTATTTGTCATTTCACATCATAAATATTAACGTCAATGCACATGTCTAATTTCCAAACAAATTTTCAACATACTTCTTAAATAATATATCAGATTGCATTGGTGTACTACATTATCTTAATATTGATATATTAGAGTGCATTCACGTAATGCACGACCTCAAAATTAATATGTAATTGTTAACATCTAACCATAATTATATTGAACTCATATAATACATATTTAAACAATACTTATAAACTTAATAAGAGAAACCTCATTTTACATTTTAATCATATATCTATTACAAACTCTTTCCACGCAAACAATTTTTAGATTAAAAATTCTAAATATATTAATGTTTTATTTTTCTATTGAACTACCCAACCCCAAAAAATAAAATAATAAAATAAGATAAATCCCATCTAACTTTACAATCTTACGTAACAGCCTACGACATGATAGTCGAGATCAGCGCAACAACCTCGTTTTCACCGTCATTGCTTTGGTATATCACCCTGTTTTGTTATTTATATCCCCTGTATTCGCATTGTCGAATAAGTTAAGATCTATATTCTCTAGTTGTTTCGATTTCAGAGTTTCTTTTCAAGAGTGATTTTTTGATGGAGGAAGTGAAAGTTCTGAGCTTTTGGCCGAGCCCGTTCGGAATGCGCGTTCAGATTGGATTGGAAGAGAAAGGCGTCAAATACGAATACCAAGAAGAAAATGTTAGGGTGAACAAGAGCGACCTGCTGTTGCGAATGAATCCAGTGTACAAGAAAATACCTGTTCTTATTCACAAGGGGAATCCCATCTGCGAGTCTCTTATAATTCTTCAATACATCGACGAGGCCTGGCCAGCCTCCCAGCCATTTCTGCCATCTGATCCATATAACCGTGCTCTTGCTCGATTCTGGGCCGACTTCGTAGACAAGAAGGTAAGAAGGACAGCAGTGGAATGCAAATGGCGTCCTCTTTAGTTTTTCTTGTTTAAGAGATTTTGGGGGGATTCAGTTGCCCTACTAATGTTTTCTGGTTTGCAGATCTTCGACGCAGGATCCCGTTTAATAAGATCGAAAGGGGAAGCTCAGGAGGAGGCTAAGCGGGATATGGTGGAGAATCTGGAACATTTAGAAGGGGCGCTGAAGCAGATGTCGAAGGGAGGGCCTTATTTCGGGGGAGAGGAGTTCGGATTCCTGGATATTGCCCTCATTCCCTTTGCGTCATGGTTCCACACTCATGAAATTATTGGGAATTTTAAGCTGCCGTTCGAGACTCGATTTCCACTGCTCCATGCGTGGGATACAAAATGTATGGAGAGGGAGAGCGTCAAGAAAATTCTTCCCACGCCTGAGCGGCTTTTGGAATTCGTCTTACAACTCAGGAAGAAATTTGTGGTCGATTAAGAAAAACTGGTTCCCAAAAGCTTAGTAGACATCATAGTTTGTAGCGTTTCAATTTAGTGTTGAACGGTTGAATAAAATAATCGAAACTCACGGCAGTCGAGATGCAACTTGCATCGTTCAATTTATTAGAGAATAGTGAGGAATGTATATAATACGGTTAAATGTATGGTGTTTGTGTTCATTGTTTCGAACTTCGGAAATGTCAATGAAATTTTATTATTGGCCCATAAGGTAAAGGTAATGCTATGTTGTGCTCATTATTTTGTGTACGTTGTCAAAGATCGTAAATGAGGAGAAATGGGAAAGGAAACAAGCATTAAAAAATGAAAAATCTCTTGGTTCTAAATTTTGTGCTATGTATCTTTGTTGAGCCCTTTGGATGTGAAGATATTTTTGTAGATCAACCACATCTAAATGCCATGGTTGTTCTTTCAAAAGGGGAAGGGAGAGTATAAGCACAAAAGAAATATGGTAAAAGCATTTGTATAAAAGAAAATATCATTCTGATTCTTTTACTAATGAGAAGACCTTTCGAGAGAAAATTTGTATTGAAAAGAAGAAGTACGTAGGAAGGCAGCAAAGGCATCCTACTTGTTTCATCTGCAAAGGTCCTCATTATGCTGACAAATGTCCTCAGAGGAATAGTGAAAAAGGAAAAGCAAAGGTAAATGCCCTTGCTTCAAAAGGAATTACAGAAGAAGACTATATTCTTGTAAGTGATTCTGAAAGTCTCTCTTCTGATGTATCATACCATTCTGAGGATGAAGTTTTGTGTAACATAGCTAATATTTCTCACATGGTAGTTCGATATAGTACGCGATGTGGTGGATATGATTCTCTTCCATCATTTGTAAATATGGTCAGAGTTAATATGTTTGCTAATTTCAAGCATCCGCTAGCTCCTCCAAGAGCTGATGTTCTCAGACAGCAAATGGAGTTATATCAAAGTGAGTTTGCTTCGTGTCCCCCATGGGATACCACCAGAAGAGCCACACTGCTAAAGAAATTCCAAGAATCCCAGCAAAAGTATACTCAGCAGTATAATCTTGAGCAACTTCAGCTCAAGAAGGCACAACAAGAAGAAGAAGCAGAACTCTGTTGTAATGAAGAGCCATATTCTCCTGTTCCTATACGCCCTCCATTTCAGCAAAGAATAAGATAGAGACAGATTCCTATCAGAGGCAGAGGAAGTCCATGGAGAGGACGAGGAGAAAGAGGCAGAGGATTTCAAAATCCTCCAAGAAGTTATCCATTTCTCTTCCCAGAAGAGAATATTGCTGAACAAATGGATCAGAGACATCCTGATCCTAATATCTACAGAAAGTGGAGAAGGAACCGCATTGAGTTCCTTGATAAAGTCATAAAGAAAGCCACTCAGAGGAGTTTTCCAGACTCCTTAAAGAAGAAGAATGAAGAAAAGAAGATGACATTGAAGAAGCATATCAAGAAATCTTGGCACAAGATGCTCAAGAAGAAAGTTCAGATCAGCCCAAAGTTCACAGAGGTATGTACTGTTTCCTGTACACAAAATCCTTTCATAGCAATCTCTATTTGCATTCCAAATATGAAGCCCTATTGTTTAGATGCTATGATTGATACTGGTGCTGATATCAGTATGCTAAGAAGCCAAGCTATTCCTCCTGATTGTTGGGAACAAACCAACATAAGGATAAGGTTTGATAAGAAAGAAGTCATCTCTAAATTTGTGGCTGAGATTACTATAATAGTATGTGGCATATCTAAAACTATAAGGTTTTATCAACATGATATGGAGGCTTATGATTGTCTGTTAGGAGTTGATTTTCTGCATGCTTGTGGCAGTTTCAGTATAGACAAGGATTTCATAACCTTGTTCAAAGCCCAAACATAAGATCCCGGAAGATATACATATCGAGACAATTGTTCCACTACCTAAGCCCGTAAAAGAGTCAAATCATGAGTGGATCCATAAATCTATAGCCTCATGTAAAAGTAATATAGATGATATTGTTGAAAAGATCAAAAAGATCTTTGCAATGATAATCCACATGCTTTTGTGGATAGAAAGAAACATGTCTGTTCACTTGATTTGCAGATCATAAAAGATAAAGAAGGAAAGGAGCTCATTCCTAAATTCAGAGCTCATCACAGAGGAATGATTCCTTCTGAAAGGAAGGAATGCCATGAGGAGATTCGAAGCTGTTGAAAGGTGGATTTATTCAAGAATCCAATTCTCCATGGTCCTGTGCAGCCTTCTATGTCAATAAGAGAAGTGAACAAGCTACGACAGAAGAAGAGGCTTGTCGTTGATTACAAGCCATTGAATAAATTTATATCTGCTGTGCAACATCCAATTCCTGCTCGTGATGATCTTCTTGCCAGAATAAAAGGATCTAAAGTCTATTCAAAGTTTGATCTTAAAAGTGGCTTCTGGCAGATATTCTTGCAGCCTGAAGATTGCTACAAAACAGCTTTTGTAGTACCAGGAGGCCAATACGAATGGAAGGTATTACCCTTTGGCCTTAAAACAGCTCCATCTATATTCCAGAAAAAGATGGATAGTATATTCAAAGATTTAGCTGATTTCTTAATTGTGTATATTGATGATATTCTCATATTCAGCAAATCTCCTAAAGAACACATAGAACATTTGCAGAAAAGTTCTATGATACTGTTTATGCTAATGGTTTATGTCTATCTCCTACAAAGATAGAAGTTTTCAAGGATGAGATAGATTTTTGGGAATCAAGATAAAAGATGGAAGCATTGAGATGCAAAAGCATGTAGTCTCCAAGATACAAGAGTTCCCAGATGAACTCAAAGAAAAGGAACAACTTCAAAGGTTCCTTGGCTGTGTGAATTATGTAGCAGGTTTCTACAAAAACATTGCAGCAGATAGAATCCTCTTGAATAAGAGGTTGAAGAAGAATGCTCCCGCATGGAGTCCAGAAATGACTTCAGCAGTAAAACGCATCAAGCAACAGGTATTGAATCTTCCACCAATGTCCCTTCCTGGATCTGGTTTGAAGATTATTGAATGTGATGCTAGTGATAATTATTGGGAGCTATCTTTAAAAGAAAAGTTAGAGAATGGTAAGAAAAGTGTGTAGATATGCTCGGATCTTTTCGGAGGTTGAAATCAAATACCATTCTTCTCATAAGGAGATCTGGCGCAGCAAAAAGGCTATCAAAGCTTTTTTGTTTTTCATACAGAATGATCACTTTATTCTCAGAAGTGATTTAAAAGATTTCAAGGCCAGGTTGAGTAATGGAGACCCAGCACATAAAACTACTTTTAATCGTCTTCAAAGATGGGGTCTCGGTTTGACAATTTTGATTTTGAAGTTGAACATATTAAAGGTAAAAATAATTCCCTTGCTGATTTTGCTAGTAGGGAATTGAATCAGTTAAATCTATAAATGTACACAGATTATTCATGAGCCTGTTGGTGGAATTTGGGATGTAAACAATTGTAAGGGTCATATTGACTCTATCAAAAGAAATGATGACAGAATGTCAAGAGAAGCTCAAGGACATTTGATATTTAGAGATTATATTTCGTATCCGAGTACAACATGACAGAGGTTGCAGTAAGGTTTGTTGATCCAGAAATTCCTTATACTGAATTCCATACTTTACAAGATCCTATGGTTCTCTGCATGCTACTTTGGCCTTCAAGGTCATTCAAGATATGTTGAACAACCTGATCCTTTGCCTATTCAAGGACATAGGTTAACACAACTTGTGCTAGGCCTAATACATTATGGAAGTTCAGTTTTGCAAAGCTATGGACAGAGGAACATCCTCTGAATTTTGATCTCTGGAACAGACCAAGCACGCAAGGAGATAGGAAGTACATTCTCAAAGATTTCAAATATTTTTTAGCTAAGTATCTTCCTACAAAAATCTCTGATTCTCCTTTGCTTGATATTTCTCCTGACTTGGCTAGAAATATTTTGATTCAAGTGTAAAATTCCTTGGTATGTAAAAGTTCAATATTATGCCAAGCCTAATACTTTCAGGGGACATCATTCTAATCCAAATGGTCAGCTTTGGAGAAGAATAATTCTACATCATACAATGGCAATACATCCTCTGCTCCTGGATACGCTCTTCGTATTCCAGATCACTACATGTATCCTACAAGGCCACATCTCAGACCAGATACTGATGGAACAGCATCAACTTCAAGACCATACATGGAAAGAATCACGAGAAATCTGGAGCCAGCTCCTTTAAGGACTGATGAGACATCTTCCTCATCAGATGATGACATTCCGGGTCCCTGCAGTGCTTTATGATAGCACTTGATAGCTATGATAGTGGGCTTGTCACTATCGTGTTTGCTTTCGGCTATGTCGGCAGGCCTGTTGCCGATCGTGTCAAATAAAAGTAAGATAAGATTCTCTTTAAGTCTTATCTGAAAGCATGGTGGACCGCTCCACTATAAAAAGGTGTTATCATGGGTGGCATGTACCCATGGTCCGTGTCTGTCATTCTCACTTTTGTTAGTGGGAATCTTTTGGTCACCGGAGTCACCGGTTGTGTTTTACCCGGTCATTCAGTCTTCGGTGAAAAGCTATCCAAAAATCCTATAAATTGGGATGTTTGGTTTCATTCACTACACGGAAGATTGGAGATCTAATATAGAGTCTTGAAGAAGTTCTTAAGAAGAGTCTTGTAAGTGTTTGTTTTGTAATATCTTGTCCAAGAGTATTAATATATCATGAGCTTGTTTATGTGTTTAAGATTTGTTGTTTATTCTGAATTGGAGCTTTGTATGTTTTGGTTTACATGTTTATAATTGGTATCGAGCTCATTAGGTTTAATGTTTTAGAATTGATATCGGGAGCTCATCGGAGCTTAATGTTTTAGAATTGGTATCAGAGCCGAGTAAAAGATTCTCAAACCTTAAGAATATTCTCAGACCTTAAGAGCCGAGAAAAGATTCTTAGACCTTAAGAGCCGAGAAAAAGATTCTCGATCCTTAAGATTATTCAAAGCCGAGTAAAGATTTTTTGTCTCTAAGAGCCAAGTGAAAGTTCCTCGAGTTTAAGTTAATAGAGTAAAAGATTTTGGTCTTTGTGTTTATTAAATGTGAATCTTATCTTTTAATACATAGAAGATTTGATTAGGAAGACTAAGTGGTTGTCTGTGAAACCTGAGTTTATACAACACTTAGCAGGCAAAGAGGCGAGGTCCGCAAGTAAGTCGCCGTGTGTTGTGCGCAGTATAGGTTGACCTGATACCGTAAGTCCTGTTGCAAAGTTGCACCAGTAACATAGCTTTTAAAATGGCCGTTGAAGCTCGCCCTAGTTTGTCTTCTCTGAATATTGAAGATGAAGATCTCGTAAGCCTTTCGAAGTCGGCCTCGTTAACTCCCGATATATCTTTCTTGAGGAACTAGAACCATTACTCCGCCTAGAAATTACCAAAGATATCTTATGACCAGGTTTATTCTAAAATCAATAAGTTTCATTTGCTAGCTAGTATTGTATTTAAGACTAGAGAGTCTGTTATCCAAGTCCCTCATACTTCTAGTTGTGAATATAATATCCCGCTAATAGATCGTGCCGATATTAAAAGTCTTAAGAAACAAAATGTGTATCAGTTTGCCCATATAGGATGTGTACAAATAGGTATCACTCCATTGTTTCATCGTGGTTTGAACGCGTCTATATTATGTTGTCTTCTTGATCTCCGATTTGATAATTTCAAAGATTCTCTCGCTTTGCATGCAGCCTATACTGCCGGTTTACATTCTGGACCAATATCTTTTGAAGTATATCCTAACTATCCTGTGTCTTTAACTAAAGATGATTTATTACAGGATGTGTTAAAACTCCATTTGGCTACTACAGGATTGAACATGCGTCCTGGATCATGTCCACTCGCTATTCACTATAAAGTCATCTATCGCCTTGTCAACACCATGTACCCTGCAGTCAAGCATGGTGTTACCAAGGGCAGCAGCGTGGTGAGTCATGTGAATTTAGAAAGTCAAAAATAGAGCCAGAACTTATTTCATGGTCCCAGATACGTGTTCCAAAAGAATGGACACTATCCAAAAAATTCATTCAATAGAGAACCAGCCTAAGCTTCAATATTTTGTGTACGTTGTCAAAGATTGTAAATGAAATATGCATGTGAGATTTTATATTTTTATGTGGTTGGCGTTTTCCAAACTATAGTGGACTACATGTTGTCAACAATTTTGGAATCTATCATATCAACAACATAAGAATAGTGGGACTAGTAGGGAACAATGCTAAGCATCATACATCGTGTAAGAATTTATAAGTAACATGAATTCACCTCAAGAGTATTATGTGAATGTGTATTTGTGTATAGAAAAACATAGAGCATATTATGCGTCAAAGTAATATGGTAAGTAATGTGCAACATAGAATAGTATAAACAATCAAGAATACATCCAATCAATATCTAAGTTAGAATTTTTAATTTTTACAAAAATTTGAATATTTTGATAGGACTAGAGAGGGGAGCAAGGGTGTCCCCCAATGTATGTGTGCAAGGTGAGGTCCATGTAGGTAAGTGTGCCATCAACAGTCATGTTTGAAACTAGAACAAGAGTGTGTCATCGGATTGGGGAGGAGGGGGGGTGTAATATGCCTCCAAGTGTGAATGTCACAATGATCTATCCAATGAGGATAGGGCGAGGTTCCACTATCTACTAGTTTGAAGGAGGTACACATGTGAACATGATCAAAGAATCTATGGCCATGAGGAAGTATATGTGTAGAAAGAGATCGTAAAGTGCAGCTATATGTGTCATGGGTAGTGTGTGTCTTATATGGAGATCTATCCCTATGAGGTGGACTATGAGACCGATGTATCCATCGTGAGCAAGAAGTAGAAGCCACATGCGGAGGAGATCTAGGTGTATGTGTAAAAGTAGCACTAGGAATGGTAAGATCTCTAGATTTTAGAGGAGTATGTGTCAAAGCCATGGGGCCATCATGAGGAGGTGCATAAGTAGATGCACAAATGCTAGAAGTAATTATAGGTGTATCAGTGATAGGATCCAATGATAAAGGAGTTTGTGGTAGGATGCCTCGAATAGTGATAATGTGACACTCATGTACAAACTTAAGGCATAAGTGAACTATGGATGGCACGAATTTGGCAACCCTAAGCCAAGGGAGTCCTAAGACCATGTCACAATGTGTAATCAGTAGATCCAATAGTGGAAGGCATAGAGACAAAGGTGAGGGGTCCAACTATGATAGAAACAATGACATGCCCATGAGAAGCGAGTGATATATAGGTCATATGAGATAATGGAAATTTGATAGCTTGCAATAAATATATTGAACATGCATTACACTTGTAAGTAGGATGCACCATAACATTTTTAATAACATGAGGACCAATAGAAGCATCAATGTGTAATCTATGTGATGAAAAAGAGGCATGAAAATCAACATCAGTAAAAGAAATGACAGGTGAAGGTAGATTAGTAGTACCAACAATAAATCCAAGAGGATGATTTGAAGATGAAGGAGGAGGAACAACATGATAAGCATGATTCGAAGAGGATTCAAGAGCTTATTTTTCATGCTTAGGTAGTGGATCATTGAATATTTTAAGCTTTTCATTATCATTAGTAGATTTAGAAATAGAAATAGTAGATTCAGGAAACTCAATGTCATGATTGTCAATTAGATCTTGGATTAAATGTCTAAGCTTGAAACACATGTTAGTAGAATGGCCATTACATCCATGAAGCTTATTAAGATGTAGCTCAAGAGGAGTTGGAAGAGAAATTTGATTGTTTTCTAGGAGTTGAGGCAATGATATATGTGGTAGATATGGAAATCTAGTAAAAATTTGACGTGTAGGTTGCAATTGGAGCTTCGTAAGCTAAGATATAACATTGATAGTAGGGTTAGACTCACTAGGCTTTCCTTAAAGAAATATTTTATTGGGAACTTGTTAATAGACTGATTGGAAATGTTAGCACCATATTTAAGTTTTCCCAAAGAAAGTAACTTGATTTCACAATTTTTGAGAGTATGAAATAAATGATCAAGAGTGAAAAGAGTCAAAGAGTACACATTTTTACAAAGGAGGTAATAAGATTTGGATTAAAAAGATGTTGTAATTTAGATTCAACCAAGACATCGTTCATTTTAGAAAGATTAGTCTTATAACACAAAACATAGTCAGTAATATGTGTATTAGTTCCTTTCTTTATGGATAAGAATAAAGGGACAAGAGGACTATGAAGAAGAAGTGAAAAATTAAGAGATGGTGGAAGAAGAAGAAGAAGAAGAAGAGGAAGAGGCCTTTGCAATTGATAAATTTGAATTTGTAAATCATGATATAAATACTCTAAGGCATGGTTTCCTAAATAAGTTTTACGTTAGATATGGGAAAAGATGGGAGAAGAAAAATAAGTATGGGTGTGGAAATAGGCATATGAATGACGTATATCCCCATAGTGGTAGGGGAGGAAGAAGGTGGAATAAAAGAGGTGATAATACTAGAGAGCTCCAAGGTATGAATCGTACTAACACGAGTAACATTATCATGGGCATGTTGGGCTGTAAATAAAGTATCAAGGACATGTGGTGCATAAGTAGGGTTGTCACGTAATGTAGAACAAAAAGTGGTGAGATAATTGTGTTTTTCTTATCCACATTATTGTTTCATCACAAAACTATTTACTATCAAAAAATTTATGTCATAGAGGGGGTCTTATGGGAATTAAATTGAGGGTTATTATGTGTGGTTTCAACTATACTATTGGAATGACTACATGTCTATGGGAGGAGCTCAGTATGTTGTGGGAAACCAAAGTGACCACTACAGGTAATGGGCATGAAAGATAGATTTGATGATGATCATTTAAGGGTTGGATTCACCAAATGATTTATCAGAAATTTAAATCTTAATCAGAGGAGTGAGATCAAATGAATATTGAAATGGTAGAGTGAAAATACATAAAGCAAACGATTCTTCCCTATATTACATTCATACGGTTCTTCGTAGTACAAACTTTATAGGACATTTCTTCTCCTCAAAATTAGGAGATATCCCATAATATTCTCACTTACAAAAAGATACGAAGAGTTGTTAAAACAACCATTTCATATAAAACAATATAAAATGATTTGTTGTAATAAATCACTATGAAACAACTAACTGACTTACTAACAACTAATTTATAATAATAATAATAAAACTCATAACCACTACACATGAGGAGCACCAATAAAATTTCTAAAAAATATGACAGTAATAATCAAGATATATCATCTAAGAAACAAGTAAGTGTGGACACTAGTTAGATAAGAGTGGTGTATCTCGTATTGGAGATTTGGGATGGTTCTGGATGGAAAAGCGAGTGGAACATGCTAGACTTGGACTAAGTAAACTTTATCTCGGGGAACTAGAGTCTAAAAATATTTCAGTCAAGAATTCCCAAATAAAGACAGGATCGCCCGAGCGTTAGTGTCCGAGGTGGGCGCTAGTGTCACGGGAACAACTCTATATCCGATCTTCTCAGGGTTTGAACTTTTCTTCCTCCTTTCATTATGTTGCATCCACTTCATTTTAGGGTTCTTGTGTCGCACCTAAATCTACAAAAAAACCCTATCTACCTGCACAAGGCTTAAACAAACATCATATGAAATAAATAATGCATATGCCTCGAATCCTACCGACCTCGATAAATCGCCCCAATGTGATTTTAAGCGAGTGTTTCACTAAATTTAAGACTCTATGAGTTATTATGATTATGATTATTATTATTATTTGGTGTGTGTACCTATGTGTGTGTGTGTGTGTGTGTGTGTGTGATTGAATTATGTCCCTTGAAATTAGGTTGTCCTTGTGTCAGTCACACCAAGATAGTGAGATAAAACTAATTTTCCCAAAGGATGAATGATGGAATTCATATATAACCCCTCTATGCAATGAATAATGCATTCCAAATGCGAGTCCTTAAATGGTGCTCTTTTCCCAAGTAGTAAGTAGGAAGTAATAGCCCAAGTTGTCCAACCCCTAATAATAGTAAGTCATGTACACACACACACACACACACACACACACACACACACACACACACACACACACACACACACAAATATATAAATTTTGTCATTAAAAACATAAAAGGCCAACCCAAATTCATAACAAAATGTTATAGAAAAAATAGAAAATGATGTGGCATTTCAAATTTGGGAAAAGGAAAGAAGCAACCAAATGAGATAGTAACACGTAGACGCTCATGTCCCTAATGGGAAATATTTTCAGGGGATGCTCGAGAGGATAAAATAGAAAATACAGAGTTGGGTCACACATTTTCTAATGTTCACAAGTAAAGTGGTCATTTTAGAAAAGTAAATAATAATAGTATGGAATAGATAAAACAATGTAAAGTCAAAAAAACAAGTGTTGTTAATGTCTAGTTTATTTACCTAGAATCGGGCTTCTAACTACATACTTAGAAGTGTGATGTAAATAACAAGTGTGTGATTTTTGTTTACACATACACATAAAATGTGTCTCTATTAGTTGATTCTTATTGTTATCATTTAGTTTTGGAATGTTTTTATTTCATTTTCACAAAAGTTTTAGTGTTTATATTAACCCCTCTTAAAAAATCTAACTTCCTAAACACACATTTAAATAGAAAAGACATAAAAGAATTTAAATAAAATCAAGACAATCCATACTACAATTATGAGGACATGTGTGGGTGTGATCCATTCCTATGTTGTAGATAAATGTTCCTCCTTAGCAATAAATTAGAAGATCATATATAAAATCATGGGTTTCGTGAAGTTACGTTACATGTAATAGATGTGGCTATGTTTTAAGGGATAGAAATATTCACATAACTCAAATTTAAGAGCACAATCACATTACCGATATAAATGGACACATCTATTACATATTTTGTAATCATCTATTACATATTTGGTTCTTTAAGAAAGTTATGGTTTTTAAGAATATTAATCAATAATCTAATAAGTTTTTATGATCACGAAAAATGAACATATAATCAAGAACTTATAAGGCGTAAGGGTAAGTGCACCAAGTTGGGGGGCCAAAAGTGGGTCTTAAGTGGACGCATTTTTTTGAAAAATAAAAACTTCAACTTGTACCAATTTTTTTGAAATAGTTACACTCAAAATTGGAAGATGTTGTAGAAATATGAATCGTAGAATTTTGAGTCTAGTTTCTAAGCTACTAAATTTTATTGAAAACGGATAAGTTTAAGTGGGTCAAACAACTAAAATACCAACAAATGCTCCTATTTTTGTTAAAAAACATAATAGAGTGACTTTCGTGCCCCCACCATTTTTAAGTACCATTGAGTATTTTTAAAAACCCTTTGCTAGAAAGATAGCTAGGAGCATCTAGTTTGTGGTATACATTTTTAGATTTTTTTAATGAGTATTTTTTTATTTATGATTTTTCTAGTACAAAATTTTTATGTTTTGAAAAATAATGGAGCTCGACCGTGCCCCCAAACTACCTCAAAAATATCAAAATTAGATTTTTTTGAATATGTATATAATTATGCCTAGTTTGTGCTAGTATAATTTTTTTCAATTTTGATGATCCAAACAAAAGATACCGATGTAGGATAGACATATTTAAACTTCAAAAAATAGCTATAAAAATCGTAGTTCGAAAATAAATAATATGAAAACCTTATATTATTGAGAAAATTTGAAAAAAATTATTTTTAGAAAGAAGAAACTCTACTCTACGTTGTGGTATAATTTTTTAAAAATGGATTGATTGTTTTATTTTGATTTATCATAGAGGAAGTGGCATTTTTACATTTTCCTGCAAAAACACGTTGTTTGTTGTGTTTTTACAGGTCCATGCCTCAGGGTTGGGGATCCAAACTGGATCCCAAGCCTTGAGGCATGGCTTGGAAAAAGAGAAAACACAAAACGTGTATGCGTTATAATGCGTATGCATTCTGTATAGTATGAACATTGTATATGCTTTTGACATGCTTCTATTTACAAAAATAAATGTTCAAGTATAAGAAATAATAAAATATAATATAAATAATAATAAATGAAAAACTTATAATTTAAATTTATTTATGTAAATATAAGAAATTAGGGTCACTCTGCACCTTATGGAACTAGTCTCACAGCTCCATTAGTCATAGTTTAGGAGATAGTTTTTATAGTATAATTTGGTCAGTACATAGGTAATTTTCAGGCTTTCAACATTCAACCTAAATCTTTTAGCATTTAAATTCTACAATCGAAACCCTAAACCCTAAACCTTAAACCCTAAACTCAAGCCCTAAACCTAAACCCTAAACCCTAAACCATGATCCCTAAACCCTAAAACCTAAACCATAAACCTTAAACCCTAAATCTTAAGCCCTAAACCCTAATCCTTAAATATTTAGCCCTTACCCATGAGCCCTAAACCCTAAACCTTGAGCCTTAAGCCCTAAACCCTAAACTAAACCCTAAACCATGAACCATGAGCCTTAAATGTTAAACCCTAAACCCTAAACCCTAAAAACTAAATCCTAAACCCTAACCCATAAACCCTAAACCCTAAACATTGAATCATAAACCCTAAATCCTGAGCCCTAAACCCTAAACCATAAGCCCTAAATCCTAAACACTAAACCCTAAACCCTGAACTTTGTGACCTAAACCCTTAACCCTCAACCATGAGACCTAAACCCTAAACTATAAACCCTAAACCCTAAAACCAAAGTAATAAATCCAAAACCTAAAACCTAAACCCTAAACCCTTAACCCTAAACCCTAAACCCTTGACCCTAGACCCTAAACCCTGAGCCCTAAGCCCTAAACCCTAAATACTAAATCCAAAGCCCCGAGCTCTAACCCCCAAACCTTAAACCAATAACTCTGAACCCTGAACCTTAAGCCATAAACCATGAACCATGAACCCTAAACCCTAATGCCTAAACCATAAACCCTAAACATTAAGCCTTGAACCCTACACCCTAATCCTTGAGACCTAGACCCTAAACCTTAAACCCTGAGCCCTAAACCCTAAAACTAGAGGCCCGAGATTTAACCCCTAAACCTTAAACCCGTAACTCTAAACCCCGAACCATGAGTCGTAAACCCTAAACCATGAACCCTAATGCTTAAACCCTAAACCTCGAGCCATGACCCTAAACCTGTAAACCCTATACCTTAAGCCACGAATGTTAAATCCTAAAGGTCCCTAAACCCTAAACCACGATCCCTAAACCCTAAACTCTAAACCCTAAGCACTAAACCCTAAACCCTAAACACTAAACACTAAACTCTAAGCCCTAAACAAAAAAACCTAAACCTTGAACTCGTGACCTCAACCCTTAACCCCGAGACCTAAAACCTAAATTATAAACCCTAAAACAAAAATAATAAACCTTAAAATCTGAACTCTATAAATTTAACCCTAAACCCTAAACCCTATACCCTTAACCCTAAACCTTAAACCCTGAGCCCTAAGCCCTAAGTCATAAACCCTAAACACTAAATCCAAAACCCTAAGCTCTAACCCCTAAACCTCATATATTTCCATTAGGTCTCATGAGTGAGTTCATTTTTTGAATATCTTAGGACCATATTTCCTAGTCTTGTGCCTAGAACCATCATTAAGTTTGCTTTTACAACTACCTTGTTTATGAGAGGTGGGAATTTCCCTCCTTCAAAATATCAACAGATGAAAGACATCAAATTTTGATGAATCTCTTTGAATTTTGTTCCTACGAAGTCAATGAACCCTTTTTCAGTTGAATACTCTCTATCAATACTAATAAGAATGGGTAAGACATAAAACATTATAGTGAGTGAAATAGTTCACATGCAATGGGCATTTCCCTCCTTTAAAATATCAGTAGATGAAAGGCATCAAATTGTGATGAATCCCTTGAATGTTCTACCTACGAAGTAGATGAACCCTTTTTAGTTGAATACTCTTTGTCAATACTTATAAGAATGGGTAAGATCGAACATTCTTTGTGGTGAATGGGTGAGCCTAATCCATGATCTTTAAAACATGAGCCCTAAACCCTAACCCCTAACCCCTAAAACTTAAACCTTGATCCTTAAACCCCGAACCCTAAACCCTAAACCCTTTTCTCTAAACCCGAACCACGACCTTTTAACCTTAAACCCTAACTACTAAACCCTAAACCCTAAACCTTAAAACATGATCCCTAAACCCTATACTCTATACCATAAACCATAAGCCCTAAATCCTAAAATCTAATCCCTAAATCCTAAACCCTAAACCCTAAAACTTAAACCTTGAGCCCTAAACCCTAAACCCTAAGCTCGAACCTATGCCCTAAGCCATAAGCCCTAAGCCAAAACCCTAAACCTTTAACCCTCAACCTTAAACCCTAAAACTAAACCCTAAACCCTTAACTCTCAACCCTAAACCCTCAACCACTGATCCATAAACCCCGAACTCGAGCCATAAACCCATAAACCCTAAACCTGAGCCCTACCTTGAGCCCCCTAAACCTCAACCTTGAGCCCTAAACCCTAAACCCTTAACCCTTAACCCTTAACCATAAACCCTAAACTCTAAACCCTAAACCATGAACCCTAATAGGAGCCTTAAAACCTAAACCTTAAAATCTTAACTATGAGCCTTAAACACTAAACCTTAAACCCTAAACTCTAAACCTTGAGTCATAAACCCTAAGCCCTAAACCCTAAACCCTAAATCATAAACCCTCACCCAAAGGAAAGTCCTAAAAATATCATTCAACATGTTTTAGTGTGTAGGGAATAGTGTTTAAGGTGATTGATTGACTCATTTAGTTTTGATGAGAGACTACTTCCTT
The DNA here is from genome assembly GCA_018340775.1 of Taxus wallichiana var. yunnanensis. Lineage (NCBI taxonomy): Eukaryota > Viridiplantae > Streptophyta > Pinopsida > Cupressales > Taxaceae > Taxus > Taxus wallichiana. Next base: position 49,381,120 of record CM031241.1, read on the forward strand.
TGAAGGCCTAAAAAGGAATGTGTTGCCATTCATAGTTAATTGAATACCCTTTAAAACAAGCTAAAATGAGCTAGTCATGTCATGGAGCTATCAAGGACCATTATTTTTGAAGTATTAAGGCATCGTTTGTCTCCATAAGAGACATATGAGCAAAAACATGTATGAGAATCATGAATTTGATTCCATAAAAGAATGCTTTTGGATCTAGGAAAGGTGAGGGGATGATCTTTATATGGAGCACCATGTTTCTAAGAATGAACAATCATCTGAGTTCACTTGATGTAATTCACTTGGTACTATTCGTAAAAACTCATTCAACACCTAGTAGTGTTATCACACCTTAAGGAGGAGGCACATTACAATCACCTCATTTTGGCCATAGGACAGGAATCCCATTATGGGAACAATCCTCTATCTACAAAGTGAGGATCTCTTTTTAGTAATAAGTAGACAAACATCATAGAGTTGATTCATGGTCACTAAAGTGAATTATGGACCAAATTTAAAAATTAGTACCAATTCAAGCAGTGGTAGGGCCAAAATTCATTTTAGAAGGTCAAAAAACCTAAAAAATTACTATATGCTTTCCCAAAACAAAGACTGACTACAATATATATGCCCTGAAAGTTTTAAATCGTTTCTTTGAAATACTGAAAATGAGTAAGTATTGACTAGATTAGATTTTGAAAAACTATCTTCTAGATTATAACTATTAGAGCTATGGGACCACTTCCATCAGGTGTAGAGTGACCCTAATTTCTTATATTTACTAAAATAAATTTAAATTATAATAAATAATAAAAGAAATCTTAATCTTATACTTTTATTATTTCTTATACATTTATTTTGTAAGTATAGACATTTATTTTCAAAATGCGTACGCGTTTTATAAGACACTTATACCAAAAAAAATGTCTAAGTATAAGAAATAATAAAATATACATAAGTCTTTATTATTTATTATATTATTATTTTAGTAAATGCGTCACACGCGATTTCCCATAGCTCTACTTAATCTAGAAGATATCAAAAAATGCGTACGCATTTTGACTTCTATAAAATGCGTGCGTGTTTTGACTTCTATAAAATGCATATGCGTTTTGACTTCTTTAAAAAATGTATGCGTTTTGCCTTCCTTATAACACATATGCATTATAGGTTCGGTAATTACCAAGCCAAAAAAATCAAAATGCAAGTGTGTTTTAGCAAAACATGTACGTGGTTCATCTATTTTCAGGTTTTTGTCCACTTTTTGGCACCCCAAATTCATGCACTTACCCGTAAGATCAAATTTCCTAAACCATATTTATGCATAAAGCTTCACATGTCAAAATTGGTTAGTGTAGACACAAAATTGAACACTTTGGGTAATTATCCGAGTCCTAATTGCATACTATTATCCATATGATTCCTAAGTAAGAATAGTACTAATTAACCCATTTTTTCCACCTTTCTTTGTTTTCTATTGCCACTTTTAGTCTTGCACCAATACTTGCTCCATCTACCTTTCTATACCCCAAAATTTATCATCCTGGACACCAACACCCATCCGTAACGCCAAAGCACGGGTGCCCTCTAGGTGCCCCTAACCTCAATATACTTTGTTCACATCTTTTAGGTCCTTTCTATCTATTTAAGCATCTTATATTTTTGGTAGTTAGCCTTTTCATGGTTAATTATGAAATTCAAGCAAAGGAATCATATAAATATAAAGTTATGTGATCATAATAAGGGACCAAGCACTAAACATTAGCTATCACCACCTAAGGTTGCATCCATCAAGCATCTAAGAGATCCATTGCATCCATCTAGCACCATACAAGGGACACAATGGTTGGTAATTATGTATACAATTCATAGGAGGGAATTTCATTCTATTCCATGCACACATCTATTACATTTCTTTACATCTAGCTTACTTGCTCACTATCAAGTGCGACATGCACAAGAGCCACCTAGGGCACAATTCACACACACACATATAGAACTACATTGGGTTTGAGATGTAGTGCAACACTCAGTTGTAAGATCACCATTGTGACAGTTGAGGATAATTCAACCCCTCATTCTACATCTTTCTTTTTAGGATTTGATGTCTATTTGAGGGTTTTGCAAGTTAATACTTCATTGCAGGTTTCTAGCGACTTTGGAGATCATTGTGTGACCTCATATAAACCAAAGGAGAAAAATAGTGAGTATATCACGACCACTCGAGGATATTTTCTCGAGCATTTTTTGACAGACACATGCACCCAGAAATAGGCCTAAGGCACCCATAGGCGCCCCTGTCCCACTCCAATCGCCCTAGTCAAGAAGCTCATCAACTCACACACTTCTATGATGCTCATGTAATGCTCCTCCCTCTATGTTCATATTTTTATCACCTCGGCATAGTACGGGATTAATTGTGAAATGACTAAGTCATCTTACCTCTTATTTGTACTTAGGGTTTCATACTTTCTTGCTTAGATTTGCTTGGGTGAATTTCTATACTTAATTATTTATTTCTTGTGTGACAATAACAATCAGATTAGGTGTACAATTTCACATCTAGCTTAAAAATATTGGTGAGCCTGATCTTTGAAGCCACCTTCTCTCTTTATGGTTTAACTTCTTGTGCCTGTCACCCATAGTAGTCATTTTGGGTCTTTTGAGTATCTCGTTCTTCCTCCATCTTCCCGTAGGCTTTCCAAATAAATGGATGCAACTTAAAATCCCTTTGCTAACTCTCACCATGTTCCCCTTAACGAAATAGAAATATGTAATAGTGAAAAATCATATGATGAGGATACCAATGTTGATAAGGAGCAATAAGAAAAATTCACCATTTTTGACAAGCTTTGTGTGATAATCCTATTCATCTTATACATATTTTACATGCCTTCATTACTACTGAAAACAATCATGACGTTCTTGTTTCTCACTCCTCTGCTCCCATGGCTTCCACTCATGCTCCTCATATTCCATCTTCCATTCTTACCACTACCGCTCCCATCATTCAACCTCACACTCCCAATGCACAACCTAGCTCTTCTTCGAATACTCCTAATTTAACTTCTTTATTTCAAGATCTCGCAGATGCAAATTATCCAACTTCAACGCACTACCTCTCATGTGTCTCCATCTCTTGATTATACTTAACTTCTTCACACTCCTTTTACACCCTCCATTTTTTCCTATCTGCTACCACCCAACTTCATTTCCCTAAATTTCCCATCTTCAAAGACCATGACAACCCAAAAGAGCATCTCCGATCCTTTCATGTCACATGCTTTGACTATGCGAGATGATCATACTATATTAACAAAGCTCTATCCATGAGTTTCCGTGATTATTTGATGTGTTAGTTATATGACCTACCTGTCCACTTAGTAAAATCTTTCACGCATATAGCCAATGCTTTTCTTACTCATTTTTCTATCAATATCGGCTCTAAGATCTCATATGCCTAACTCGCAAAACTTAAACAAGGATCTAATGAACATCTAGTGGACTATGTCTTATGATACAAAAACAACCTAGCTAAGATGTCTAATGTGCTTTCGACTCTAAGCTTCAAGAACTATTCATGCAAATTTTATTGCCACCTATCCAAAAGAGTGTCCTTTTTGAAACATATCCATCATTTGATCAACTGTTTCACACTCACAAGCTATACGAAACTAAACTCTTATCTATATGAAGACTCAAATCTTTGTGACAAGATTCATCCTTTACATGCCTTCCACATAAATAAAATTTTAAACCAACCGTGAAACCCTATCTGAAGCTAAGGTCATTGTTAACATTGTCTCGACACCAAAGAACTCCAATGACAACCACCTAAGTGTACATATACAAAGTTGACTATTTCTCTGCATCTTATATTACAACTTCTTGAGAGAAATCTTATTACGCTTCCTCCTCCACTCAACTTAGATCCATCTCATCCTAAAGGTTGAAATTACAATGAGAAATTTTGATGCAACTATCATCAATATGTTAGACATTATACAAATAGGTGTTTCAAACTTTACACTATCATACAAGATCTTATCGATGATAAAAAACTCAAGCTTCCAGAGCCTACTGACCTTTGCACCATTCAATGAACATTATAAGCTCAAAAAATTCAACAATCCTCTTCCAAAAATGAAAAACAAGTGGTTGAATCCTTGGAAAATCATACATATCATGCAATGCCTCCTCCTACATTGGGTTCTCTTGATTTCCTAGATGCTCATACTAAAATTTCTCAACCAATTATTTCTTTCTCTGATCATGATTATCATGCCACATTCTCTTTTGATCACTTGCACATTGTCACTTCTATCGGATCCATTTCTATCAATAACATTGAATTTGATCCATCCTGGCCCATCAACGCATTTTTCATTGCACTCCTTGTCCCTATTGGCTATCAACTATCAAAACTTCATATCCAATTCCCAACTCATATGGATTTTCCAGCTCCCGATCCTTTGTCGGTCCGCTTTCAACGTGTTTTTCCTTTTCTTGTGGCACCATCACTTGAAGGGTGTGACATGCTCTTAGGTCTCACCTAGCTCCATAAAACTCAAGCTATCATTTCTATGAATCATTTATGCTTGAAATTCATTCAAACATCCAATTCATCTCTATAAATGGTGTTCCACCATCTACTCCATGTGCATCCTCTTCTTGAGGCTATTATGTCATCATCTTGAGCAAAATATACTCCTAGTTTATCTGTTCCTAATCGACCTACTCGGTCTCATAGGTCTACTAGTCCATCACATCGTCTTGGCCCAATGCTCACACAAATCCTTCACATCGGTGTACCTCATCACCTCCTGTTACTCCACACAGGTATCCATCATATCCACATTCTGCTTCACATAGGTCTCCATCACCTCCACACTTTGTTACACAAGCCTGCCCATTGTATACTCATTGGTCACATACACATAGGCTTCATTCACCTACACAATGTTTATATCATATACCACCACTCTTAGAGCATGATCACACACCTTTATCTCCACAAGCATCAGGTGGAGGACCCTTGTCTTTCACTATCATCGGATAACACACTACTCATTACACACTTGGGGTAACACAATTACCTTCCCCCTAGTATCGTCACACATCTTATTTTCTCATCACATTACCTCTAGTTTATCATATACATTATATACATCTTGATACACAACCGTATCTTCATTACCGGTGACGCACTCTCGTGCTATGTTTCACACTTGATTGTTGAGGGAATCCTATACACATGAACCTCACACACTACACATTACACACTACACACCTCACATTACATGGATTCATCTCTTTCTACGCACCATATACTCTACGCATTCATGATATATTTTTCTTATATCTCCTTCTACACAATCTTGTTATGACCCTATGAAACACTCTAGTTCCACAGTCTATACTCAACTGCTGAGGGTCTATATATCAAAATGGACCCCACCACACTAGAACATTTACTCACACTCTCACTCACTCATAGTACACACATTCGAGACCATTTCTTGATGACACACTCTAATTTAAGGTTCATTCTTTACTATTGAGGGTCATAAATAAATGAACCTCATCTCATAAAAACACATCCTCTCGGGGTCACATTTCTCCTATCATTCACAATACAGTCCATTTTGTCTCATCCAGAGAATATTGTAGATCTTTGTTGCATTTACTCTTTCTTAATTATGCTTTTACATGTACACTTTATTACACATGCTAGATAGATATCTTGTATTTCATTATATTTATCATACACACATGTGCATTCACTTTCCTTTCTAGTTGTGATTGTATAATTTATAGATTTATAAATGCAACATGGACGTTTGGCATAGTACCTATTATCGGTTCCATAATAACTCATAAGGGCATCTACTTTCATACACTACAGGTGTTATTGTTTCATTTTGTTTAATAACACATTACTTTATCGATTATACACACCTTGACATAATTTTTATCTTTCTAACATGATAACGGGTGCTTCATGTGCAAAATTTGTTTTACAGTCTATTTGTCACCATGGTTGTCTATTACACTCCTTATTCTTGTTTGTCATTGTTTGCCACTGTTTGCAGGATTTTCCCTTTCTCTTGTTGTTAAATATTCCCTAAACTTTCCTAAACCATGAAAATTTAGTAGATCCTTCAAAGATCTTTCTAGCGAATATAAGAACGTGAAAAATGGAAACTCTAAGCTCTAGATACGTCCGGTCAAAATTTGGTCAATGGGTGGTCAAAGTTGGTCAAACTGAAAAATTTATCATCTTGGAATCTAATAAAATCGCTTCTATTACATAGATATTATCATGATATTTCTGACGCATTTTAAATGGACCAAATCTGAGTTCGTATGTGAAAGATATGGACAGTCAAAGTTTGGGTCAAACTCATGGAAAAAGTGGCATGGCAAAAGGTGAACCAATCACATGATGACACATGGTAACACTCCATTTGAGAATGTAGACCTCCAATTTAGTAGCAAAATGCTATGTGTAGCCATTCCACTTAAAAATAGTATTGTTTAGCCTTATTAAAAAGATGAAAATAATATTGTTTAGCCTTATTAAAAGGATGAAAATAGTATTGCTTAGCCTTATTAAAAGGTTTGGATAAAATTATCTCCTATGGACTATGGGATTGATTCCCATATAAGGATAAAAGATTTCCATTTTCTATTTATAGTGGATAATGCAATTAAAGGGATTTGAACCCTTGACATGCGCCAAAAGAATAGGTAGACTTACCAACCCGCCACCTTTAGAGAAGTGATATAAGAAGAGCTCGTAGGCTTTTGTAGAAGACAAGTGACAGGTCTGTGAGATGGTAGAATAGACCTACTTGCAGAAAAACTAATTTTTGAGGCACTTTCACTCAAAACCGGATGTCGAGCTATATATTAAAATTATTTAGAATTTCGATACGATCACGATGGTGTGATCATTTTCCCAATTTGGAGCTTTTGTTATAGAGTTATGTAATGTTAAAGTCACACAAAGGCATAGAACCAAAGGGAGACACAACTACAAGTGGATCAGGAAGGTGAAGGACAATGACTAATCTCTATTAATGTCCTTCGATGGTCTGATATCACATTTTTGTAGTTTTTTTATTTATTATTGATTAATGTAAAGGTTATTATATTTACATTTTTAACATTATTAATGGATCAGTTCACCGCGAACCCGAGGGCATATGAATTTTGAACCCTGTAAACAATTTGGGTGTTTTGTTCTAATTTTTATTTTTCAGTTTTATGATATTTGCCACTCATTTAAATTCGGAATATGAATATGGATGCAACTATGATAAATAATTGATAAAATTAGGAAATCAAGTGAAATCATGAAACTATGATTTTTGGACTTTGATCAAACAGTGAACTTTTGAGTAAATTGCAAATTTATTTTTAGTTTTAAAATCAGTCCTAAATCATATTTTAATCAATATTTTGGAGTATTAAGGCCTTTACAATTAATAAAAATTGAAGATTCTTTTAAACGGTTAAAAGTGATAAAAAAACACCTGTTTTCAGATCAAGTTTTGGTATCAGAGCAGTTAGATTTCCTTATTAGCTTCTAATTGTGTTTGAAATTTTGGCTTCAGTTTTCATTTTGATTACATTTTTCACATTTGGTTTCAGATTTGCAAACATTTTCGACTTACTTCTATTGTGAAGTTCATTTATGTGGAAGGAAAGTTGTGATTGCAGGAACAGGGAAATCATGGGAAAGCCATCTAAGAAAAAGAAGCTTGATGAGCTTGAAGCCATTAACCATCAAATTCAGGAAGAAAAGTCTTCCATGAGAGATAATTTTTATTCCTTGGAAGAGGAAATAGTGTGGATAAAATATGAACCATAATACTCTACATCAAGAAAGAGGAGTGTAGCGACCACAAAAAATGTCTGCACGAAACCCAAGAACAAACCTAGGTTAAATAGAAAAATTATGGAATAATTTTTTTTTGTTAAATCATACTCGCAAAACTAGGTTAAAACTTTCAGTCATACTTTTCTTATTTTTAAACTTTCATTTATTTAATAATATTAACTTCCCCCTTTAATTAAAATATTAAAACTCCCATACCAATTAGTAATTAATTAGCCTAAAGTAAGGCTTAGGCTTCACTACTATTTATTTTAGTACAATTTAATTCACCCTTAAATTAAACCTATTTAATTTAATTTCAAAGGTTTAGGTCTAATTGATTAAATAATAAAATTCTATTATACACACAAGGTGTCAAAGTTTACATTCAAATGACAAGGTCCTTAATTAAACACAAGGGTTAGAAAATTAATCCCACTCCTTACACAACTAAAGTGGCCCCTAAAATAAGTCAACCCATGCATTTTAAATTTGAATTCCTCTCACCCACTCCACCTACTTTTTGTAGGGATGAATCTCATCCATTGGATGGATTCATTTGGGGCCACAAGATCTAGGGATTCAAACCCTAAGTTTTCTTATGAAAAGCTTCTTTCTCTTTGTTTGGCTTATTATTTCTTTGTTTTGTTTTTCAGATTGGTGGAGGAGGAAGCCATGAGAGGCCATCTCAAGCTTTTTGTAAGGATACACATGCTTCATTTATTTTCTTGTTTTATTTACACCTCACCTAGGGTTTCAATGTATTTATTTATTTTATTTATCTCATTATTTTAATATTTACCCAAATGGACATATGGGTTTTGCCCCATTTTCGAGGAAATGGGTTAAAAATGGTGATTGCACATGCTTTGGGAAAAAAGATACACACACACACACACACACACACACACATACACACACATACACATATACACACACACATACATACATTTGTGTGTGTGTGTGTGTGTCTATATATATTGGTTGATGTAAACGTTATTATATTTACTTTTTAACATTATTAATGGATCGGTTCACCGTGAACCCGAGGGCGTAGGAATTTTGAACCCCATAAATTATTTGGGTGTTGTGTTCTGATTTTTATTTTCAGTTTTATGATATTTTCACTCATTTAAATTTGGAATATGAATATGGATGCAACTATGGTAAATAATTGATAAAATTAGGAAATCAATGAAAATATGGAAAGCGTGATTTTTGGACTTTGATCAAACAATGAACTTTTGAGTAAATTGTAAATTTATTTTTGTTTTAAAATCAGTCCTAAATCATATTTTAATCAATATTTTGGAGTATTAAGGCCTTTACAATTAATAAAAATTGAAGATTCTTTTAAACGGTTAAAAGTGAAAAAATAAAACACCCGTTTTCAGATCAAGTTTTGGTATCGAGCAGTTAGATTGCTGGATTAGCTTCTAATTGTGTTTGAAATTTTGGCTTCAATTTTCATTTCGATTACATTTTTCATATTTGGTTTCAGATTTGCAGACATTTTGGACTTACTTCTATATTGTGCAAAGTGCGGTTGTGTGGAAGGAAAGTTGTGTTTGCAGGAACAGGAAATCATGGGAAAGCTATCTAAGCAAGAGAAGCTTGATGAGCTTGAAGCCATTAACCATCAATTTCGGAAGAAAACTCTTTCCTGAGAGCTAATTTTTATTCCTTGGAAGAGGAAATAGTGTGGATAAAATATGAACCATAATACTCTACATCTAAGAAAGAGAAGTGTAGTCACCACAAAAATTGTCTACACGAAACCCAAGAACAAACCTAGGTTAAATAGAACAAATTATGGAATAATTTTTTTTGGTTAAATCATACTCGCAAAACTAGGTTAAAATTTCAGTCATACTTTTCTTGTTTTTAAACTTTCATTTATTTAATAATATTAACTTCCCCTTTAATTAAAATATTAAAACTCCCCATACCAGTTAGTAATTAATTAGCCTAAAGTAAGGCTTAGGCTTCACTACTATTTATTTTAGTACAATTTAATTCACCCTTAAATTAAACCTATTCAATTTAATTTCAAAGGTTTAGGTCTAATTGATTAAAGAATAAAATTCTATTATACACACAAGGTGTCAAAGCTTACATTCAAATGACAAGGCCCTTAATTAAACACAAGGGTTAGAAAATTAATCCCACTCCTTACAAAACTAAAGTGGCCCCTAAAATAAGTCAACCCATGCCTTTTAAATTTGAATTCCTCTCACCACTCCCCACTACTTTTTGTAGGGATGAATATCATCCATGGGATGGATTCATTTGGGGCCACAAGATCTAGGGATTCAAATAACCCTAAGTTTTCTAATGAAAAGCTTCTTTATCTTTCTTTGGCTTATTATTTCTTTGTTTTGTTTTGCAGATTGGTGGAGGAAGAGGAAGCCGCGAGAGGCCATCTCAAGCTTTTGTAAGGATACACATGCTTCATTTATATTCTTGTTTTATTTACGCCCTCACATAGGGTTTCAATGTATTTATTTATACTATTTATCTCATTATTTTAATATTTACCCAAATGGGCATATGAGTTTTGCCCCATTTTAGAGGAAATGGGTTAAAAATGGTGATTACACATACTTTGGGAATACACACACACACACATATATATATATATATATATATATATATATATATATATATATATATATATATATATATATATATATATATATATATATATTATATATATATATATATATTGTGTGTGTGTGTGTGTGTGTGATTAAAGGTGAGAACTGTGTGTGTGTGTTTAAAATTTCACATACATACGTGAAAAGGCATACATACACTACACATTGTTTAAGTGTCGTGGGGAGGGGTATAAACTTTAAGGTGGAAACTATTTGGGGTTGGGGGAGGGTTGGCGACCCGTGAAAACCCCCATCCCATTTATTAATGGGGTGGGGGTGAGTCGGCGACCCTCCCCCAACCCTACCCATTTAAACCTACACAAGTCGTCCCTCTACGCTCTAACAAAAATTCCTACCTTGTTTTATTACACGGTTTGGTAGTTAGTAATGTTTATTTAATATAATTTCTTTATATAAATATATACATATACATATATATACATTAATTATATATATGTTTTAAATTAATGATATCAATATTACTATTAATATCAATAATAGTGATATTTTAATATCAAGACTATTTTCAAGAGGTAATGATATTTATATTATTAACTAAGCTAAATCTCACACTTATAATTTTCTTTTAAAATTTGGTAATATTTTGATAGGAGGTTTAGAATTAAGCCCAAATTTCACTTGTTGTTACATTAATTTACATTGGGTTTATAAGTAAATTTATAATGACTTAATAATAAATTTCCATACTCTAGTGAGGCTAAGGTCTAAGTTGTAAATAAGCAATTTATTTACTCCACTAGATTTAGGAATTAATCTATTTTATTGACAAAGTAAATGACAATTATAATTTAAGTTCTTTCCATCTATACATATAAATTTTGACTCTCTTTCAACCAATACAAGGAAATGAACAAATATAACTTATCTTTCCATCATATGCCTTCCAAATAATACAATAGAAATTGATGTTTCTTTCCTTTACAACATACAAATTTCAAACATTCCCACAAGAGGCTTTCAACAAGATTTTCCAATAATTTTAAAGCAAGAGCAACACACCTATGTGAGAAAATAAATCAACTAAAATGTGAACAAGTTGTTTCCTTTTCAACTTCATTTCCATTTTATCAAACTTGTTTCACTAAAAATGTCTTTCTTTCCCACATACATTACAATCTTAATAACAAATATTCAATGCAAATTTTCTTTCAAAAACAATACAATAATCTTCCACTTGAAGTGGGAATTTTACAAGAAAGGTAGCTACAATGAAGGATTGTTTAGTCTTCTACAAGTGCTCCAAGTATAAAATATCCAACAAGGCTCCATATTTTCTTCACTTGATCACAACAACAAAAATGGGGAGAGACAACACTCTCCACCCAACCAAAACTCCAATGAGAAGAAGAAATTATCCTCATTATCCCCCAATCCCCAACCACAAGGAAATAAGGGATGGATCCAACATATGGAAACTCTACAATGATTTCACACTTACTGCAAGTAATAAACACAAAGAAAAATAACCACAAAACACTCATTTTTAAGCATAAAAACATCCCAAAACAATGGTTCTAAAGCCTTTGCACAATACAAGAGGCTTGACAACAAGCCAAGTAGAGATAGGAATATGGGGATACCCTTGTGCCTCCCAAGGGTTTGGATTCCCACCTCAAAATCCTTCAAAACACAATCAACCCCAAAATCTCTTATGCCTCCCAATAACTACAAATATATGTCTCTTATGCCTCCCTCACTCTTATGCCTCCCTCTCTCTTATGTCTCCCACAAAGTACAAAATAACAAAAGAGAACAAGGTGGGGCATCCCAAAACTCACTCCCTCCTAAGCACACAGAGAAGATATTATGTCTCCCAACATATTTCATCCCCATTTCACTATCTCAACACAACCTAAATCTAATTCACTAGCCAACACTTCAAGAAAGAAAACACATCCATATAAGAAAACAAGGGTGAAGACCCTACCTTGCCATAGTAAAGATTTATCCAAGAGTTACACACCAAGATCCTTCAAGCCCAATCTATCACCAACAAGACCCAAAAAAATCCACAAGCACTCCAAAATCCTCCAACTCGCAAAATACAAGAGCACCAAAAGAAATGAAGTAACCCCCAAACAAACAAAAGAACTTGAATAAATAGAAAAGGAGAGAGGAGGGTGGCATGTAGGATTCCACATCACTCATCCTCAACTCCACCTCATAATTCAAATCTCAACCCCAATGCACGATAAATTGGTGGTTGAGACGAATGAAAAACCTCTTCCACACATAATCCCAACCCATACCCCTAACGAAAAATTTATAACCCATGTAAGAAAAGTGCAATGAATGCCACTTTTTATCTTATAAAACACTTAATGTGGTCTATTTTTTACCCCTCAATCCATAGGTAGGGTTGGTATAAGAAATTAAGAGGTGTGGGACAAGCTTATCTTGTCCCACAAGCCTCCAAAATTGGCCCTTAAGGCCAAATCCGAATTTCCAAGGTAATATAGAGTGTACAACACTCAAGTTACTTACACTAAACTTAAAAACACATAGACCAAAGCACCAACCAATCTAATAAATATTTTTTTGTCACATCCATAATTAGTTTAGTAACATGATTAATTTACTAATCTAGACACATAAATCAATTAATGATAAAAGGGAATTACATCACCATAAAATCACATACTCTAAAATTAAATAAAGGAAAAGAAAATAACAACACACAAAACCCTTGGTCATAATTGGAGGTCATCCCCCATGGGGACCTCCTAACAAAAAATAACAAAACAAAAACATTCCACAAGTTGCCATGGTGACCATTGTCGTATCCACCTAGTATTCCACTTTGGTTGGTCTCCATTCCCCTTTGATTTTTGTGATATAATTACTTGCAAAAATCACACAATATCTCCTTTACCTCATGGTCGTATCAAAACATCCAAGATAAGATATACGCATACAAATCAATAATCATCCATATATAAATTGAATCATCATCCGAACAACAATGCTATTATTTAAAAATTATAACAACATCTCAATTCTATATTTCATCAATACCAATAAAATCACAAGATTAGTTCAATTGCTAAATCCTACTCCATATGATGAGAATGTTGAATGTCAAAATATATAAATATGTCAACAACACATCATCATCAATATAAAATGTCTCTCTAAGAGTCCACACAAATCATACTATGAATTGAAATCCATCAATAGTCAAAGTATCTCTATTGTCTAACATCATGCTAAGCCAAAATGATACAATAATATCCATGTATATAATCAACAGTAATCAAAATCAAAATATAATAAGTGTCAAAGGGAAGTGGACATTACAAGGAACATGTCAACGAGATGCTTGCAGAGAGAAAGAATTTGATGGTTTTTGTTAAAGATTTTCGGGAATAAATAAAGACCAATAATGCTCTCTTGGAAAAGCTGCAACAAGGTGAACAAAAGAAGGAAATGCCTTCCAAAACAGTGCAAGTACTATGAAAGAATGCACTGTAAGTTATTCATCTTCTTGTATTAATTCCTCGCATGTAGTTTCAGACATTCCTTTGGGTCAGTTTGAAAAACACACTAATGGAGTTGGGTCTAAGCTAATGGTTAAGATGGGATATAATTGAAAAGGCCTCGGTAAAAATGGAAAAGGTGATGCTGACCCAATATAGGTAGAGGATAAGCCTTGATTTTTCAGTTTGGGTTATTATAGTGGCCAAATGGAGATTGGAGAAAGTTCTAAAGCGCTGAAGGAAGACAAGCTTCCAACAGCCAAGGATCTACGCCACTAGAATTGCAGGATTCTGCCATCAAGAGGAATAATGAAAGGTGTAAGAAAATAGGTAAACAAGGTAATGAAATTCCACCTCCTCCCACTTACACTAAAAATAACACTAAGGGGAAATTAAATCCTAAAACTTCTAAAACACTCTTTCAGTTTGAACAATATAACTTTGGTAGATAGAAATATGTGTTTCCTTACACAGTTTGTGAAGGTACTAATTTTTTCGTAACTTATTGCTGGAAGAGGAAAACTATGTTAAAGAGGTTAACACCTTTTTGAATTATAATGCAGGTGCTAAAGACCAATCTCACTATGAAGAGGAGAGAAATGGAAAAAAATTACCTCTCTAACATGAGGAACCATTCTCCTAGACAGGGCTCAGGAAATGGAAAAATGGGTAAGACTCCTAAAAATAGGGAAGTTAAATTTTGTTCCCATTGTAAAAGGAATGGTCATGATGTTAAGATGTGTTGGTATGTTCCTTCAAAGCAACATTGGAAAGTTGTTAAAAAGAACAATAATGTCAAACCAACAGTTGTGGATCTAACTCATGTAGATGCTCATTTTGGTATTGGGTAAGTAAAACCACCTAAACAAAAAAATCCAAGTAATTGGATGGGTAAAACATTCCTCAATTTTATGTTTGCATTGTAGTAACTGATGATAGTATGCAAACATTTTCAGAGCTATATTTTAGGGATTCCTAATGTTTGATGAAAGGATTTATTCCTATGTTGATATTTAGCTTTGAAAATTTTAATGGAAACAATTGTAGGGAAGATTTGAGTGATAGGTTCATCATACTCATATTGTCTTCTCACATTTTGGTTGGAAATTCCATTGCTGATAGCAGTATGCAAGGATATGGGCATCATTAGCATGTCTAATTTTGAAACTTGCAGTTTTATAATGTTGTCATTTGTGCAAATTTATGGATGCTTATAAGACCCATTCGGGTACCTGTTTGATATTGTAATAAATAGACAAACTTTTTGTATCCACATGTGTTATTTGTACTAATTTTTTTTTTTTTAAACCTTCATTTTTATGCAAAATTTGATTTTTGTAACTATTAGATGTGGTTGCAATTAGGGTGTAAATTTATTACACTAACAAAACTGGTTTGCAAAGTTACACCAGGTGATCATTTTTATAGATTATGGAAGTTCACTGATTTGGGTAAGCATATAGTTTGTTATCTATCCTTCTACAATTGATTATATATGGATAGAATTGGTAGATTCACATGGATTCGATTTTTACTATAACTATTTTTGGGCATTGATGGTCTAATTTATTCTGGATAGTGAATATTTACAGATGTTACAATTTTAGATGGACAATGGGCACTAACCTAATTGTGGGTAGTTTAAATGTCCGTGTATATTGATCTTTGTCTATGAAATTGTAATTTTTAGTAATCGATCGTATCACAAAGTGACAGTTGAAAACTATCTTTCCATATTAGAATGGGTATTATTATCTGGGAAGTTATTTGTGATGGCATTACAGTGGGGTATGACAGTTCACAGTTGTGTGCAGAGTTGACATGGTTACAACATTTCAGTTGAACACTTGCTTAATTAGGTGTAATTATCTGATCAGATATGTAATTATCTAATCAACTATTTGCATTTTATTAAGCTATAATTACATTTTTAGTTCTTGTATGTGTTTTTGCAATACAGGAAGAGATAACATGTTTTGTGGACAAAAATCCTTCTCAATATGGAGAATTAATCAAGGGATCAATTTAAGCTGTCAAATGTTCCCTAACATTCCCTAAACCATGAAAATGTAGTATATCCTTTAGAGATATTTCCGAAGACTATAAGAACGTGAAAAATAGACACTCTGAGCTCCAGATACATCCGGTCAAAGTTGGTCAAAGTTTGGTCAACAGGTGGTCAAAGTTGGTCAAACTAAATTTTTATCATCTTAGAATATGACACAATCACTTCTATTTTTGTACCTTGGCATGATCTTTCCGACCCATTTTGACAACCAAATCTAAGTTCGTATGCGAAAGATATGGTCAGTCAAAGTTTGGGTCAAACTTGCGGGAAAAAGTGACGTGGCAAAAGGTGAACCAATCACATGATGACACGTGGTAGAACTCCATTTGAGCACGTGGACCTCCAATTTTGGTAGTAAAATGCTATGCATAGTCATTCTGTAGACACCTATAATTACGCCCAAGCAATTTAAATACTTAAATTGCGCTAATTATCCCCTTTCTCGTAAATCAACGACATATCGTCAAAAGCACTCATTTTCCCTCATATCATCATTAATTAATTACACTAAGCTAATTAATTAAGTTTCCTATCCAACAAATACCCTAATTAACGACCTTCCGTTAATAAATCACCCCTTCTACTTAGACTAATTAAGTATGATTAATTAATTAGCTTTCCTTCCATTTAACCAATAAATCAATATTTAATTGACTTAATCCCCTCATAATAGCCTAAATCACACTAATATTCTTCTAATTGGCTTCTATAAGCTTACACCTACCTATTAATTAATCACCTTTGATTAATTAAAATACCCCAACTCCCATGACTTGTTAAACATGTATTAAACCCTTCTAAAGTAAGGTTACCTTTAATAAAGCAACCTTATCCATTCCTAATCATGTTTTACCTTTATCCCACATTCATGAGAATGTGTTGAATCCTTTATCCTTTGGGCTATATAAAGAGCCCTCCACCTACCTTTTTACTTAAACCTAAACTCCTAGAGAGCAAATGCAAAGCATATAGCAAAGAGACTAAGAGCTTGCACCTTGCCCTTTTGAGAGTTCATCATCTTGAAGAGTTAAGCCTCTTTCTTAAGTGTTTAGGTCATATGGGAGGTGTTAAAGGGTCTTGTAGCCCAACTTTGATAGCCCTCATTCCTAAGTTACTTGGCATACTAAGGACAACTATTTTGATAGCCATGGAGCTTACTTAGGTCCATCCATTTATTTATTGTTAGAGAATAGAGGAGTTTAGATATTTAGCATTGTTAGTTTCAAAGTTTGTATTGATGAATGCTAGCATCTAACCCTTGTTTAATTCTTATCATGATGGTGTTTATGCTTTGTTTTAGCTAAATTGTAGAACTATTTTAGGTGGTAGTTCTTGCTTCATTTGATTTAGCATTAAGAAAAGTACATATGCACACATTTGGCACGCTCGGTGGGACTTACTCCATTGTCCTTTGCACTTAATTTCAAGTTTTTGTAGTTAAGTTTTATTTTTGGTTACTAACCCTCTTTTACACATGTTGATCTAACTTGTTTTTCTTAACTTGTTTTGTTGAGTTTGCATGTGTTGAGTCTTTCTTGTAGGTATAAAGGAGGTGAAGTGCTGCCAAAATTGGAATTGATGGGAAAATTTCAAGATTTCTCCATGTTTTCATTTTTAGAGCTTACTTTTTCAACATTTTACATGCTAGTTTTGTCAATTTCTTGAAAATTTTCAATTCTTGAGCATGTAGGTTAGTGTTTGATAGTGCCGAGTCTTCTATTTACATATTAATGTGGTGGGTTGCTATCAAAATTTAATCTTGGTGAGAAAATTTCAAGATTTCATCATGTTTTCATTTTTAGAGCTTACTTTTTCATCATTCTACATGCTAGTTTTGTCAATTTCTTGAAAATTTTCAATTCTTGAGTATGTAGGTTAGTGTTTGATAGTGCTTGAGTCTTCTATTTACATATTAATGTGGTGGGTTGCTATCAAATTTAATTTGGTGAGAAAATTTTAATATTTCATCATGTTTTCATTTTTAGAGCTTACTTTTTATCATTCTACATGCTAGTTTTGCAATTTCTTGAAAATTTATCAATACATGTAGGTTATATGATACTGAGTCTTCTATTTACATATTAAAGTGGGTTCATAATTTAATCTTGGTGAGAAAATTTTGATTTCATTGTTTTCATTTTTAGAGTCATTACCATTTGTGCATGTTATATCAATACACCTCGAATCAATAGCACTTTTTCATGAAGTGGGTTAACATATCTTGGTGATATAGGTCTTAAGCAATTTTGATATAGTTTGAGTTTGAGCTCATTCATCGTATATCTTGATTGGGAGATCACATTGACTTCATGTTTTTATTTACATTTTGTTCATTTCCTTGAACTTGGCATAAGTGAAAGCATCTTGTTGATTATCTTTGCATCACATTTTCATATGGTGTATTTCCTTGTTGATTGGCTTTGTGTTTCACACTTGCATGATTGTTCCTTGTGATTATTCATTTAGAAAACTTATTTTCTAGGACAATCCTGTCAATCTCATCGATATTGCATCATCACGATGTCTATTTTCCTTAGACCTTCTTCAGAAAATCACACACGCATATCAATACTTACAAAATGTCTAGTTGGTTGTCCTTATGCTACCCAAATTGACATGTCACTTCCTTCCCTTTGAAGGAGTTCCATCACACTATCTAGATCTAGACATTTGTGCTTAAAAAACAACAGTGCCAAAAATGACTGACTATTGCGCGGTTCCCCATACTTACAAAAATATGGAACCTAGGTTTAGCAATTCAAAGAAAAAGATTCCCATTACAACTAAACCTCATTTGGTTCTTCGTGCTAGAGAGCCCATATAGGTAACTCGTTCCCCACCTTCATCTCATAGTCGGTGGTATGATTTGGATACGTCTGATCCAAATTATTATTCGAGTTCCCCCCACTCTTCTTCTAATTCTAATCTAAACATTTCCTCTTCTTCTCGAGGATTCCAATCCAAATATTTCCTCTGACTCTTCTGAGGATTCAGATCCAAACTACTATTCGGATTCATTTAATTCAACTCCTAAGTCATGGTCCTCCCTTTCTTTGCAGGATCCTCTTCATCAATCATCTAATGCGACTCTTATGTCGTGGTCCTCCCTTTCTTTGTAGGACCCCTTTTATCAGTCGCCCCAATGACGTCTTCATCCTTTGAAGATACACGTAACTCCAAATCCCTCCAATCAGGAATATAATACAATTCTTGAATCGTGGTCCTCTCTTTCTTCGCAGGACCCTTGTCATCATTCATCTAATGCAATTCTTGAATCACATTCCTCCTTCTTTACTGGGACCTTCTTCATCAATCACCCCCACGGAATCTTCCTTCTATGAAGATTCGTGTGACTCAAAGTCCTTCGAGACAAACATATGAATTGACCCATGTGTCACAATCTATAGACTTTGGACTTAATCCTACTATTTTACATACGACATACCATTGTATAGGTAGGTCCACACCACCTTCTTCTACTCCAGAGACATCTAGCTACACATATTCTTCGTCCCCCACATCATCTTCTTCTATCAATAATCATCAAACATCTTCTAAGCCTTCCACACCAAGTGAACCTATTTCTTCCAATAAACCCCTAGGGATCGATCAACAACTCATACCAATTGATCTCTTTCAGAATGAAGAAACAATCAGGGCATTTATAGGGGCATATGAAGATATTCCTTTAGTAGATTACAAAAAAGGATTCTCTTTAGACTTTGATGCGTCTGCATATTGTGAGGAAAAGGTTGATTCCTTTGATCAAGAAATGGAGGAAGAGCCTCAGCTCATGCAACTTGATCCTCCTCTTATTCTTCCATCTTTGATTCTTCATTATGTGATGAAACTCCCTAGTCTTGCATAGATCCATGGCCTATCTTCTCATCACCCAATAACTCTTCGTCTATCATAATTCCTCAATCACAATCTCTTGTGGGGTCAACACCAAGTAGCCCTTCATCTTCATCTAGGTGTGGGTCACCTTCTAGTAGCCCTCTCTCTTCTATTTGTGGGACATTTTCGAGTAGCCCACTATCTTTGATTATTGGGGCACGTTCAACTAGCCCCTTATCTTCTATGTATGGATCACTCCGGGTAGTCCATCATCTTCTATCCTTGGGCCACATCCCGGTAATCCATCATCTGACATCTATGGGTCACGTCCTAGTAGCCCTTCTTCTTCTATTCTTGGGCCACTTCCTAGTAGCCCTTCGTCTTCTATTTATGGGTCACGTCCTAGTAGCCCTTCTTCTTCTATTCTGGGGCCACATCCTAGTAGCCTTTCACCTTCTATCCGTGGCTCACCTCCTGAAATCCCATCCTCTTCAATTCTTGGAATGTATCATTTTCATCTATCACATATTTCTTCTATCAATGGTTGTGGCAAGCCCACTACCATTCCTATCGTTCCTATCATCAATCGTAAAATTTCACATTCTTCTCCTTCTCAAGGTTAGAAAATTCAAGCGTCAACTTATAAGAAACCCAAACAGGTTCATTATCAAGCTCAGGTCAAAACTTCCAAGAGCTCAAAATCCCCCAACAACTGGAACAATCTCAAAGTTGTAAATCAAGTGTGATTCAAGAACGCACATCAACATAACCATCAAGTATGGCGCAAAGTGCATAAACCTCATGGATAGGGAACTCAATCTCCCACATACAAAATCCATGTTTCAGGATAAATCACAGTCCTTTGTTGAGTGTGAACTCACCACGATCATTGAGATTGGGGAAAACATGACTCTTGATAAACAAACACGCTTAGTCTCCCTTATTAAGGAAGTCACAAACATTGTTGTTGGATCCTATCATATAGAGTGACTTTGTTAATAACAACGGTTCAAAGAAATAAATAAATAAATAAAAATATCAAAAATCTAAAAATCAAAAATAAAAAACAATGCAAAAATACAAAAATACAAAAAACATAGAAAAAAACAAAAACAAAAATCAAAGGTACAAAGATCAAACATTGCAATCAGGTGTTGCGTATACACATGGATATTTCTTTCTTCCCTTCCTTGTTATTCTTCTCGCAAGTCTTCCTACCATTTTCCATCCCTTGAGTGATATTTTAGTTAGCTTATTAGCACACATTTTGTAACATTTATCTCTATGGTATTTGTTTGCCCCTGGTCTTTTATCACCTTGGTAAATTAAAGAACGAATGACCTCATGGAGATCCTATCACATTCAAACATCTAATAAACTTGTTGCAAAGAAATTTTGGACATATTTGTTGACACTAGCCAATGTCATCATCACAATCACTTCCACCTCCTTCCATCAAGCCATCAGTGGTTCTTAATCCCCTTGTCAAACAAGAGAGCTGAAATAAGTTTTCAGAAAGCAAAAGAATCAAAATAAATCAAAACTCAAAAGCTAAAAGCTACAAAGCAAAAGCAAATTAATATATAACTCTCTCTTGGGGTATTTCCAATAATCTCTATCATGGCTATGGGCCTTTGGTAGCAAAGTAGAACAATGTCGTGATTAGAATCAAATACATCTCTCGTCGGGGCTATGGATGCTTGGGCGCGCGTGAGCAATGTACGGCTATCCTTTCACCCTCCATTCACAAAATCACTTATCAAAATAAATCATTCCTACACATTGGCTAGGGTCTCTTCACTTGTTGTCTATTAAATCTTCACTTCAAGAGGTAATAAAATCCACATGCACACACTGGATCTCTATGAGTAAACAGGATTAGTATGTTACCAAGTGTCTTTTTTGGACCTTGTTCAGACTCTTACTCTAGTCCATATCTCGTCTCATGATTTATGCCTTTGGCTAATCACTTCTTCATCACGAGGCTTCTAAGCTACATTCATATCATTCACATCGTTCTTCTACTTCATTCAAAACATCCATGTGTATAAGATTACTTGTTTTCCATGTTTGTGGAAACCTTTGTCCCCTTCCACAAAAATAATCTTCTCCTTCCTTTCTATCATGTGCTCTTAGGCCAACTTACGTTGGGGCATCCTTGCCTCTTCCTAGCACTTCATGGGTTTACATTCACCATCATGTTGAACCTATCCATAATGGCCTTGGGTCCCATTTCTACCTGTGAAGAGTTTACCTTTGAATACTCCCACCTAATTGTTGGGGAATTTTTACATCTTCACCTTTCTAGTACACACGTGGCCTTATGCCCTTGTACATCCCATCTATCACTGGGGGCATCCATGCTTTCTCGTCTTCATGTACATAGTTTCATAAAACTTTTAAAATCAACCAAAACATTCAAATATGTTAAAAAATCATAAAAAAAAACATTCAAATATGTTTCAGAAAACTTCTAAAAATTGAAAATTATCCTACAAAACATCACTCTTTGGTTCTCACTTGTTCATGTGTGTGACTTGCGGATCATCTTGATCTACCTCCATCAACAAAAGCTAGGTTTCTTACTTCGTCCATACTCTAGGCACAACGAGTTTCTGGTACTGTTTCGTAGTGCACATTACTTTTCCATCGGACCCAAGTGTCCTCTGTTATTCCCCTCGCATGTATCCTTGCTTGGGGCACCATCATCAACCCTTGTCATTAATTTGCATAGGTCGTAACTGAAGCTCAATAATAAAAACATTATATTATGTTTCTCTGTTAGTTTAGCTTGTTTACTTTCTCGTATTGCATTACATTTTGTATGTTGCATGGAGTTAGGCATCTTTCACTTTCTCATATTGCATTGCATTTTGTATGTTGCATGGAGTTGGTGTTTTCAGCAATGGACAATCGTTCATAGTATGGCTTTTCATGTCGTTCTACCTTTGTCGTATGCTTATATTTTTCATAAGGACCGATGACGTAGCTCTTATGGCAATATGATGACACTGAAATTGTTCCAAACAAATAAGTGGCTAGAGGTTAAGCTCTTCTCTCCCCTCATCCATATTTCTTCTACACCACTTCCCTTTCACCCCTAATTCTCCCTCTCCTCGGGGCATCCTGCCTCGTCCCCATTCTTCTGCCTACTTCTCATCTTTTTCGATCGTCGATCGGCTTCCTTCATCACCCCATCAACACTCGAGGGGGCATCTCTCCCTCCTACTAATTTTTCTTCTATCCCTTCAAAATCTCTTCTGTCTACTATCTTTGAAGTGGCATCACTTACGCCACCCCAAAGAGGGGCAAATGTAGACACCTATAATTACACCCAAGCAATTTAAATACTTAAATTGCGCTAATTATCCCCTTTCTCGCAAATCAATGACATATCATCAAAAGCACTCATTTTCCCTCATATCATCATTAATTAATTACACTAAGCTAATTAATTAAGTTTCCTATCCAACAAATACCCTAATTAACAACCTTCTGTTAATAAATCACCCTTCTACCTAGACTAATTAATTATTATTAATTAATTAGCTTTCCCTTCCATTTAACCAATAAATCAATATTTAATTGATTTAATCCCCTTATAATAGCCTAAATCACACTAATATTCTTCTAATTGGCTTCTATAAGCTTACACCTACCTATTAATTAATCACCTTTGATTAATTAAAATACCCCAACTCCCATGACTTGCTAAACATGTATTAAACCCTTCTAAAGTAAGGTTACCTTTAATAAAGCAACCTTATCCATTCCTAATCATGTTTTACCTTTATCCCACATTCATGAGAATGTGTTGAATCCTTTATCCTTTGGGCTATATAAATATCCCTCCACCTACCTTTTTACTTACACCTAAACTCCTAAGAGAGCAAATGCAAAGCATATAGCAAAGAGACTAAGAGCTTGCACCTTGCCCTTTTGAGAGTTCATCATCTTGAAGAGTTAAGCCTCTTTCTTAAGTGCTTAGGTCATATGGGAGGTGTTAAAGGGGTCTTGTAGCCCAACTTTGATAGGCCCTCATTCCTAAGTTACTTGGCATACTAAGGACAACTATTTTGATAGCCATGGAGCTTACTTAGGTCCATTCATTTATTTGTTGTTAGAGAATAGAGGAGTTTAGATATTTAGCATTGTTAGTTTCAAAGTTTGTATTGATGAATGCTAGCATCTAACCCTTGTTTAATTCTTATCATGATGGTGTTTATGCTTTGTTTTAGCTAAATTGTAGAACTATTTTAGGTGGTAGTTCTTGCTTCATTTGATTTAGCATTAAGCAAAGTATACATGCACACAATTCCATATGAAAATAGGACGGTTTAGCCTTATTAAAAGGTTTGGATAAAATTATCTCCCGTGGACTATGGGATTGATTCCCATATAAGGATAAAAGATTTCCATTTGCTATTTATAGTGGATAATGAAATCAAAGGGATTTGAACCCTTGACCTGTGCTAAAAGAATAGGTAGACTTACCAACCCACCACCTTTGGAGAAGTGATATAAAAGGAGCTCACAGGGTTTTGTAGAAGACAAGTGACATGTCTGTGAGAGGGCAGAATAGACCTACTTATAGAAAACCTGATTTTTATGCACTTTCACTCGTAACCGGATCTCAAGTTATATATGAAAATTGTTCAAAATTTCAAAAATATCACTATGGTTTGATCAATTTCCCAATTTGGAGAATTTATGATAGATTTATTTTTGTTAAATTCACATGAAGGTGTGACAAATTTATTTATTGTTAAAGTCACGGTAAGTCATCTTACCTCTTCTTTGCACTTAAGGTTTCATAATTTATTTCTTAGATTTTTGGGGTGAATTTTTGTACTTAATTATTTATTTATTCTTGTGGCAATAGAAATCATATTAGGCATATAAATTCACATTTAGCTTAAAATTTTGGTGAACCCGATCTTTGAATCCACCTTCTCTCTTTATGGTTTTACTTCTTATGCCTGTCACCCATAGTGGTCGTTTTGGGTCTTTTGAGCATCTCGAGCTTCCTCCATCTTCCCATAGGATTTCCAAATCAATGGATGACATCTCTACATTAATGGATGCAACTTAAAATCCCTTTGTTAACTCTCATCGTGTTCCCTTAACTAAATAAAAACATCTAATAGCAAAAAATCATATGGTGAGGATACCAATGTTGATCAAGAGCAATTAGAAAAACTCACCAATTTTTGACAATCTTTTCGTGATAATCCTCTTCATCTTCTTCATATTTTACATGCCTTCATTACTACTAAAAACAATTGTGATGTTTTTTTCTCACTCCTATGTTTCCCATGGCTTCCACTCAACCTCCTCATATTCTAGATACCATTCTTACCACTATCACTCCCATCATTCAACCTCACACTCCCAATGCACGACCTAGCTCTTCTTCGAATACTCCTGATTTAACTTATTTATATCAAGATCTCTGAGACATAAATTCTCCAACTCCAACTCACTACCTCTCATGTGTCTCCATCTCTTGATTCTACTTAACTTCTTGAGATACCTTTTGCACCCTCCAGTTCGCTTCTATCCGCTAGCACCCAACTTCATTTCCCCTAAATTTCCCAACTTCAAAGACCATGATGACCCACAAGAGCATCTTTGAGTCTTTCATGTCGCATGTCTTGACTATGCAGATGATCATTCTATATTAGTAAAGCACTTTTCTTACGGTTTCCATGATTATGTGATGTGTTGGTTCTATGACCTACCTATCCACTTAGTAACATCTTTCACGCATCTAGCCGATGCTTTTCTTACTCATTTTTCTATCAATATCGGCTCTAAGATCTCATATTCTCAACTTGCACAACTTAAACAAGGATCTAATGAAAATCTAGTGGACTATGTCTTATGATACAAAAACAACCTAGCTAAGATGTCTAATGTGTTTTTCAGCTCTGAGCTTTAAGAACTATTCATGCAAATTTTATTGCCACATGTCAAAGAGAGTGTCCTATTTGAAACATATCCATCATTTGATCAACTATTTCACACTCTCAAGCTACATGAAACTAAAATATTATCTATAGGAGGCTCAAGTACCATGAACAAGCTTCATCCTCTACATGCCTTCCACATAAATAAACTTTTAAACCAACCATGAAACCTACTAAAGCTAAACTGATTGTCTACACTATCTCTAACACTAAAAAATCCAATGGCAACCACTTAAGCATGTATATACAAAGTTGACTATTTCTCCACATCTTATATTACAACTTCTTGAGAGTAACCTTATTACACTTCCTCCTCACCTCAACTTAGATCCATCTCATCCTAAAGGTCAAATTTACAATGAGAACATTCGATGCGACTATAATCAATGTCTTAGACAATATACAAATAGGTGTTTCAAACTTCGCACTATCATACAAGATCTCATCGATGATAATAAACTCAAGATTACAGAGCCTACAGCCTCTACACCATTTAATGAACATCATAAGCTCAAAATATTCAACAATACTCTTCCAAAAAATGATAAACAAGCGGGTGAATCCTCAAAAATTCATACATATCGTGCGCAAAGTGCCTCCTCCTACATCGAGTGCTCTTGATTTCCTAGTTGCTCATACTTGACATTTCTCAACCAATTATTTCTTTCTCTAATCATGATTATCATGCCACATTCTCTTCTCATCACTTGCACATTGACACTTCTATTGGATCCATTTCTATCAATAATATTGAATTTTATCCATCTTGGCTCATCAACGCATTTTTCATTGCACTCCTTGTCCCTATTGACCATCAACTATCACAAATTTCATATCTAATTACCAACTCATATGGATTTTTCTAGCTCCTAGATCACTTTGTTGGTCCTCTTTCCATGCATTTTGCCTTTTCTTGTGGCACCATCACTCGAAGGGTGTGAAATGCTCTTAGGTCTCTCTTAGCTCCAAAAAACTCAAGCTATCATTTCCATGAATCATTTATGCTTTAAATTCATTCACAACAACCAATTCATCTCTATCAATGGTGTTCCACCATCTACTCCATGTATGCATCCTCCTCTTGAGGCTACTATTGCATCATCTAGAGCATTTAGGTCCTTGTCTCTTAAAACTAAAGGAAAATATACTCCTAGTTGTTTGTTCCTGATCGACCTACTCGGTCTCATAGGTCTACTAGTCCATCACACTAGTCTTGGCCTAGTGCTCACACAAATCCTTCACATCAGCATACCTCATCAACTTATTTTACTCCACACAGTTTCCATCATATCCACATTCTACTTCACATAGGTCTCCATCACCTCCACACTTTGTTACACAAGGATGCCCATTGTATACTCATTGGTCGCATACATATAGGCTTCATTCACCTACATAATGTTTATCTCATATACCACCACTCTTAGAGCATGATCACATATCTTTATATCCACAAGCATCGGGTGGAAGACCCTCATCTTTCACTATCATGGATAGTACACTCCTCATTACACACTTGGGGGTAACACAATTACCTTCCCCTAGTATTGGCACACATATTCTTTTCTCATCACATTACCTCTAGTATATCATGTACATTATTTAGATCTTGATACACAATTGTATCTTCATTACCCGATGATGCACTCTCGTGCTATGGTTCACAATTGATTGTTGAGGGCATCCTATACACATGAACCTCACACACTACACATTACACATTACACAACCTCACATTTCACGGATTCATCTCTTTCTACGCACCATATACTCTACACATTCATGACATATATTTCTTACATATCCTTCACACAATACGGTCATTACCCTATGACACACTCTAGCTCCAAAGTCTATAATCGATTGCTGAGGGTATATATATCAAGATGGACCTCACCACACTAGAAAATTCACTCACACTCTCACTCACTCACAGTACACACATTTAGACCATTTCGATGATGCACTCTTATTTATAGTTCATTCTTGACTGTTGAGGGGGCATAAATAAATGAACCTCATCTCATACAAACACATCCACTCATGGGGCACATTGCTCCTATCATTCACACTACATTCCATTTTGTCTCATCCACAGCATACTGCATATCTTGGTTACATTTACTCTTTCTTACTTATGCTTTTACATGTACACTTTATTACACATGCTAGATAGATATCTTGTATGTCATTATATTTATCATACACACATGTGTGTTCACTTTCCTTTCTAGTTGTGATCATAGAATTTATAGATCTATACATGCAACATGGATTCTTGGTGCAAAGCACCTATTATCAGCCCCACAACAACTCTTAGGGGCATATAATTTCATACACTACAGGTGTGTTATTGTTTCATTCTATTTAATAGCACATTACTTTATCGATTATACACACCTTGACATAATTTTTATCTTTCTAACATGATAACGGGTGCTTCATGTGCAACATTTGTTTTGTAGGTCTATTTGTCACCATGGTTGTTTCTTACACTACTTATTCTTGCTTGTCATTGTTTGCCACTATTTGTAGGATTTTCCTTTATCTTGTTGTCAAATGTTCCCTATACTTCCCTAAACTTTGAAAATGTAGTAGATCCTTCGAGAGATATTTTCGATGATGAGAAGAACATGAAAAATGGACACTCTAAATTCAGATACATGTACCTTGGTTTCTACCAAAGCACATTCCCTCCCCTCTACATGGCACATTTTTAGCACAGTGGTTAGTATTCCTTTAGACCGCATACTCCTTTAATGATGTCGTATGAACCTCAAACAAGGGGGTCATAATTTTGATGAATCACTCACCCCATAAAACATCATAGGGTAACATTTCACTACAATACAATATCTATACAAAAAATTTGTCGAGATTAGACTAGGACTTGGGTCCTTAACATAACATAAACACTAGTGCCTAGACTAGGACAAGAGCGCATGGGAACCCTTGAATATTCTTGGATGCCTGTGACTGGGGGAAGTTACACAACATTTGAAAATTCATCATAGTCCTACAAAAATCCACATAGTTGCTTTTAGAAGGCACACAGTCCTTAACACTTGGTAACATTCACTACACAACACTTTTTACTTTCACACTTTGGATTGAATTGTTTAAATTTTACACACCATCTCGCAATGGTGGTCTACATGGGGGAAGCATTTAAATGTTGGAGGATAACACTAGGAACTTTTCTCCTACACTTCTTCC
Organism: Taxus wallichiana var. yunnanensis; assembly: GCA_018340775.1. Lineage (NCBI taxonomy): Eukaryota > Viridiplantae > Streptophyta > Pinopsida > Cupressales > Taxaceae > Taxus > Taxus wallichiana. The sequence goes on from CM031241.1 coordinate 49,410,234, forward strand.
ATATCATTGGCATGAGATTGACCCAAAACTTGTGGTCGACACAATCTGAGCCGTGAGGTCGCCCAAAAGACTTGTTATTCTACAACATCTACAAGATCCTTTCTACACTTTTTCCTCATCACGGATCAAGTGCACATGTTCCTTTTTCACATTTTCATATTTTACATACTTTCTTTACACACTTTTTACACATTTCGATCATATACATGTGTATTTGACTACTTGTTCGTTCTTCTCTTTTATAGGTCCATCCATATGGGAAGTGGTAGTTAACATCATTCAAACATCACATGAAAAAACATTGACAACAAGAACATCATAAAATTTACAGCACGTTTCCGCCCTAGTTTCTTTTTCATCAAGTCTTACACTTTCTCCTCCTTAGCATCCACGTTTCACACTTTTATCACTCGGTGCTTTGTCTTGTCCCTCGGTACACTTTTTTTCATCAATCTACATGGTAATTAAATACACATCTCTTATCTATTTTATGTTATCGAGCATTCGCTCAACAACATAAAGTGGGGGTAAGTAGATAAAAATCACACACTTTGAGTGATTACCTAGTCTTGATTGCATACTAGTATTCATATGATTCCTAAGTAAGAAAAATACTAATTAACCCATGTATTTAGTAAATTTTTCTTTGCTTTTTTTTTGCCACTTTTTGTCTTGCAGCCTTACTTGCTCTATCTACCTTTATATACCCGATATTTTCATCTTGGACACCATCACCCATCCAAGATGTCAATGCTAGGCACCCTCGTCCCCTTTGGGCGTCCCTGACCTCAATATACTTTGTTCACATCTTTTGGGTCCTTTCTAGCTGTTTGAGCATCTTATATTTTTGGTATTCATCCTTTTTAGGGTTAATTACAAAATTCAAGAAAAGGAATCATATAAATATAAAGTTATGTGATCATAATAAAAGACCAAGCACTAAGCATTAGCTATCACCACCTAAGGTTGCATCCATCAAGCATCTAAGAGCTCCATTGCATCCATCTAGTACCATCCAAGGGACACAAGGGCTGGTTATTATGTATACACTTCATAGGAGGGAAGTTCATTATATTCCATGCATACATCTATTACATTTATTTACATCTAGTTTACTTGCTCACTATCAAGTGTGACACATAAGAGCCACCTAGGGCACAATTCCACATACACACACACATAGAACTACATTGGGTCTGATATGTAGTGCAACACTCAGTCGTAAGATCACCATTATGACAACTAAGGACAGTCGACCTCTCGTTTTGCATCTTTCTTTTTTAGGATTTGATGTCTACTTGGGGATTTGTAGGTCAATATTCATTGTAGGTTTCTAGCAAATTTGGAGATCATTGTGCGACCTCATAGCGACCAAATAATAATAACGGAGAATATCTAGAAACCAATCATAGGAGGTTTTTTCGAGCATTTCGAGAAAACACATATGCCTAGAAATAGGCCTAGGCGCCCACAGTGCCCTGTCCCATTCCAGTGCCCAGTCTAGGAAATTCATAAACTTGTACACTTTATGATGCTCTATGTGATTCTCTCTCCTCTATGTTCATCTGGTCAACACTTCGGTACATATTCCGGGATTAATTACGAAATAGCTAAGTCATCTTACCTCTTATTTGCACTTAGGGTTTCATACTTTCTTGCTTAGCTTTGCTTGGGTGAATTTATGTACTTAATTGTTTATTTATTTACTGCTACAATAACAATCAGATTAGGCATATAAATTCACATTTATCTTAATCATCAGGACATTCAAATCCATCTGTTGTTTCAACTCTAGATTGTCAATTTTTTCCTCCTTCACTTTATGGTCTGTCGACACTAAAATTTTCCTCCATAATTTCTATTTCATTAATGTATGTATTAGGAATAGGATGTTGTTAAGTGTAATTAGTAGTAGCATCCGATAGAAGATAACGACTTTGCCGCCAAAGTCATTGACACCGCAAATAATGTGGAGTACGGTAACAGTCAAAGTACAATAGGAATGTTGTAAAAAGTAAATATTTGTCGTAAGTGGTCCGGTAATGTTAAAATGTCAAAGTTTGGGTAATTAGAGAAGTAGGGTCTACATGATTAGGAATTAGAAATATTATATTGGTAATAAGGACAAGGAGTAAGGTCATAAATATTTTGTGTATTTTATTTGTAAAAAGTCTAAAATGTGGAACCCATGTAAAATGATAAGGTTTATCTTATCTTAAAAGATAAGCTTACATGTACGAGATAAGAGTTAAGGTATGGAATATGATTCAGTAGGAGTGGATTTCTTATCCTATCTTAGAGATAAGATGGATAAGCTGTAAGTTCTATAAATAGAGGCCACCCCCTCATTTAGCATAGAAAGAAGTAGTGAGAAATATTGTAGGAAGTGTGCAAAGGAAGCCATCAGTTAAAGGTGTGTTGAAGAAGCCATTAAGAGGTGTAATTGTAAAGTTTCTCCCATAGTCTTGGTGAAAGGCAAGTGAAGTCAATAACACTTGAAGTACCTTATGGGTGAGATTGTAACAATTTCATGTTAATATTATTATTTACTTTGATATTTCAGATTTGTCATCATTCGTCTTATCATAGTCGATGGTATTCTTGTGTTATGTTGTTGTTTTGTTTCATTACATCCACAAACTAAAGGTTTGTGCATTAGTAAATAATCATAGCACGAGGAGTTCCGGTGAAGAATTATCATAGTGCCGGATTGGTGATGACAGTCATCCAATTTTTCATAGACATAGTTCCAAAATAATTAAAAGAAAAAATTATTTGATCCCTTTTAACACTAACCCACACTTTCATTTATTGGGACATTGGTTAATATATAGTTTATGATCTATATATTTATTGTATTTATGGTTCTAAATTACATTTACACATGTAGAATTAGATTATACTCTAGTATTTATATTAAAAGACGATACATAAGATTTTCATTCCAATGCAACTTCAATCAAATTTTTCATTAATTAAACATAACTATTCTAATGTTTCTATATTTCATTTCCTCATAACTAGAAAGAGAAACTAAAGCGTAGGACAAGTAGGCTTCTCCTGACCATACAAACGCACGACGAGCCCATGCAAAAGGTTTTGTTAAGATGTGCCAGATACCACCGAAAATACAAATGGAACCTAACCATACATGTCCTCCGATTATATCTTCTAGATTGTCCACGCTAACAATCCATCCCTCTCCTCCAAAAGGAGACTTGAGCAAATAACCAAATATAGCAACTGGGTTAAGCGTAAGGTTCATAATAAACTATGAACTAAAAAAATAAACTAACAATTTTATACATTGAGAAAATGGGAATTTTTAGATATGCTGGGGGATACATAGCAAAATATTATTTCACGAGTAAAAGTAAAGAAGCTCCATTGTTACATTTGGGGGATCCCTTTAGTTCTAGGGCTATGGGATGTTAACACATTTATGAATTTGGACTCTTGGATAAAAAAATTCAATGAATACATTCTCTTTAGCTAAAGTAGATTTGAGAATGATCTAGACAACAATCCAGGAAACAATTCTAGTAGGGCAACTTTTGGGAGTCATAAATTTTGCACGTAGCTCCGATTGACTCCATTCAAAATGTGTAGAAATATTGGAATGTGTAAAATATGGTGAAGAGGTGAATTTTTTTGTTTGTAAAATTTTGACCCCTAAAATTTGCTTCTAAAGGCCTCAAAATGCAATTTTTATAGTGTTGTCTAAAAATAGTAATTTCACGAAATTTTCACATATGTAATTCATGGAAGATGAACCACCTTATCTCTCTTGAGATTGGTGACCTTCCACATTATTCTATATGTATCTTCATATTTCCATAATTAGGTATATAAGTATATGTAACCTGAAATGGAAGGACACATCTCCTTGCAAAGATAGTTATTGTTATCACGGTCTTATGAGAAATATACATCTCTTTTCAGAGATAATTTTACTGTTTACATTTGGCATAGTAATTATTTTTTCCTTAAAATAAAAAATCCTAAGTTTTGGATCAGTAGGATCAGTGAAGTTGTCTTGAGAGTGTATGATTCCTAGAACAAGGTCGGGATATAAGAAGCTTGGGTGGTCGACACAAGATCCTTCATAATACTTGACTTCTCATTGCAGGAGACCTCAAATGAAAGAAAACACTAGTACAAATGATCATCTCAAGAAAATGGTGAATTAATCTCTCATGGAGAAAAATGAGAATATGTTACAACAATTCACCCATATCCTTCAACAACTACAAATGGGAAATCTTGCCTCCTCCTTTGTGAGCCAACCCTTCAATGCCCCAACACCCTTCAAGGTTTAAGTAAATTTTTATATTCCTATTTTTTAGGGTAAAATAAATTTTGATGCAGTAGAAAATTGGTTGGACCAATTATCCTCCTAATTTTCTATCAATAAATTCATTTATAAAGAGAATATAACATTTTTTCTCTTGAAATCGTCACTTTCTATCAAAATTGGTGGGGGTGTACAAGAATGGACTCAACAAGGAAAAGCTGGGAATCCCAAAGGAACTTACATGGGATTATTTTTTGGATTCCACAAGGGAAGAATACTACCCTGTTAGATCCTATGATGATCTATAAATACGGTGATAACAACTCCACCAAGATAAGGACTAGTCGGTTTAAGATTAGTGGTAATTTTCATTCTCTAACTACAAGATTGGGTATTCAAATCACAAAACAACACAAGATCCTCTTATATCACAAAGTGGCCTACAACGGTAAATATAGGAGGATATGGACATCTTTCAATTTCGTTATCCCGTAAAATTGACAAGGGAAATTTTACCGATAACCATACCAAAATTTTGTTTCGATCCGTCGTTAGGGATCCTCGCGTCAAACGTTATAAAATCCCTTCCCGTGAAATCTAGTTTTCGAACTTAGTCTTTTTGATCGGGTGCATGAAATATCCTTGTAACACTAACTTTTGGTGCGCCTTAAAAGCCTTTGGCGCATGGTTTTCCATGTTAACACATCTTCGGTGCGCCAAAGGATGTTGATGTGGCGCAGGCGCCAAGTGTTGACACAACTTTTGTTGCGCCACTTTTTGGTGCGCCAAAGGGCGCACATAATCTCATTGCAACACCATGTTTTGGTGCGCCAAAGGGCGCACATAACTTCATGTCGACAATGCTTTTGGCGCGCCAAGGCGCACTTTGTCTCCTGTTGTCAAATATTTTCGTGCGCCAAAGGGCGCACGCTTTCTCCTGTCGACAACAAATCTCATGCACCTTTAAAAAAGTGGTTGGCGCATTTATGACCAGTTTTCTATATATAAGTGCGCGCCCAAATGTCATTTTCACTTTTTGTTGAGCACGTGATCGTTCTGAACTTGTCAGCCTCTGCTCCGTCGTTTTCATCACCCTGTGGACCCGTTGCAACTTTTGCTATATATCCAGGTAAGAGGTGTTATTTCTCTCTTGTGCGTTTTGTGCTTTCAGTTCCTGGTGTGTTCTTGGTTTGGTTTTGGCTTGTTGGTCGGTTTTGAAATGAAACATGTTGGCCTAGCCTCCTCCATTTGCTGTCTGTCCCCCATGCTATCCTTCCTCTTTCCAGATCTGCTGAAAGGGTCATTTTCTTGAAACCGTGGTTGTAATCCTCTTGGTTTTAACCGTTTCGTTTGCCCACTGAGCATGGTAAAAAGAAAAAAGGAGAAGAAATCTAAGAGTCATGTAAAACCCCCTTTAAGAGTTCAGTTTTCTATTTTTCTCCCCTTCGCGCATCTGTCACCCTCGCAAACACTATGAACAAGTTGCGCCCCTTTGGCGCATCTACCCGCCTTGTTACATGAGAAAAATCCGCACCAATGGCGCACCCTTTCGGCCTGCTGCATCATGAGCTCATGCGCCTCAAGCGCGCCCCTTTCGCGTGCTTCAAGTGCTGAACTCCGCACCTCAATGGCGTACCATCCAACCATGTTACATCCCTTTTCCATGTGCCAATGGCGCATCCGGCTTCCATGCAACAAAATTATATCTCTGCTAAGTATGAAGCTATAAAGGCGCAGCGCTCCCGATTGTAGTAACATTATGTTGTGTAAACCCTTAGCGTGCGCGCCATATCCCTAAGTCAATGTTACACGATCCATCCATGCGCCAAAGGGCGCACCAAATTCTAATGCAACATGAAAATTTCATGCGCCAAAGGGCGCATCCTGTCCCAATGTAACACACAATTTTCATGCGCCCTTCTATAAAATGCAATATGCAACATCCATGCGCCATGCGCCTTTGGCGCCAGTTTAGCCTCTGCAACACTCCTTTCTGTGCGCCTTATCTATTTGGCCTGCAAATTACATTTTTCATGCACCCTGCGCCCTGAGCCTTAAAATCTCTAACTCTTTCTTCTGCTAGCATTCCAATGGAAGATCAAATGGCTAATTCAACCTTTTTGGATTGGGTCTCGCTTCTTCTTCATGCAGATCAGCAACTGAGTTTGAAAGAACACATGTCTACGTCAAGCAAGAGACCCGCCAAACCAAGAGGAAAGGCTAAGCTTACAGAGGAAGAAATGAAGTACAAATATCAAAGGGTCAGGATGCCCGAATCACAGGCTGAATGCAAGATGGATGTCGAGACTGTAATTGGGTCACATTGACATCGAAGAATTCCGGGGTCGAGCTCGAGAGGGTTATAAGAATTCCATGGATGGAAAAATTAATAGGCGGTGCCCTCGCACTTCACCAGGAGGAATCCGTCGCTGCCATCAACAACGAATTCATGATGGTGATTACCCAATGTTACAACAAAGACACAAGATGTGTCGAAAACAGCAAGGGCGAGGTAGTCATAAACCTCACTGCCCATCATTTTGAGATAATGCTCGGCATCCCTCACCACCGGCACTTTGTGGCCGTCAGCCAAGAAGAGTGCATCAAGGCCTGGGAAGACAATGAAGACCAGTGTATGCAAATGATGAACGAGGTATACTTAAAGAACAAGAAGGTGGTAACCCGGTGGCCCCAGACCATCCACCGCAGTGATTTCTCAGAAGAACTTAGTGATACTATCACTTTCCTGAGCAGAGTCTTCGGGCTTTCTGACGCCCACTACTTCCATAAATGGATGCTGAGGTACTTGGAGACAATGAATAAAAACTTGCCCGATCAGCGCTTTTGCTGGGGGGAAATAATAAGCAGCACCATCTCTCGAACAAACTGGATTCGCCACAACGGGAGTGTTCCATATGAACTCCTACGTAGTTTACGCTGCGGCAGAGAGGGATTATCCAGGGCTAAACCGAAGTGGAATTTGGCCTCAGGTCAAAATATATGAATATTATCCAGAACTGAGGCTGGAGAACAGCATCCCTCAATTCGCCAAAATTAATGATGCTTTCTTCTATCACATCATTTTCCTGTTGAGGCCAAATCTAACTCATGGTCGCACAACCAAGAACATTGTGTCAACTGTGGAGAAATGGGGGGCCCTGTTCACCCAGTTTCCCACATTCACCTATCTGAGGGTGGTCAACTTCTTGGGTGAACCAACCAAGGCTATCAAGGTATCTTGGACCCAAGCTGATTTTACTAGAACTATCAAGGCAGCTGGTCACGTACCATGAGAAATGCCTCAAAAGAAAGAAGGGCGGAACTCCTTTCCCCCTCACGGTGGGCCGATACACATGCTCCACCCATCACAAGGCGAGGGAAATGTTCGCAGGTGGAGTGCTCAATTTGAAACATGACTTCCCGGCCAGGCCTACCTTTGACCCAATAAGAGCTAAGCTTGATCCGATCCATGTCCCTCAAATTGAGGATATTTACATTGACGTCATCCACGAGGTGGAACTCGGAGAAGAAAGGATCATTCTCGCTTAGCATTGGCGGAGATTATCCAATTGAGTGGCCATTGTCCCCGAAGGCTTCAAAGCTGCGGAAGATGAAACAAACAAGGTGTATAATGACATGGAAGGGGATGATTGGCCCTTCCCGGCCATTGACAGAAGCAAGGCTCCTCAAACAATTGAGGAGAGGGTCAAGGAGACTATGCGGAGAACAGAGCACTGGTGCCGCATGAACGGGCTGATCTACCTCGGGGTAGATTTCACAACTTCCCCATTAGGCAGCGCACCTCCAAGGTCCAAAAAGCAGTTAAAAGGAAAAGGTGTAGAGGGTGAGTCTAGTACCACCCAAGAGGAAACTCCTGAAAGTCCTCCTTCCACAGCGCAAGAACAGGTTATAACTCTGGAGGAGGAAGCAATGGAGGATGTTCCCATGGGCCCATCCACTCAGGATGTCGGCACAGAATAGCAACCGAGGTCCCTTCTGTCCCTTCTTCCTCTCTTCCTCCCCTTCCTCGGGTGTCTCAAACGACCACCCCTTTGGTCGTGTCCTCTGTCCCTTCTTCTACTCTTTCCCCCGCCTCTTCGTCTATCTTCTCCTCCCTCGCTGATTTGTCTTCTTCCATTTCTTCCCTCATCTCGAGCTCCCTTCCTTCCTCTATCTTCTGCAGCTACGAGTTTCCTTCCTCCCATGGACACTTCTTTGGCTATGCTTTCAATGCGCCGCCGCGTGTCTCCAATTTTTCCCCTCTTCTCTCGTAGCTCCCTCCTCCTTTGTCTCTGGGTCCTTCTTCTATAGGACCAGCATGGATCTCTCAGCAACTGAGCCAGCAAAAGAGGAAAGTTCCCATCGCTCCGATGGACTTTTCCGTAATTCCAGCCAAAGGGGCAAAGAGGCGAAGCACGTAACACGCTTCTCTCAAAGTCTTTGCAGGTGAGAGAGTTATGGAAGTGCGTGCCACTCTGATCCCCTCAAGGAGAAAAAGATTGTCTCGACAAATTTTTGTGACCCAAGTCACAATGGGGATGTCTTCGAAAGTCTCTAAGTGGTGAAGCTCTTTCCATAGTTGATGCCCTCTGCAAAAAGCTTCAGGAAATGAAAGAAGAGAAAAGGCTACTGAAGGAGCAGAACAAACATTTGCTTCAAGCCTTGCAGAAGATGGGCAGTGCACCTCCCACAACTACCGCCGAGACTTCGAGCTTCTTGGCAGGAGAAAATCAATGAATATTCAAAGATCGGCGAGCAGGTGGTATGGCGTTTACCGCTTGGAGGAGCCAGATCCTCAAGGACAAAGTGAAAGAGTAATCGCCGAGTATGTCAATCTATATCTAAACATTGGAAAGGCGAATAAGGAACTCCAAGCATTAGGTTCCCATCAGGAAGAGCTAGAACATGCTAGAATCCAACACGAGACCTTTCAACAAATGTTCGACTTCCATTGCTCATCAAGATCGGGTCAAGTTTGGTGTCTTCGGCCATCCAAGGGCCCTCAACAAAACCATGTCCACTCTGGACTATCGGATAGATCAGCTGGAATTCATTCGGAAAAGATATACAAGGTAAAGGAAGAGGCCCCTGGATGTAATGCATCAAATGGAGAAAATTGTTCTCGCCATGATTCCAGGGTTGCTCACTCCTTCCCTTTCCTTGAGATCAGCTGATGACACTATCCGGATCTTGAAGGAGATCGCTTCTCAAGGGACAGGGCCAGAGGTCACATTCGACACTGAATCTATCAACAACCTTGGACCAGGGACTTCATCGGGTTCCTCATCGAGGCGGAGAAATATTATTCTAAATTCTGGAAAAGCTCATAGACGAGCGGGAGACTTGCAAGCAATCAGGTGAACGCACAAGGATCCATCACAGGATCAATTTGGGCCGATGATTAGCAAGTTTTTGGAATACCACGCTCGGTTCCACATATCATCACTCCGAAAGTATTGCATCGAAACAGCAACCCCCTTTTGGCCGTAGGATGATGATGACAGAGTAGCTGCTCCTTCTTCTTCTTCTTCTTCTTCTTCTCTCTATTCTCCGACTTTCTTGTTGAAATGTCTGAAGTATGTTGACACAAATGATGACATCATCCATGTTGCATCATGGGATGATGTCATCCATCAAAGTTGTCAAAGTCAACATGACTTTTAGATATTTTGTAAATATCTTTGTAAATAGGTGGTTGGCTCCTTTTTGCCTTCTTTCCTCCTCTTTTCTATAAATAAGGGAATACTTGTTGTATTCAGGGTGAACATTTTTTAGATGAAAATAGAAGTGAGGAGAGAAAGACTTTGAGCTTTCTTGTAACAGAAGAAAACAATAATACAAATATTAAGACTTTGTGCTCAATAGCTGTGTTATGCATTAGATATTTCTTACGTTAGATCCGTGCGTGTTCAATCTTTGGATTCATATCTACTTTTCTCTGTCATTTGCTCATCGCATTGCTTTGTTTATTTATGCAAGTAGGTTTGGCTCTATTTACTACCAACCCAAAAACATAAATCTTCTGACCTTTCTGCTTTGGAATTCATTTCTTTTCTTCCTTCGGATCTGTTCTTTCTCCTTTCCCTCTTTCATTCCTTTCTTTTCGCAGCCTAAAATACTACTCTTTGGGATGAGATCCCAAACCCCGAAGGTAGAATGTGAGACTTGCATAGGTTCTGTGGTAGAAATAGCAATAAACCAGCTTTCGCTTTGCCTTGACTCAAAGAGGGCTAAGCCCCCGCACAATTGCTGTTGGCTCGTCTATCCATAGATCTATCCACGCGACAGTTTTCGGACCAACAATTTCATATCCTCGGAGAGGTGTACTAGTTCGCGATCAAGATTGAATAAAAACATAAAAAGAGAAATACAAAGAACCAACCTACGAGGGGAAATGATAAGGAAGGTCAAACTTGAGGACAGGGTTGGAAACAAGAGTCGCGAGGTCATTAAACATAGAAGGAGAAGAAATTGAAGTAGTGAGACCTATACAAGACTAATAATCATTCTAAGGAAGAATTTTGAACCATCAAGTCCTTAATTGAATCACATTCTTCAGCACCCTTTATTCCACTAGTGACGTGCCTCAACGTCGAGATGAATTAGACGATAAAATTATATATTTTGAACTGAATGTGATCATTTCTACCTCACAAGTTAAGAATGTGGATGAGAAGGAAAGGTTATTTCACTTCAAGATTTGGGTAAATGGTAAGCCTCCACATTTTATTCTTGATAGTGGAAGTCAAAAGACTTTAATTGTTGTTGATATTGTGAAATGTTTTAAACTTCCTATGAATCTTTATCTCCATCCATATAGTATTAGGTGGTTGAACTATGAAGATATCTCCATGTCACACAACAATTTCTCCTCCCATATGCAATCAAACCCTTCCACGATGAATTCATGTGTGATATTTTTCCATTAGATGTTTGTGATGTGCTCTTAGGTCATCCATTCATGTGGGAGAGACATGACATCTATGAGTCACGACCTTGAAGGTTCACCATTAGCATTGGGGTTCAACGCTATAGGATACCCGAGGTCATCCCCTCTAACTTGGTTTCCCTCATCAGTGCCAAAAATGTAAGAATTTGGTTGAGAAAAAAAATTAGTTTGTCATCCTGATGATCAGGCAAAAAAACACCAAGAAAGTTGTTTTGGTCACCTTGACCACACATTCAGTGTAATGAAAGAATTAGATGGACCAAATCATAGCTAAGTATGATGATCTATTACAGTCATCCACATGGGTACCACTTCACTGCAAAGTAAAACATGTTATCAATTTGGTTTCAGGATCTCCTTTACCTAACATCCTGTGTATCATAGGTCAATCCTTGAAAATGATGAGATCAAGAGGAATATCTAAGAATTTATTCAAAAGGGACACATTAGGTCGATCTCTTCACCCTGTGGAAGCCCAATTATCTTGGCACCAAAGAAATATGGAACATGGATAATTTGCATTGACTATTGGGCCTTGAACAAAATTATTGTGAAGAATCACTATCCCCTTCGAGGATCAATGATTTGTTGGACCAACTCCATGGTGCAAAATTATTCACCAAAATTGATCTCAAGTTTGGCTATCACAAGATTTCCATCGAGCCCACATATTTTCGGAAGAGGCGTATTTAAGTCTTGTGAATGTATGTTCAAATGGTTGGTCATGCCTTTCAGCTTAACTAATGCTCTGCGACATTTATGAGGATGATGGATGACATCCTATGGCCATACACCAACTCCTTCATGGTTTTTTACTTATATGATATACTCATCTATAGTCAGACATGGGAGAAACATCTACAACATGTTTGAGAAGTACTTTAAACCCTTCAAAAGCATGGGTTATATGCAAATCTATAAAAATGCACATTTGGGATGAGGAAGGTTTAGTACCTAGGATATGTTTTGGATGAAGAAGGCTTCCATGTTGACCCAAAGAAGATCCAAAGTTATTCAAAAAATGGCTTACTCCAAATACTCTTACAGAACTTCATAACTTCTTTTGTCTTGCTAATTTCTATCGCTAGTTTGTCTTGGAATTTTCACATAATTTTTGGCCATTGAACCAAGTGATTAAAGGAGGAAACAATACTACATTCGATGGGGGAGGTGCAATAAAGAGAATTCAAATATTTGAAAGGAAGATTATGCTTGGCCCCTATTCTCTCCTTACTTGACCTACATCAACCTTTCGAATTGATGATAGATGCATCTAAGTATGCCATGGGAGTTTTTATCATGCAACATGGCCACCTTGTTGCATATCATAGTGAAACATTCAATGACATAGTCAGGAAGTACCCAACATATGATAAGGATATTTATGCCATTATATAATCCCGTAAAAAGGAAACACTACATTCTAGGGAAGGATACAATCATCCACACAAACCATAGGCCATTGGAGTTCCTTTAGACATAGAGAAAGCTAAGGAATGAGAGACACCAAGTGGGCCACATACCTATAATAGTTCCACTTGATAATAAAACATAAGAATGGAAGTTCCAATTCAACATCATATTTCCCAATGCACCCTCCAATTGTAGCCCTCAAAACTATCCTTGACCTATGTGGACATGAGACTTCTAGTTGGTGCACTTTGTATGAGATGGATCTTGACATTTTAAAGACATCTCGAAGCTCTCCAGGGGCACACGTGTCCATGATTTCTATCTACAAGATAACCTCCTCTGCCACATGGGACACATATGTGTTCTAGCTATTGAACAATAAAAGATGATATGGGAGGCACACTTTAGCAGGATAGTTGGACACTTTGGCATGGAAAAACACTGGCACTACTCCAAAAGAACTTTTACGGCCCAATCTATAGAATGATGTGGTTAAGTACATCAAGTCTTGCACCCCCTATGCAATTTAATAAGAAATAAGGATTGTATACACCATTTCCAGAACTAACCAAGCCTTGGGCCTCCATCTCAATGAACTTCCTCTCAGGTTTGGAAAATTTGAAACATGGAAATGATTGTGTTTTGTTGTAGTTGATTAGTTTTCTAAAATGGCTATAATGATTTCTTGTGAGAAAAATATTTCTATTGAAGAAATTGTTAAACTCTATTTTATTCATGTGTAGATCACTTTTGGGATACCCAAGTCTATCATTTCCAATAGAGATAACAGGTTCTTTAGCATCTTCTGGTCCACCCTATTGGAAATTATCGACACTAAGTTGATGAAGTCCACAACCTTCCACACATAGAGTGATGGATAGATAGAGGTGGTGAATCACTTGATTGTCCACATGCTTCGTATGTATCACTCCAAACACCCATGTACGTGGGATGAGGCCCTCCCTTACATACAACATGGATACAATTGGGACCTACACAACTCCACAAAGCACAATCCATTTCAAATTTGTTATGGGTTCTAGCCTATGATACCCATTAATGTGTGCATTCCGGTGCATACAATGGAATACAAACCTCATGGAAGAATTGAAGCAAAAAGACAATAAGGTTCATTGAAGATTCGGTATACTCAATAACAGGTTTATGATATTTTATAGAATATTAACACAAAGTATAAAGAACACCATGATCAACACAGGGTTCCACATCATTTTCAGGTAGGAGATAAGGTTTGGTTGCAACTTCATAAGGAAATAATTGTAGGTCCACATAGAAAAATTTGACCTCTATGGTATGGTCCCTACACTGTCACCAAGAAAGTGGGAGAAAATGCTTTCGAGTTAAATCTTCCACCCTACCTTGGTCTGCATCCTATCTTCAATGTGGACCTCCTCAAACCATATCATCCACCTCTATTGGACACCTTAGTTGTAGCAGAATAGTTGGACATATCTAAACTCAACCCAGAAATATTTTCTCCAGTTGAAGAAGACCATATTGTGGACACTTGCACCAAGACCACCAGAGGATGTCCTATTCAGCTCTATTGGGTGATCAAGAAAGGAAATTTCAGTCATCAAGGTGAATGGCTCACCGAATACCAAATCAAGAAATAGTTCCCACACTTGATTAGACTCCTTGGCACAATGGGGACCATTTCTTTTGAAGGAGGAAGGAATGATCCAAACAACAATCTAGGAAGCAATTGTATTAGGAAACTTCCGGGATCCGTAAATTTTTCACTTTGTAGCTTGATTGAATCCTTTCAAAATGTGTCGGAATTATTGGAACATGTAGAATATGGTGAAGAGGTGTGGAATTGTTTTTGGGAAAATTTGACCCTAGTAATCCTCTCCTAAAGGCCTCAAAACTCAATTTTTGTAGTGATGTATAAAAATAGTAATTTCATGATATTTTCACATATGTAATTTATGGAAGATGAACCACCTCATCTCCCTTGAGATTCGTGAATTCCACATTCTTCTAGATATATCTTTATATTTCTATAATTATGTATATAAGTATATGTAACCAAAAGGGAATAACACACATCTCCCTTCTTGAGATAGCTAATGTAATCATAGTCTTCTAAGCAATATACATATCTTTTCAAAGATAGTTTTATTGTATACATCTACCACAATTTTTATTATATCCTTTAATCCAAAACCCATAAGTTTTGGATCATAGAAGCCCCATATAACTAATATCACCTAGCCAAATTGATCATACATATATTCAAGTTTCTCCACATGATTTCTTTACACTATTAAATAACTATCAATGTTTATGGTGAATTTCAATTAGTGTTAATAAGATGAAATACCAAAAACTCAAATAAGACAAGGTTTAGTGGTATCTCTGTATTTGAAATCCGCAATGTCAAGATGGTTGAGTACACGAAAAAGGAAATATTTTCCTTCTTTTATGAAGTGATAAGACATGTGTACAAACACAACTAACCAAACATATATTAGATAAAGATGTAACGACTTGCTCAAAAATGATCGGGCCCGAGGGTGTCAACTTGTGTTATACAATTAAATGATATAATGGTAAAATAAGATAAATGAAAATGATTTAAAACTTAAAAGGGATGGAAATATCTTTCTCGAATTATAGGTGGCCAGTGCTAGGTGCGTGCAAGCTAAAATCCTCAAAGTAGTCGTACGAAAACTCCTCTGTAACTTCTCATTCTTCTTGTGTGACCTCAAGATGCTTACAAGAGATTTGTATAACATTTAATGGATTGAAATATGTATTGAGGAATTATGGAGGCTAGTGGCGATGTTGTTTGGTTGAATAACATGACAGAGCTTCGCTCTGATGGTTATGGATCACTGAATCATGAGCTTTAATTTTGTGTTTATAATCATATCATCGACAATCTCAAAATTCATGGAAAACATCTTAGAAGTGGTTTTAACCACTTCCAAGTTGGGATTTCTCGGGTGGGGATGTGAGGTAATGTTGTTGGGATGTTAAGAGGTTGGGTAATGGGGTAAAATTGTTTTAGATGGGTTAGTGGTGGTTAATAAGGTTAAGGTAGGTAAGTAAGGTTTACGAGAGGTAAAAAAGATGATTTTATAGGGGCGAGGGTAGTGGTGTAGGCTAGGTTAGAATGATAGGTTGAATTATTTATGTGTGTGGGTGTAAGCGGGCCACCTAGGGTGTCATAATCAATGAATCCCAAAATAAAAATTAAAAAATTTCAAGAATAAAAATGTTAGTGTTTCTAGATTATAGGGGTACATGTGCCATCATTTAATTAATGTAGGTTTTAAAGGCCTCAAGTAAATAATAAAATTGGGACAAATTGAACATAAATATTTTAAGGACTTTCCACATGATTTTGCAACATCAATAAACAAGAGCATGCAAAGCGGCAGTTCTTTCCTACGAGGTTGCGATGTGTTTGTTGGATTAATATAAGTTAATAGTTGTTGATTGATGTAAAAAAAGTGTGTTTGTGCAGGTATGTAGTAAATTTTGAGAAGTCATTTGCCCAAAGTTGAAGGTGTTATTACAAATAATGTTGAAGAGGGTATTGGTGTAAAGAAGGTTAGTGGAAAGGATATTGAGCAGAGAATGTTGAAGAGAGTATTAGTGAAAAGAAGGTTAGTGGACAGGATATTGAGCATAATTTGTGTAGAAGGAATTGTCTACAACCAACCTTGTCGATAAGTACTTTTGGTGAGATGAGACTCATCAAATTTAATCTCGAAAAAAATTTTTTTTCTGAGAATATTCCCCTAATTTTATGGCCTGAGTTATCTTTCATGCATCTAATCAGGATTTTTTGGAATATCAAAAATTGAAAAATGATCACATCGTACAAGAAAGAAAAGAATCAAACATAAACTTTGGAAATAATGTTGTATATTTTTTATTCTTTTATGCCAAAATAATATGTATAACCCTAAATATGCCCCTAGTACATGAGATCCGTAATTCTTCTTGTAATTTTCCACTACTACTAAATTGCAGAGCCATCTTAAAATGTCTATAGAAATTGAAGAAGAAGAAGAAGAAGAGAGTGTAATGTCCCCTTTTCTGTGCCAAAGGCCGAAAGGCTAGGTCGAGTCCAAGTCGTGGTCAGGACCCAAGGAGTTGTGAACCTTTGGGGGATTTTGAGAAGGGGCCACATGGTACTAATATTCACGTTTTGCATTTGGGGGTCACTTTTGGACCATGGCGATGAAAGGGGAAAAGTAACTTAAGTCACTTTATTTCTTGGCCCTTCCATAGAAAGAAATGCATATTGGGTCTATTGGGGCTCGTTTACCAAGGAGAAGTAAATAAGGAGTGGGGAGAGTAAGGAAAGGCACTTTTTGTCGCATACTCTTAGCCTTGTCTCGTGAAGTTATTGTTTTTGTGTTTCTACTGACTTGTGGAGTCAAATCCCACAGAGACCCTAGCTTCGGTGGTGAGACACCCATCCCTAGCTAGCATGGCATTCTTTGGTAGTGAAAGATCTACCCTATTCTATCATCTTGGAGCCATTTTATGGGCATGTCTATAGAGATATTTCGGAGGATCGGAGGAAGGGTTTCGAGGATTTTGGGGCTTTTGGGAAGACAATCAGAGGGGCTCTAGATCCAACTCACGACAACCATCTAGACTAGGCGTGGCAGCACACAAAAGGCATCTCCCTCATTTCTCGACTCCATTCCTAGCGTGGTGACTCGTAGCCTCTATTTGGGGTTTTCCGGTTGGTCGGGTCGAGATCTGCTGCGGTGGCAAGTGCTTATTCCCTACATCTGCCATTGTTGTTTTCAAGGACCCTTATTTTCTTCTTGTATTTAGAGGGTTGCGGATCTCTTTAGTTGACTAGCCACCTAGGTTTTTTTACCTCGTGGGGCAAAGCAATATATTATTCCATAAAATATCTGCATAGTGTTTATTATTATTATTACAAGCTTCGCTTGTAATTTCATGCACTATGGGAAAATATTTTGTGTGATATCAATTCAATACCATTCTTTGTCCTAGCTTGACATTTTCATTAAAAATCGAGTATTTTACTTTGCTGTAAATTTTTGATATTTTGTGAATTTTTAAAGAAATGCCCTTCTAGGGATATTTCAGTGGTATCAGAGTTGTTGTTCCTCGAGCCTATGTTGGTTTAATATGGCAATTTGGAAAGATCTCAAAGGGGGTTTTATGAAGGAAATGTTCACCAACATGGTGAAACAACAGGAAGCCACTAACATTTATTTGAGTCATCTCACTCAGAATGTGAATCAAAGCATACCTAGGGACAATAAGGAACATGGTGAGAACGGTGATAGAGGGTGGCCAATAGAGGTGATTGATGAAGATTCTTGTTGGAGGAAGTACCAATCTTTGAGTAGGGGTTTGAGAGATAATATGCCATTTCCAAATTATTTCATGATGAAGATTGGTAGCAAGCCCAAACGGGGTCATCATATGTTAGTACCTGAATCACAAAGGAACTCATTTGTAGAAGAAGCTTATAAACACAAGGGTATGATTTCCATTGAGAAAAATAAGTACATTAGTGAAACTTTACTTGTTAAAGAAATTATTCCAGCTTAGGAGAAGAAACTTGTTTGTGCAAGCAAGGAGGATGTAATGGAAACTCGTAAAAGTGTGAGGAAGGGAATAGCACAACTAGATCTGCTAGGTTGATTTGCAACTCAAACAAGATAGCAAATACAAGAGTTCAAGGAAATGATGAGGGCAAGTGATGCGAGGAAGAATACACCCCCAAAATAAGACTCTATGGAGCAGTTGGCACATGAGGAGGAGCCTCACATGGACAGTGTAAAATTATAACTGTTGTAATTTCCAAACCAACAAATTTTGATCGAGTTTTCAAATACTTTCAACAAGAACTGGGCAACATTGTTGGGGAAGCTCAACATATGTCTATCTTGAACACATGAAGGACATTGATGGCCTTGAAGGGTATGAAGAGAAAACTAATGTGTCTTATTTATTGTCACCTCTTCCAATTTACTTCCGTCATGAGATACATGGTATGGTAGATGATGAAGTCTTCATCATGGAGTTTTTTGTACCATTGCTCCAACTATGTGTATATGAGCATCGGTGGATGATATATGGTGGCACGTTTTAGCTCACTTAATAAATACAAGGGTTCGGGGCATTATAAGCTATGGGATCACGGTAATATGTGGCGGTTATCCAAAACTAACAATTTTGATGTTGAAAACTTTGTGACTGATTTCATAAGCCAAAGAAAGAATTAAAATGTGTCTTTTGGGATTATAAGGGTTGGTAAGCATGATTTCTTCATTGGGGACTCCTAGTGTAAGTAGGAGACTAACTCTCAAGGTACTAGCATTGGTTTTCGATTGCTAAAAAGGGTAAGAGAATATTTTTAATCATCTTCACTGTTTGGTGTATAACATGATTGTCATAAAGAGAGGAGAAAGTGTTTTAATAATAGAGCCCATGAATGATTTTTATACCAGCTACATAGTGGAACCCTTGGAAGGGTTAGTGGGGGCATTTGGTCCTCAAAGTGCTCAAAGAATCAAGGTGTCCTTTTCTGTTAAAAAAGAAGAGTTAAATTCAAGGTGCATTCATGACTTTAGCATCCTAAGGTATGAGAATGGTTACCATCTTCCTAGCTTGTTGAGTTATCCTATGTTGTTGCCATGTTTCTATTATTTGGGACAACATTTATATGCTTGAATGATTGGGGAAGACTATTTCATAATCACGTCTCAAAGTATGTTAGATGGGATAAACACATCCTCCATTCACATTGCTCTTGATTCAGCTAATAAGCATATGTTGGCAAAGAAAACAATGCAGGAGCCCATGATAGTGAAAGGACATGAGGTATGGGGTATATTTATTGTGGTTGAATTTGCTAGAGGTAAGACTATTTTGGGATGCAATGGTTGCATGATGTTAAGGAAAACGATGATGCATGGGTTGAAAAATCAAAGGAGAATGAATATGTTGATCCTATATCAGAAATTATGAGTTGCAAAGGTATGATTATCAGCCCCAATTATGCTATTTTAGATGTGTTGTCTTCTCTCATGGCGAGAATCCATGGGTACAACAAAGCGTATGAAGTTCCTTATGATAAAGTTTATGGATGTATGAGTTCTAATATTGATTTCCCTTTCTCTTGAATTTACGGTGAAATGAAAATATGGGGAAAGAGAATAAAGTGTGATGAGGGAGCAGCCATGTGTATTCCCAACATATAGGGAATTGATGAGTTATGTCCATGGAAAGATATGTCTTGCACAAAGAAGGTAACTCATTTCTTTATTATCATTAAGAGATGTGAAGTACTTGAATGTGTTTGTACATTTGGGTTACTTGGAGTTGGAGTCATTCATTGGACATATTGGCTTCCATCTTTTGGGAAATTTGTATTCATCCCTCATGTGGATAAACCAAAATTTTCAAGGAAAACAAAGAAATCAGATTTCATGGTATACAAGGGCAGTGTTAGTGCAGAATCACATCACCCCCAACTAAGCTCTAAAAGATCTACTTTTCTAAGGAAGGCTCATTCACTTTGATTGAATAACATTGAACTTTCCCCAAGGTGTGGGACCTTGCAAAAATGGGAAATCTCTCTAGATTGAAGGTTGGTTCCTTATTCCTCTGTTCAGGTGCATACGTGAGGATTTGTAGAGGATCTATTTCTTATACCTAGTCTAAACTTGCCAAGGGGATAGGGATAAAAGAATGCAGGAAATAAGAAATAACTAAACTACCAGGTGATGCACCAAAGGAATGATGAACACTTAGTTTACCTTTGACACAAATTGATAAAATGCATACAATAAACAAACACATAGCCAGATCTGTAATGAGAGACCAAATAGAAGAAAAAGAAACAAGAAGGATCTAAAATCGATCACAAACGTATTTTATTACTCTATAGATTGATATAGTTCATTACAGAATAGCCGAAAGGCAGAAATGTATTACAATTTTAATGGAAGGCCTGAACCCCACAAATCCTTTGCTAGAAGGAGAAGGGAGCCTACAAAACTAAGAATATCCAACCCTTTACAATGAATCCTGCCCCAAATTTATAGATTCAATCGGAGAGAAGAAAGAGAGAGAGAGAGAGAGAGAGAGAGAGAGAGAGAGAAGCGGGAAAATGTAGGTCGAAGCTCAACCACCATTGTTAATGCTTCTGCTAAAATCTTCCCCCGAATCCATCTTCTTTGCATCGATCCTTGGTTTGACACCTTGAAGGAAGAGGAAATGGTGGAAATAGATCGAATCCGATCTAGTTGTTGAGACTGATGATCCTACATTGAAAGCTTGAAGACATTTCTCCATTTTTCCTCCACCTAACTTCCCAAAAATTAAAGTTTCAAACTCCCATGGCATAGAAGAGATCGAGATCTTTCCAATGGTGTCATATTTTTAATATTTCAAGCCCTGGGTCGAAAGATATGCCCCTTTGAAGTTTTAATCGATTCCGTACAAATGGGCGGGATTGAAAAATGGGTCCCCCTTTTGGATTGGGACATGTGGCGGCCAGATTGGAACAAAATTTAGGCCCATGGGTTTACAATTCACCTTTTATCCTTTTGCGCAAAAATTACAAAACTTAAAAAATTCCCACAGCCTCAAAGCTCCGCACGGACACGTGGCTCCTTTTGGTTCGATGGGAAATGCATTCCCATTTTTACCTTTATGCCTTTTGGGCAAAAGGAAAATTTTCAGCTTTTCCCCGACTCCCCACCTTGGCTTTGACTCAAGTCTAAATGTTGACTTTTTCCTTGGGTGGAGTTGCGGGCCATTTTGCAACTTTTACTCCTTTTGAGGTAACAAGGGCAAAAATCAACCTTTTCCCTGATTGTCCACTTTCCCTTGGGACAAGTGTCACTATACCACTCACTCAGAAACCTTTTCTCCATTTTACCCTTGAAACAATGCCCTTAAGACACTTGGCAGCCTCTTGGTCTGCTTATGCATTGACTATTCAACTAACCTTGCCCCCTTTGAGGTACACGTGGAGGCACCGCGCTTGTTTGCAAACCCAACCCAAAGTTGCCTTTGGAGGAGCGTCGAGTTGACACTTGTTGGCCTCGCTACTCTATGGAATTTTCAATGGTTCCTCTCATTTTTAGGCTTTGGGCTACGTGGCGAGCTCGTGCTCATTTGGGTCTCCGCCTTTGGACCAACTCTTGGAAATGCGCTAGGCTGACACTTGGCACTCTCCACTTACACTTCTATACTTAGCCAATTTTGAAGCTTTTCCTCTCTGCCCCTTGACTCTCTTTGACCATTTGCTACGTGGAGGGCCGGCACAAGTTTGAGTTCCTCCCTTTGGATTCACTTTGAGAGAAGCGTCGTTAGGACACGTGGTATCTTCCGCCTCCTCCATACTTAGTTATTTTTGGTCCTTCCTTGAACCGTTTGAGCCCAAGGACATCGAATCTTCATTGTTCTTCTTTCTTCTTACTTCTAGCTCCTTTGTAGCATCTTCCTTGCTTTTCCAACCCTACTATTTGATGGTTCTACCTACCTGTAACTTGGAGAATGGATTTAAAGCGTAGAGATGGCCCGACGAAATGCTTCTTTCTGTACAGGATCCTTTGCTCTTTCTTCATCTCCGCCACTTCATTGCTGAATCTTTTTTGCAACCAATTATAGGATTTGAATGTGTTTTCTCGGGTTCCTTCTATGCGGGGTCGTGATTCGATCCAATATTCAGCTCGGGGTGAAATATGGATAGCAATTTGGTGACTCATGGGGACATCTACCTGCTAGATGAAGAGATCAGTTGCCTTGTCATATCTGTTGGGTGTGGAGTCAAGAATAATAGGCTGATACTATTTCTTCCTTTGGTTTCACAACCAGATCCTGTGCTCTCAAATTTCATAAGAAAATATCGAAATGAAGATTTCTGAGAGTAGAAAATTATTTTAAAATAGGGCTTCATCTATTTTTCGAATGAATTACACAAGAGCAACAAAACAACACCACGACTATGTACAAAAATAAATCATACATGTTCCAAAATGGAACATGCAGAGCGTATGCAAAGAACTTAGGAGAAAAGTAATCTACACTACAACAAGACAATGTGTAGAAGCACTTAGAGGAAAGAGAAACTAAACTAATATGTACATGGTGAGACTTCCTTTTTAGTAGCAGTGCTTAAGATAGATCCCGTTTACTGGAATCTGTAACTCTTCACCCTCCAATGTAGACAATTGGAAAGCATTACTAATTTTACATCTTGTTATCATATAGGGTCCACTCAGATGGCATCAAACTTAGAATGTCTCCTTGGTTCGATCTGCATCCCATTTCAAAACTAGGTCCCTTCCTGGAAGGTCCTTGCTCTAGCCTTCTTGTCAAAGCATATTTTAATTGAGGCCTGATCCTTTTCCATTGTTTGAAGTGCATGCTCTCTGGTTTCTTCTAATTCCATCAACTCTACATACCTAGCCTCCATTGGTCCAAATTCAGACATCTCCAGTTGCTTCACAAGCTCCAATGTTGGTAATTCAAGTGATATAGGAAACACTGCTTCTTTCCCATAGACAAGCTTGAATGGGGAGCTGCCTGTAGATCTCTTGGGTGTTATTCTATCAGCCCATAAGGCCATTTTGAGCTTTGTGTGCCAGGTCCTCTGATTCTCATTGAGATTTCTTCTGATGATCTTCAGCAGGTTTTTGTTTGTAGACTCAGCCTGGCCATTACCTTGAGGGTAATAGTTTGATGAAGTACTCAAATAAGTCCCATTTTTAATAGCCCATCCTGTGATCTTGGAACCTATAAATGCTAATGCATTTTCTGATATGATGGTGGTTGGTACCCCAAATCTGGTCACTATCCCTTCATAGAAATCCAAGATACTAGACTCATTTGCTTCTTTGAGTGCCACTACCTCGGTCCACTTGGTGAAATAAGCAGTTGATATCAGGATCCATTTGTTACCTTGGCTTGAGTTTGGGTTGATGACTCTAATTAATTCCAATTCCCATTACATAAAAGGTTGGTGTTGAGATTGGGTGCGATGGAAGTGCTTTAGCCTTTCCTTGCCTTTGAAGAATGCACAATTCTTGCACCTTTTGATCCATGTGTAGCAGTCACTAAACACTCTGGGCCAATAATATCCTGCTTTCATGATTTTGAGTGTTGTCACTCTTGGAGAAAAATGGCCTCAGCTGCTTTGACATGGAATTCTTGTAGCACTCTCTCCACTTGATCTATCCCAATGCATCTCAATAAGAATACCATTGACATCTCTTTTGAACAAGACACCATCAATAAGAACATATGGGATGGCCTGTAGCCTGAAATTCCTTCTTTTTGCTTTACTCATCCCATGAGGACATAGACCTGTTTGAAGGAAGTGCACCATGTCTTGGGTCCAACAAGGAGCAGGTATATCATCTCTCCCTTCTTATTGATCATCTTGTAGAGTAAAGGCTAATTTCTCACACAAGCCCTCCCACGGACCAACTTGGTGACCCTAATCTCGATGTCATATTCCATGACATGAGTAATCCACCTTACACATTTTGCATTCAAAACCTTGCTGAGGAGGAATTCTTTGACTCCTGCATGGGAGACCAATAGTTGAATTTTGTTGTTTTAAACTAAATTCTTAAACTTCTTTAGTCCCCTGATCACCGCCAAGACTTGCTTCTCAATGAAGGAATACCTTACCTCCAGTCTTTCGGACTACGACCAGAAGAAAGAAATTGGTTGTTCTGAGCTTTCTTTGTTCTGTTGAACCAAGATTACAGAGATAGTGTCACTGCCACCAAAGGCATACAATATGAAGTCCTTGGAGAAATCTGGATTTACAAGAGTTAGGGCCTATGATATGGCCTCTTTGATGGCTTCAAAGCTTTACTTTCCTTTAATTGTCCATATGAATGTTAATCTCTTCTTCAGCATCAGCGTTATTGGCTTAACTAGAGAAACAAAGTTTGGATCTTCCCAAGAAGCTTTGAAGAGCCTTCTTGTGGCTTGGCAATGGTAGTGCTTTTATTGCTTCAACTCTCTCTGGGTCAATTTCCAAACCCTCCTTAGACACAATATGGCCTAAAATCCTGCCATCATGGGCCAAGAATATGCACTTTTTAGGGTTTAAAGATACCCCAAATATTTTACATCTTTGAAACACTTGCCTCAGGTTAAACAAATGGTATGTTGCATTCTTAGAGAACATAGTGATGTCATCCAGGTAGATCAACACTATTTTGTTGATTAGCCCTTTAAATGCCATATCCATGGCTCTTTGGAAAGTAGCACCAACATTAGATAGTCCAAATGGCATTTTTTGTATGCATAGGTGCCCCATTTGGTGGTGAAGGCAGTTTTGAACTGATCATCTTCTTTCACCATGATCTGATTGTATCCTGAGTAGCCATCTAAGAGAGAATCTCTCTGACCCAGACACTACTTGTAAGATTTGTTCCATTGAAGGGAGTGGGTAGTGATCTTTAAGAGAGGCTCTATTCAAATCCTTGAAGTCAACACACAACCTGATTTCTCCATTTTTCTTTCTGACTAGGACCAGATTTGCAACCCAACTTGAGTGTTTAATTGGAAATATGATGCTTGCCTCTATTAGCTTGTTCAGCTCCCTTTTCATTAGAGGCTCAATATGTGGGTTGACTGGCCTCTACTTCTGCCTGGTAGGTTGAGCAACTGGATCCAATTCAATTGTGTGTTGTGCTAGTTTTGGATTAAAACCCCTTAAGTCCTCATAACTCCAAGAAAACACATCAAGGAATTCTTGGCAAAGTTGTATGAATTCATACCTTTCCTGCTCGGTGGCCACCTTGCCAATTTGAAGTGTTTTGTCTTCTCCAACTGGGATTGACTCTGAATCTTCTCCTTTGATCTATATGTTGGATTTCTCCTTTCTGAATTGATTGTTAGGATTGAAAATAGATTCCAGTGTTACTAAGCCTTTGGGAAGCTTGTTTGTATGTAGTTGTACTATTTGATTTCCATATTGTTGTCCCAATCTACTTTGATTATTAGCTGAGAATTCAGCTTCTTCTTGCAAAAAATTAATGATCTGTTGATCATTTTCAAACACCTGCCAACATGTATTATTATCTGGCACTTTTGGTCTCACAACCACATGGATATGTGGTTGTCCTTTGTCTCTCTTGATGTTGTCCACCACATCAAAGGCTACTCCAACTGCTGCAAGTCTATCAGCAGCTTCATTTTCTTTCCTAGGTATGGACATAATGTTGAAGGCTTCGAAATCCTCCATGAGGTCCCATACTCTATTCTTATAGTTCTTGAGTAGGTCATTCTTGACAGCATTAAGTCCTTTGAATTGATTAGCAACCAATTCACTATCACCAAACACCTTCAAATTCTTGATCCCCATCTTCCTTGCCCATTGAAGACCTTGGACTAAAGCCTCATATTCAGTTGTGTTATTTGAGCAAGAAAAATGAAATCTAAAGGCTGAATAATACTTCATACCTTTGGGAGACACAATCATAGCTCCTCCTCCAGCTCCTTGTCTACTCCTTGAACCATCAAAGAATAATTTCCATACCTCATGTTCATCTTTATGTTCTGGCTTGGTTAAAGTAGGAAGAGGGTGATTTTCTTCATGTAAAAGGTATACACCCAGCTCAGATTATTCCATTTCTTTATAGGGGTCAAAAGCATGTCTTTTTTTGACCCACTCATCTAGAGTCAAGTTTGGGATACATTCCAACTTGGTATTTGCTTCATTAGTGCTTAGGAGGTCTTCTTGATCAAAAGTTGAGTAGTTGGCATTAATTGGGCTAGGCACATAAGTTTCAATATGATAGTCTGCAATGGGTTCAGATCTGACTGTGGCCTTTTCCCCATACCTTGTCTTAAAGAGAATATGTGACCAATCGGTAGACATGTAGCCTTGATTTTGGCGGTGAAGTCCTTAGACAAACACATTGCAAAATGTGGCGGAAAATCTATGATTGACACATTTTGCAAGACAATCACATTGAAGCAGGCATGTAGGGTGAGGCTCAGATCTTTGATGATTCCCATAGTGGTCACTGTTGTCCCATATAATTAGACTACTCCTATAGAGATAACCTCATATTGGAGACCCAACTGGTTGGCTATCTGTTTGGGCATCACAGAACTACTAGCCCCAAAATCAATCATACAATTGTGCACTAATTTGTCTCCAATAATTAATGAGACATAGAATGGAGGGGGTCTCAATTTCTTACCTTGTTTTTCTCCTTGGTTCTTCTCAGGTTGAACTACATTGGCGAGCACTCTCTCTTGCTGATTAGGGGTTGATTTGAACTTGACCAATTCTGCATGGCAGTCTGTAACAGATCCCTCTACCCTAGAATGGCCAATGACTCCCATAGTGAAATGTTCACACTTTTCCTCTTCATTTTCTCAATAATATTGAATGAGCTATCTTTTTTTTGCCCCTTCCCAGACACATTTCTTTCTTACACATGGGCTGTTACAACCGGTGCCTGGCTGGATTTGGAAGGTGGCTTGGATTGGTTCTACATGTTGGGAGTTACACTTGGAACACCAGGACCTTGTGGAGTGATGGAAGGTTGAGGGTTACCTAATTTTAGTGGTTGGCCCTCTCCAATGCTTCTCTTTTTGGACCATGTATTGGCAGCCACACTTTGAGGAGGGAACTGATTCGTCCCACGAGAAGACTTGACTTGCTAATTTACAAGCATGGTCTCTTCTACAGGTTCACCTTGTTGAGCTCCTTGCTATTGATCTCCTTCCTGACTAGGCTCTTATGACGTCATATTGTTCCGCACCATTAGAGGTTGATTCAGAGCACCATTAAAACACATGGATTGGTTATGTGGCTAAATGCATGGAAAACACCAATCATATTCTGTGCCATATTGTTTCGCAGGGACCAATGCCTTTGATGTTGAGGTTGTATTTGGATCATAAGACCTAAAAGGTCTAGAAGCTTGAGGTTGTCCTTGATTTTGATTTTGATTTGCAGTCTGAGGTGGTGGCCTATTCTTGGTATTGGGGTCTAGTTTGATATTGAGCCTGAGACTGATATGGCCTGGAGCTTTGTGCCTGCTACCTCTTGATGGTCACTAGTTCATTTCCTAGGTTTTACAATTGCTTCATCACTTCTGAAGCTCTTTAGAGGTGTTGGATGATGAAGTGGAAGCTTCAACTGAGCTTTGACTCCTGGGGGTGGGTATAGGAGCTAATGTAGGTGTTTGGTTAGTATATGGGCTTCCTAACTCAGGGTATAGAGGCATAGATGGCCTAGGAGCTATTTTTCCGGCCTGAATCAAATAGTTCTCAACCCCTATGGAAAGGCTATAGGTTGTTGGTAGTGTAGTGCCTCCCATTGACTGAATCATTAGAGAAATATCAGAATTTAAAGCCCTAAGAAAGTATAGGAAGGCACCTTCATTTGTGGGATTTACTGTTGTTGGAATCCTATCCCAGGTTCGCTAGAATCTAAGGTTGAAGTCAGTCAAGTTGTTCATTTGGGGCTCTCTTGATAGTTGTTAGTTGCTCCAACAAAGAAAAATTGTCACCTTTCTCTCCAAACTGGTTGTGAAGAGTGGTGCATAGCTGATTCTAATTTTGAATAGAGCCTTCCTTAAGACTCCTAAACTATTGTGAAGCCTTACCTTTGAGTGAAGAGGTGAGTGGCTTGACTACTATGCCCATTTCATGGATTGTGTAGACATTTGCAATATCTTTGACATGATCACACGGAGAAGTTTGGTTTTCCCAAAGTGAAATATGGGTTGCTTTAATACTACAATAGGAACTAGGTTTTGTGCAATCAAGGTGATTGGACTACTATCGGTGAATTTGACATATGGATTTGGTTGAGCCATTCGATTGGCACGAGCACTCCTTTTGATTGAATGAATGGTAGTTACTTTGGTAGGAGGTGTTGATAAAGCTCTACTTGGTGGGGATAGAGACCTCTGGACTCTTCTTCTTCTTCTTCTCCCTTTGTCGGGGATAAGTTTAAAAGAAAAATAGTCCCTCTTATCGGTTCTTGACCGTGTTTGTATTCTTCTCATGAACTTACTTGGATTGTTGAAACCAATACATTTGTTTCTTTTGGAGTAGCGGATGTACAGTTTTAAAGCTTCTTAAAATCTAGAATCACAAAAGTGTAGATCAATCTCTAATGTCATAAGATGGATACTTCTTGTCCCGCCGAGTGTGCCAAAACTATTAGTGCAGAATCACAGACGCCCCAACTGAGCTCTAAAAGATTTGCTTTTCTAAGGCAGGTTCATTTGGTGTGATTGCATAACATTGAACTTTCCCCAAGGTGTGGGACCTTGCAAAAATGGGAAAGCTCTCCAGATTGAAGGTTGGTTCCTTATTCCTTTGTTTAGGTGCATACATGAGGATTTGCAGAGGATCTATTTCTTATACCTAGTCTAAACTTACCAAGGGGACAAGGATAAAAGAATATAGGAAATAAGAAATAACTAAACTACCAGGTGATGCACCAAAGGAATGATGAACACTTAGTTTACCTTCGACACGAACCAATAAAATGCATACAATAAACAAGCACAGATAGCCAGATCTGTAATGAGAGACTAGATAGAAGCAAAAGAAACAAGAAGGATCTAAAATCAATCACAAACGTATTTTATTGCTCTATAGATTGATACAGTTCATTACAGAATAGCTGAAAGGTAGAAACGTATTACAATTTTAATGGAAGTATTGAACCCCAAAAATCATTTACTAGAAGGATAAGGGAGCCTACAAAACTAAGAATATCCAACCCTTTACAATGAATCCTACCCCAAATTTATAGATTTGATCGCAGAGAAGAAAGAGAGAGAGAGAGAAGCAAGAAAATGCATGTCGAAGCTCAACCACTTGTTTTTAATGCTTTTGCTAAAATCTACCCTGAATCCATCTTCTTTGCATCGATCCTTGGTTCGGTGCCTTGAAGGAAGAGGAAACGAGCGGAAATAGATTGAATCGATCTAGTTGTTGAGACTGATGATCCTGCATTGAAAGCTCAAAGACATTTATCCATTTTTCTCTACTTAACTTCCCAAAAATTAAAGTTTAGACTCCCATGGTGTAGAAGAGATTGAGATCTTTCCAATGGTGTTAGATTTGCAATATTTTGAGCCTTGGGTCGAAAGATATGCCCCTTTGAAGTTTGAATCGATTTTGTACAAATGGGTGGGAAAAAAATTAAAAAATGGGTCCCCCTTTTGGATTGGGACACGTGGCGGCCAGATTGGAACAAAATTCGGGCCCACGGGTCGAAATTTACCTTTATCCTTTTGCGAAAAAAAAATGCAAAACTTAAAAATTCCCACAGCCCCGAAGCTCCGCACGGACACGTGGCTCCTTTTGGTTGGATGGGAAATGTGCTCCCATTTTTACCTTTATGCCTTTTGGGTGAAAGGAAAATTTTCACCTTTTCCCTTGACTCCCCGCCTTGGCTTTGACTTGGGTCTAAATGCTGACTTTTCCTTGGGTGGAGTTACGGGCCATTTTGTAACTTTTACTCCCTTTTGAGGTAACAAGGGGCAAAAATCAACTTTTTCCCCGATTGCTCGCTTTCCCTTGGGACACGTGTCACTTTGGCACTCACTCGGGAACATTTTCTCCATTTTACCCTTGAAACAACGCCCTTAAGACACTTGGCAGCCTCCGCTGGTCGCTTATGCATTGAATATTCAACTAACCTTTCCCCCTTTGAGGTACACGTGGAGGCACCACGCTTGTTTGCAAACTTGACCCAAAGTTACCTTTGGAGGAGTGTCGAGTTGACACTTGTCGGCCTCCGCTACTCTGTGGAATTTTTAATAGTTCCTCTCATTTTTAGGATTTGGGCTACGTGGCAAGCTCGCTCGTCGGATCTCCGCCTTTAGACCAACTCTTGGAAATGCACCAGGCTGACACTTGGCACTCTCCGCTTAAACTTCTATACTTATCCAATTTTGAAGTTTTTCCTCTCCACCCTTGACTCTCTTTGACCATTTGCTACATGGAGGGCTGGTGCAAGTTTGAGTTCCTCCCTTTGGATTCACTTTGAGAGAAGCATCGTTAGGACACGTGGTCTCTTCCAGTTGCCTCCTCCATACTTAGTTGTTTTTGGGCCTTTCCTAAACCGTTTCGAGCCCGAGGATGTTGAATCTTCATCGTTCTTCTTTCTTCTTACTTGGCTCCTTTGTAGCATCTTCCCTACTTGTCCAACCCTATTATTTGATGGTTCTTCCTACTTGTAACTTGGAGAATGGATTTAAAGCATAGAGACGTCCCGACAGAGTCGCTTCTTTCTGTACAAGATCCTTTGCTCTTTCTTCATCTCTGCCACTTCGTTGTTGAATCTTTTTTTGCAACCAATTATAGGATTTGAATGTGTTTTCTTAGGTTCCTTCTATGTGGGGTCGTGATTCGATCCAATATTGAGCTTAGGGTGAAATATGGATAACATGCAGATTGCAAAAGATGTTATTGGTGAAGAAAGAAGCATGTCGTTGCAGTGGTCAAATTGTGAAGGAACACAACCTCTTGTGGGTCATGGTGACATCACGAGGTATGAGTCAAGTGGGATATTCTATGACTCATATTCCGATGGGTTGTTTGCTTGTGAGATGGATGATGGAGATGGGGTTACGTTGGATAGTGCTGATGCGGGGCAGGAGAAGGAGACTTTTCCTCGGGAGATTATAGCCACATTATCTAGTACTCTAATGTACAAGGAATTTAGTATCGGAGGAGTTATACAAGGTCGAAAGTTTGAGTACTCATTGAGAGTGGGGCAACCCACAACCGTATTGATACCTCATTGGTTGAGAGGCGAGGATTATAGACGAGAGGATTTTGAGGGCCTCAATAGGGTTATAGCCAATGGAGAGTGCGTGAGGGGCACACGTCGGGTTCCCTAAGTGAGCATCATGATGGGTAACTATATAGTCACCGATGATATCCACATCATTGGTATGAGAGAGACCAACATAGCGCTGAGAGTGCAGTGGCTTCACTTCCTTGGTGAGTTTCGGACTAACTTTTAGATGATGGAGCTAAAGTTTAAATCTGAGGGTAGGAATGTGATTTTGAGGGGATTACCTAGAGGGAGCACCTAGGTTGGTTCTGTTGAGGGGATGGAGAGGACGGTCCAGCTTGGTGAAGAGTTTAATTATTGTGGATCAATGTGGAGAATGATGGATGTGGGTGTAACCAGCAATGTTACACTTGAGACAGTTACAAAGATTGGGCCTACAGGTTCAGATCATTCGAGTTTATCATTATGTTGGTCATCTAAATTTTTGGTAGACTAGAGATATCATTTGCTTGTTGAGTACTTCAAGAACTGACACTCTTGTGAGATTATGGATGGCCACATATAAGATGACAGTTACAGATTGGAGGATGAGATGATCTTCTCTCGAGGAAGATAGATCCTTGTGTCGATTCATGGTGGAGGATGGAGATATTGTGACATGTGCATTGTTCTTCCGTGATTTGGGTGCTTTAGATTCGATGAGACCTACAGGCTCATGTCGGAGAAGTTTATATGGTAGAGGTTGAGGGAGGATCTCCTCAACTTTATATAGGCATATACGGTTTGTCATTATGACAAGCCTGAGCTTACGGGACCATGTTTTTTTGAATCGACATGGGACAACACTCCTATGCTTTTGTTGTTTCTATGCCCGGTGGGCACTTCACCCACGTGTTAGTTAGTGGAGAGATGAAATTGACTCATGGTGATTCAGTAGGTTTGCATTCAGTGTAGGAGGTGGACTACGTGGAGCTGATAGTGCCGGTTGACTATCTACTAGAGTCTTGGGACTTTTCCTCCACGGGACACATCGAGATACAGTATGAGGAGCCATGCTCTCACATGAGTGCAGGTCAGGTGGGAGAGTTAGCACCATTTGTGCATAAATAGGTTATTTCACAGGCTGATTTAGGGGACCCTACAAGATTCAGAGTGAACTTTCATACCCAAGAGTTGATTGGACAGGCCATGAGTGATTCCATGATGGAAGCCTTGCATTGTTGTGGATTGGACCAATTGGAAATTTCGGTCAAATGGTACCGGTGGAGAGTTGGTTAGGGTATCATTCTATTTCACAGAAAACATTGCTCTGTACCATATGGAGGTCATGATGACGGCATGGGGTTTCTTGGTTACCTTGGATTACACGGATCCTTGGTGGATAACAGGTGAGGTGGAGAAACTTACAGTGTGGTATTCTGCTCACGCTGCAACAAAACATGATAATGTTTGGGGTCAATAATTTCTGAAGGAAAGGGGTAATGTCCCCTTTTCCTGCGCCAAAGGCCGAAGGGCCAGGTCGAGTCCAAGCCGTGGTTAGACCCAAGGAGCTGTGAACGCTGGGGGATTTTGAGAAGGGGCCGCATGGTACTAATATTCACGTTTGGCATTTAGGGGTCACTTTTGGACCATGGTGACTAAAAGGGGAAAAGTAACTTAAGTCACTTTATTTTATTGGCCCCTCCATAGAAAGAAATGTGTATTGGGTCTGTTGGGGCTCGTTTGCCGAGGAGAAGTATATAAGGAGAGGGAGAGTAAGGAAAGACACTTTTTGTTGCATACTCTTAGCCTCTTCTCGTGTAGCTACTTTTGTTGCATTTCTACAACTTGTGGAGTCAAATCCCACAGGGACCCTAGCTTCGGTGGTGAGAGACCCGTCCCTAGCTAGTAGGGAATTCTTTGGTAGTGAGAGATCTACCCTAGTCTGTCATCTTGGAGCCATTTTTTGGGCCATGCTACAGAGATATTTCCAAAGGGTTAGAGGAAGGGTTTCGAGGATTTTGGGGGCTTTCGGGAAGACAATCAGAGGGGCTCTAGATCAAACTCATGGTAGCCATCTAGGTTGGGTGTGGCAGCATGTGGAAGGCACCTCCCTCATTTCCCGACTCCATTCCTAGCATGGTGACTCATAGCCTCTATTTGGGGGTTTTCCAGTTAGTCGGGTCATATCTGCAGCCGGTAGTGTTATTCCCTACATCTGCCATTGTTGTTTTTGGGACCCTTATTTTCTTCTTGTATATAGAGGGTCACGGACCTCTGAAGTTGACTAGCCACCTAGGGCTTTATGTACCTTGTTGGGCAACAATATATTATTCCATAAAATGTCTACATAGTGTTTATTATTATTATTGTAAGCTTCCCTTGTAATTTCATGCACTGTGGGAAAATATTTTGTGTGATATCAATTCAATACCATTCGTTGTCCTAGCTGGACATTTTCATTAAAAATCAGTATTTTACTTTGCTGCAAATTTTTTATATTTTGTGCATTTTTAAAGAAATACCCTACTAGGGATATTTCAGAGAGAGTTGTAAAATCTATGAAAACCTCCGAACAAATGACCGCTGAAATTCATAAAATCCTCTATAAGTTTGACAATCACTTCTCACTTACGAGGACAATGGAGTAGTTTGTTAAGAGTTCATAAAAGTTGAACTCCAAATTCTTGAAGATGTTGCACTTGTAAAGGTGTTTCATTAATATGATGAATGTGAGGAATATCTAGACCACTTTATTGATTATATGGATAGGAAGGAAGGTATTTTGAAAGTACAAGATATAGTGAGAGCAAGAGGGAGAAGTATTTCCCAATCGAGAAGATCCCCGACTACTGAGATCGCTAGTAGACAATCTCGAGTTACCCAGGGATATCTTTTCCCTAATGTCGTGTTTACCAATTACCGACTACAACTGTCAATTTTGATTTTGTTAATGTAATTATTTTCTAGTGTATAATTCGGCATTCGGATTTACATAAGATATGATGCATTTCAGTTTCAACAGGTATGGGAATTATATCCACCATAACAAGCAAACTATTATGGCATTTTCTTAATCGTAACTCATCCACGCATTTGCTTTTACGAAGCTATAGAAAATAAAATGGATTTGTTTTCCCTTCGATAAGTGAATGGAAATGGAAGAAAATCATTTGGACATGATGAGTAGTTCATTAAAAGTTCATTCAACCACACGGTATAACATCATTGGTTCAACCCACTTCTCCGAAGACGACAACGACTTCCCTCTAGAAGAAAACTGATCGGGTGGAACACTAAGATTTTGGAAATTGTTTAAGAGGGTAGATGCATGTACAAGAAAATTTACGGAAGGGTGTGTTGGAAGATGTAAAATGTGACATGTTTAATAAATTGACAATATCACCAACACTGTTTATGTCATTGTGGCAATAAATGTTGTCATGTCATATATGTTTGGAAATTGTTGAAGGCTAAATGAATTGATAGATTGAGAGGCATTAATAAATGATAGGATACTTGGGCATTTTCATTGGTTTAAGAAATAAAGAAAATCGTATACTTCAATAAGGAAAAAAATAGTCATATTATCTTTTCTCACCAATCAAAATAACAAAAAATAATTTATTAAAAATATATTCATATAATTATATAATTTCAAATTTTATACATTAAATTTTTTGACATGAATAAAAAAATTCTTGCATTTTATTGGCTCATACTAACATTACTAATTGGATGACCTAAACCTTCGGAGGAACTAATATTCACGATTCACGAACCATTGCAAGATAAAATGAATAACAATTTTAAAGAAAGAAAATTGTCACCTTTCAAGATTCTCACAAGTACACGTGACATCATCCCATTTCAAAGAGGATGGATGAAGCTACAATTTTATCACTTACGTGATTCCTTCGGGTCTAGTGCTATGAGTTCTTGACACGTGAATCCATTTGTTCCCTCATATAAATACTTTTACTCACTAAAGTCTTTTTATTTAAAACCCGTAATTAGTAAAATTGAGAACAAGAATTCTTGAGAAAATACGAGAAAGTATGACGTTATATTCATAGAGGCTCCTTGGACTACGGTGTGTGGACTATACATGACATTAAAGTCCGATCTAAAAAGGATAATGAAATATAATTTGAGGCCAACATAAATTTACAAAGTTGACTCTTATTTAGTTTTAAATAAAATTGATTACAAAAACCTTTTCCAACTAGACTAAACATATAAACTGATAAATAAATAAAAATAAACTTGATATTAATTTTAAAAGACAAACATTCAACACCAACTTATAATATTATAATACATAGTGTTGTTTAATACTAAGTGTAGAATTTTATGTTAAAATCATAGTGTCGGGTATATTTAGTGTCAATAGCCATGCTAAACTATTGTATCCAACACCTAATAAAGCTACAATAACAATGTCTTTGGATTTATTTATAAATCATTGAGGATAAATAAGGATATATTAGTTTCAGAGGCAACTTGAGAAATAATATGACTCATAAAAGTTTTGGTAGATTTATAGAACTTAAAATAGGTCTTGTCTACACCACTTATGGTTGATAACACTTAAGCAATCCAAATGGAAAAGAATCTTATATTTCATGATTAAACCAAAAACATGAATATCAAATTCCATTTACTTGACATTATGTGAAAGAAAACAATTAGAGAGCAACCTACAAATATCATAACAAAGGTGCTTCAAAAATAAATGTTTGAAAAATTCATATTCATTCTTGTTCTCACAATAACCCATACAGATTAAGGGGAGGATTAATATTAATATACAAATTATTAGTTAATCCTAGGTGTAGGCTTGTCTTGTGGTAGAAGTCTAGCATTTATATTAAAAGATGAATTGAACATCCACATCCGTGGATTAATATAGTCACACGATTTCATTAATTTAAAATTAATGAATCCAATATAAGTAAGCACAAATATTTATTTATAATTCTCAATTTCGGTGCTTGCCACGACACACGACTTTGTTGTAGAAAATATATTAAATTCAATATTCAACTAATTTATAAAGGAATTTAGTATGAGCTTTTAATATTAAAGCTCCCAAAATATGGATTAAAAAATTTAATCTATAGATTGAGTATATAAATAAAAAGCACAAGCTAATTGTATAAAAAGTGAGTAGACGAGTCACATTAATAGAAGCTGGGTAAGTGCACCAAGTTGGGGGCCAAAAGGGGTTCTTAAGTGGACGCATTTTTTTGAAAAAAAAAAAACTTCAACTTATACGATTTTTCCAAATAGTTACACTCAAAATTGGAAGATGTTGTAGAAATATGAATTGTAGCATTTTGAGTCTAGTTTCTAAGCTACTAAATTTTAATGAAAATGGATAATTTTAAGTGGGTCAAGCAACTAAAATATCAACAGATGCTCTTGTTTTTGTTTAAAAAACATAATAGAGTGACTTTCGTTCCCCCACCATTTTTGAGCACCATTTAGTATTTTGAAAACCCTTTGGTAGAAAGATAGCTAAGAGCATCTAGTTTGGGATCGATTTTTTTATAGATTTTTTAACGAATATTTTTTATTTATAATTTTTCTAGTACGAAATATTATGTTTTGAAAAATAATGGAGCTTTGACCGTGCCCCCACTAACTACCTCAAAAAATATCAAAAATTAGTTTTTTTAATATGTATATAATTATGCCTAGTTTGGGCTAGTTTAATTTTTTTAATTTCAATCACCCAAAAAAGAGATACACAGTGAAAGATAGACATATTTACACTTCAAAAAATAGCTATAAAAAGACATAGTTAGAAAATAAATAATATGGAAACCTTATATTAGTCAGAAATTTTGAAAAATTATATTTTTATAAAGAAGAAACTCTGCTCTACGTCGTGGTATAATTTTTGAAAATGGAGCGATTTTTTTATTTTGATTTATCATAGAGGAAGTGACATTTTTACATTTTCTTGCAAAAACACGTTGTTTGTTGTGTTTGTACAGGTCCATGCCTCAGGCTTGGGGATCCAAACCGGATCCCAAGCCTTGAGGCATGGATTGGGAAAAGAGAAAATGCAAAACGCATACGCGTTATAACGCGTATGTGTTTTTCTTTGTTTTATATATTGTGGCCCCCCAATGTCCCTTTCATCTCTTTCATGAGAATTTCTGCAAACATTTTGTTTTGTCTGCAATTTTCTCTACATTCTTACATGATTTTTTAGTAGTTCATTTTGTCCCCTACCCCACTAGTTAATTTTTTCTAATCATGGGCGATAAACTTCGAGCTAAGGACAAGAGGAAAGTCAAGAACAAGACACTGGAGTAATTAGAAGAGAAGAGAATAAAGAAATTGAAGAGAATGCAAAAACTTGAGGCAGGGAAAGGTACATCCGCTATATCAAATGTAGCTAATGTATTAGAAAAAAGGATGAAATACATAATAAAAATGTAGAGAATAATGATTTTGCAATGAATAATGATATTGAATTGAATGATAATGTTGGTATGGATGAAGAAATTGATATGAATCCAATTGTTGAACCCTTACTTGAGAATCCAAATGTTAACCCCGAAATTTGTATGAAAACACTGAATGAAGAAAGTAACCTTGTAAACAAATCTTCACCTCTAAGAACACCTTCCATTTTGTAAAGAAAACCAATTCACTTAATTGAAATTGATGAAAACATTATAAAACCAATGCCTAACAAAATGTCTGAAAGAAATGCGAGAAGAAAAGCTAGTGGAATTTGGGATAATTATTTTGAGAATTTAAATGACACACAAAGATGTCAATTATTTGTTTCATTGATGAAATTAATTAAGATGAGACCTATAATGAAGACCCAGGGTTAAAAACATATAATATTGCTTTGATCAAAATGCATCAATTGTTGAAAACATACATAAAGCATACCAAACTGTAGGTGGCAAAAGACACACCAAAGATAGTAATGTTACACGGCATGCACTAACTAATTGTATAGTAAGTGATAAAATAGTTAATAAATGCTTGATTAGAAAAACAAGAAATGCTTTGAAGATAAACAAATAAACACTAATGAAAGCAATAGAGAGACATAAACATCTTGATTTAGTCAATAACACTGACTATTGGGCTTCCTCTAGTAGAAATCCACGAAAAGAAAAGAATACATTTGATATTCTAAAAGAATTAATTGTAAAATTTTGGAATGAGAATACAAGGGTGTCACCAAATAGAAGAGATACTGAGAAATAAAAGAATAGGTTCTCGTAATCATGAATCGTATGAAAAATATTTCTTATCTATGAATCAAATGTAATTGTTCTCTAAGTTTAAAAATGAAAATCCACAAATTAACATTAGCCAAAGATTCTTTAAAATGAGAAAACCCTTTTATGTGAAAATCCATCACTCACGTACCACTTGTTATTGCAGGCATCATGTTGAATTTTCAATGCATTATGATGTTTTTTGTCAAATACATCATGTTTTACATACTGACATCATGTTATAGGAGTGTGGAATAAATGTCCCACAAAAATCTTCAAGGGAATTTATTCGACAATATTTTGTGAAAAATCAACAAGACAATTTTTTTATAACAAAACATGTTTGGATGGAATGTGCAATGTATGCGGTGGCTTACCAAATCTGTAAATTTGTATCCATAAGGAGAGTACATATTCAATAGGAAAATAATTGGTTGATTTCACCAAATATAAATCGGTGGCATATCAATTAAAAGATGAAAAAGAATCTAAGAGGTGTGAGCTTGTTAGAAAATAATTACCTGTATCAGAATATATGGTCAAATTCAGAGAGGAATTTTTTTATGAGTATGCAAGGCACACACATAGAGCTTGATGGTTGGATGAAAAATTCAAGTTAAGAAAGGACACATTCCCACTTGGTACTATTGTTTTGTAGTTGACTTCGCAGAGAATTACACATTACTGACCACAAATGGAGGTTCAGTCTCAATATTATAACTCAGTGCAAGTTTCTATTTTCGTGCATATAACATTCATGCACTCTCCTAAAAGCACTGAACAAGATCGAAAAATATTAAGAGAGTATCATTTCTACATCAGTGATGATCGGACACATTCTACATAATATGTACAAGGGTGTTTCAGGTGTTTTATGCGAACTTGAATGAGAGGAACATTAGTTTCGATCAACATTACATTTGGTCAAACAACTGCACATCACAATTCAAGAATGCACAAATGTTTTATTGGCTAAGAAAGATGCACAAAGAAACAAATGTACAACATATCTAGAGTTTTACTGAGGCAGGGCATGGAAAATGAGAGCATGATGGTGCAGGAGCATGTTTGAAAAGACACTTGCAAGAGAAGAGTTAAAGTTCAAGGATGGTGTTAAATTTATAGATGTAAAAAACATTGTGGATTGTTGTGTTAAGAATATGGGCCATGAATCTCAAGAGAGATCAACGGTTCATAGATATTTTTGGTTGATAGAGGAACAACATCTGTTAAACTTTGAAGATTGTATATGAAAGTTACGAGGATCAAGTGATATGCACTCATTCCGTAGTTCAGATGCAAATACTTGGACTATTTATACTAGGTGAATGACATGTTTTTGTATATCATGCATTGATTTTGTGTGGAATGAATATGAGTCATAGCAGTGGGTGGATGAATAGACTTGTAGACCTATAATTCCACTCGACACACATCAAGTTCCACTAGCATTACAACTTGCAGGTCTTACCGATCAAATGATAACATCACTTGACTTTGACCAAGTCTCGATTTAGTGTAACAAGGTACATAAATATATGTACATGTCATGTTTTAGATTTATAAATTATTACATGGTCAACTCTTATTGTATTTATAAATTGGACGAACAATTTTACTTTGTGATACATAGGGCACGTTTTTGTAGTTATTGTGACAGAATTTAACGAAGAGGCAACATACTACTTCTTGTCTCATTGTGTAGAGGGGGAAAAATTGACTTCCACAATCATTGATGGTGAAGACCTTGAGTATCCCACTGGATCAGTGGTAGTCACTGGAACTTGGCTTCGACGATATCCTATCAAAAAATAAAACATTTGGTTGTTTGAAGACTATGAAGTACATCGAAAGATACTTCACTATTCACATTTGGTCCTTGCAACAAATATTAAATTGATCAAATATCGAGGTCGGCCATCAAACAAAAATATGTGGAAGGTTTGTGAATCAGATCATGAAGAAATTCTTGCTACTATCAAGAATAGAGTTGATCCTTGTGGTTCATTGGATTGAATTTGCAAAGGTATGTTCTTCATGAATTTAATTTGAATATTTACTTAAATGATTTTGTTTAAATTTTGTATGATTTAAAATTCTATTTAATTGCTTACTAACATGTTTATGTAGGTTAGTGTGTGTGTGCATGTGTTGTTTTCAAAATAATGCTAATATGAGTAAAGACTAACACCTAAATAGCCTTAACTTAGCAAGAATTGAACAAAAAACTAAACATCATCAAGATAAGAATTAAACAAGGGTTAGATGCTAGCATTCATAAATACAAAGTTTGAAACTAACAATGCTAAATATCTAAATTCCACTATTCTCTAACAACAAATAAATGAATGGACCTAAGTGAGCTCCATGGCTATCAAAATAGTTGTCCTTAGTATGCCAAGTAACCTACGAATGAGGGCCTATCAAAGTTGGGCTACAAGACCCCTTTGACACCTCCCATATGACCTAAGCACTTAAGAAAGAGGATTAACTCTCAAAAGGGCAAAAGGAAAGCTCTTAGTCTTTGTTATATGCTTTGCATTCACTCTCTTAGAAAGTTTAGGTGTAAGTAAAAAAGTAGGTGGAGGGCTCTTTATATAGCCTAATGGATAAAGGAAACACTTCATCCCTTTGTATGTGGGATAAAGGTAAAACATGATTAGGAATGGATAAGGTTGCTTTATTAAAGGTAACCTTACTTTAGAAGGGTTTAATTTATGCTTAGCAAGTCATGGGAGTTGGGGGGTGTTTTAATTAATCAAAGGTGATTAACTAATAGGTAGGTGTAAGCTTATAGAAGCTAATTAGAGGAATATTAGTACAATTTAGGCTATTAGAAGGGGATTAAATCAATTAAATATTGATTTATTGGTTAAGTGGAAGGGAAATCTAATTGATTAATAATAATTAATTAGTCTAGGTAGAAAGGATGATTTATTAACGGAAGGTCGTTAATTAGGGTATTAGTTGGATAGGTGAATTAATCAATTAGCGTAGTGTAATTAATTAATGATGATATGAGGGAAAATGAGTGCTTTTGACGATATGTCGTCGATTTGCAAGAAAGAGGATAATTAATGTAATTTAAGTATTTAAATTGCTTGGGCATAATTATGGGTGTCTACATTTGCCCCTCTTTGGGGTGGCGTAAGTGACGTCACTTAAAAGATAGTAGACGGAAGAAAATTTTGAAGGGATAGAAGAAAAATTAGGAGGGAGAGATGTCCCCTCAAGTGTCGATGGGGTGAGGGAAGAAGTCAATCGACGATCGAAAAAGATGAGAGATAGGAAGAAGAAGGGGGACGAGGCAGGATGCCCTGATGAGAGGAAGAATTAGGGGTGAAAGGGAAGTGGTGTAGAAGAAATATGGATGAGGGGGAGAAGAGCTTAGCCTCTAGCCATGTATTTGTTTGGAATAATTTGGATGTCATCATATTGCCATAGGAACTATGTCATCGGTCCTTATGAAAAATATAAGAATACGACAAAGGTAGAATGACATGAAAATCCATAATACGAACAATTTTCCATTGCTGAAAATACCAACTCCACGCAACATACAATAATGCAATGCAATACGAGAAGGAAAAAAGCTCATGTAACAGGGAAAACAAGTACGAATGCACATATCCAACCCAACAATAGTCAAGACAATTGTAAAAATGTTTTATTATCGGTCTTTGAAGAGATCCACAAGATCATAATTGATGAAAAGGGTTAAAAATGATGCCCCGAGCAAGGATACATGCAAGGGGAAATGACAATGGACATAGGGTCCATGAAAAGCGTGTTTCGCGCAACGAAAAAAGACCAAAACAAAAGTGCCCCAGAATACAGACAAAGCAAGCAACTAGCTTTGTGAATGGTTGTGAATCCGGTGATCCACGAGTCATATTAATCGAGGAAGATGTGAGACAAACCAACAAGAGATGGAGAAAATACTATGCGCAAGACACAAGTTTCAGCCGTAATAAGCAAGTTACCATTTTTGTAGGGTTTTTAACTTTATAGAATTTTTGTGAAAAAATTTGCCTTGTTTTTGGATTTTTTGATATATATATATATATTGTTTTTGTTGTTTTTGCTTTCCAAACCATGGTGAAAAATAGAAGAAAGCGAAGGGCCTAGAGGTGACAGAGAGTGCCCTTTGATGGGATCCCTCATGATGGATAGGGTGATATGATGATATTGGTGTGGGGGGATAGATTTTTGATTATGCGCAACCCCTCTTGCCCCCATTGATGATATGATATGTGATGATTAGCTTAGCATACATGCATGAT
This sequence comes from Taxus wallichiana var. yunnanensis, assembly GCA_018340775.1. Lineage (NCBI taxonomy): Eukaryota > Viridiplantae > Streptophyta > Pinopsida > Cupressales > Taxaceae > Taxus > Taxus wallichiana. Next base: position 49,453,198 of record CM031241.1, read on the forward strand.
GTAAAACTTAGCATTTTTGTTTATATATGATGTATAGATGATGTTAGATGCGATGATAATGATGGTAACGTGATGTGAATGATAACAAAACAGAGCACATGCAAACCGGACATAACCCAAGGCTAACAAAGAACACGGGGGAATTAATGCAATACACCATGATTCACCATCTTTTATTTAACAAGCAACAAACACAATCAAAAGCATTCAAGAAAGAACATAATGAATGAACACAATAAATCATGACTTCTAAAATTCACAAGCATGCCACAAACATACCACAAGTCTCACAAGAAAGAATAAATCTAATCTAAGCAAGAAAAGATAATCTATGACAAAGTACACCCAAGTGACAAACAACTCAAAAGCAAGCACACAAAACACTATACAAGCAACAAGCAAAGAAAGGAAACAAAACAATGCAAGTAAATTTTTTTGTAAGATATGTTTTCATGCACCGATTTTCTATTGTTTAGGTTTTGTCAAACAATTTTCTATTGTTTTTGGTGTTTTGAAACAATTTTCTATTGTTTTTGGTGTTTTTGAAACAATTTTCTATTGTTTTTTGTTTTTAACGGTTTTCCAAAGCTATGTGCAGTAACCAAGAAAGCATGGATGCCCCGAAGTGTTAGGTGGGGAATATACAAGGAAGCGAAGCAGTCATTGAGTTGCCCAAAGTGTAAGATGGGAAATAATGAAAGACCACGTCCCTTAAAGACGAACAAAGAAGACCAAGTCGGATCAAGGCTGGAGAATGGTGTGCATAAGGGATCTCGAAGGTAGAACCAGGTCTAGGCCAAAAACAACTACCCTTCTAACATAGAATGCTTGTGAACAACAAATCCTCCGAGGTGCCGGAAACTAGTTTTCACCCAAGGACTTGTCCAAAGTGCCACAATTGTGTGGTTTTCACTAGTGGATGACCTTTTTTTTTTTTTTTTTTTTTGCCATGTTCAAGCATAGAACTTCTTAAGATGCATGGCATTCATGGGATCCCAGAGCTCATCACCATTGGAGTGAGCTAGTTTGTATGCCCGGTGCCGACTTGGAAACTATGACACAAGGTCTAACCAATGTGGTTCAAACTTCCCTTTCTTTTCTCGCTCCACTCTGGTGTTGAACTGGTTCTCCTTCATAACCAAATCACCAACCTCAAACCGATGAGGGATGATTCTCTTTTGTAATTTCTGGAGACTTTATATTGATACACCTTCGGGTGATTAAGGGCGCGAATGCGCCTCTCATCCAAAGAGCTCCAACTCAGCCGGTCTTGCCACTTGATAATCTTCATCCTTATCCAAATAGTCCCGAAGATAAATTTGCAGGATGGGAGTTTGATCTCTAAAGGGATGATAGATTCTATCTCGAACACTAGGAAATATGGCATCACACACCGTAGGAGTGCGAATTGATGTCTGGTAGGCCCAGAGGGTTGGGTGGATTTGTAGGTGTCAGTTTTGACTGGTTTTTCTAACCATCTTCTCCATTATCCTTACCAAAGTATTGTTTGTTGACTCAGCTTGTCCATTACCCTAAGGGTAATATGGCGTGGACCATTTCAATTTGATTTGGAACCGTTGGCAAAGACCTTTCACAATTTTGTTCTTAAATGACTTCCCATTATCTGTGACAATGGCTGTAGGAATACCATATCGGAAAATAATGTGATTCATGATGAATTTAGAAATCTGTGCTCCTGTGACATAGGTTAAAGGGACATCCTCCACCCATTTTGTAAAGTATTATGTAGCTGTGATGATATGTGTATGACCATCAGATGAGGTAGGAGTAAGCTTCCCTATTAGATCAAGTCCCCACTTGGAGAATGGCCATGGGGTAGTGATTGGTTGCAATGGTTACGATGGAGCATGGATGAAATTTCCATACTTTTGGCAAAGCACACATTTTCTAACATAATTACAACAATCAATTTCTATGGTAGGTCAATAGTAACCTACTCTCAACAGTTCTTAGCCAAAACCATTCTATTTGTGTGCTCGAATACTCATTCGTGCACTTCTTTAATGTGCGGATTGACTCTATCACATCTAGACAATGTAACAGATTCCTATCATAGCCACGATGATAAAGTGTACCTCCTAAAAGGGTATAACGGGCTATCTGGTGAATCAGGATTTACTTTTCATAACGGGAGATATCGGGAGGGAAAGTGATGTCCTTAAGATAGGTGAAAATGGGTTCATACCATGGGGAATGGGGACCAACAACCTCACAAGCCAGACAAGATTCTGGCATGTCATACACGGGTTGGCATATATTTTCAACGAATAATGGCATATCATTGTTCCCTGGCATAATACGAAGCATAGATCTCACCCTTTCCATGGCATCCACCAACTGCTCGTGCTCTTAGGATCTACTCAAAGGTGATGTGTAAAAATACTCCTTTAGAGTTTCCACTAACTTTTTGTAAGGTGTGAGCTTGTCATCCTTAACTTTATACTCATCATTAACCTATCTAATGATTAGCTACAAATCACCTATGACCTTAACATGATGAACATTCCACTTGATAGCAGCTTCATCCCCTGCAATAAGTTCTTCATATTCCGTAATGTTGTTCATGTAATGGAAGACCAGTAGAAAGCCCACGATATAGGATCACCCAAAGGAGTAATAAGGACCACTCCCGCACTGAACCATGAAACGTAAAAGATCCATCAAAATGTATCTTCCATACGACAAATTCTTCAATGTAGAGCAAAGATGCATCCGCGAGATCTAGACTCGAAGGTTTTGTGCTTTGCAAAGGTGCTTTCGCTTAGCTGGTTAGAAATTACTTGTCCTTTAACCGATTTTTGATGGACAAATTCTATATCAAACTCACTGAGTAGAATGATCCAATTAGCCATTCTACCTGTGAGGGTAGGTTTGGACAACAAATACTTAAGTAGGTCAACATTGGAGATGAGCTTGGTCTTAGTATTTAGCAGGTAATGGCGAAGTTTCTGAAAGGTAAAAACAACGGCCAAGCAAGCCTTTTCAATCTAAGGATAATTAAGTTCATAGGCAATGAGGGTGCGACTCTGATAGTACACCGCTTTCTCTTTATGGCTAAGGTCATATTGGGTGAGCAACGAACCAATAGCGTATTGTGTAGTGGAAATATAGAGTAAAAGTGGTTCTCCCGGAGTGGGAGGCATGAGGACAGGTGGATTAGCCAGGTACTATTTAAGCAAAGCAAATGCTTGTTATTGCTTGGGTCCCTAGATGAAAGTGACGTCCTTCTTAAGCAAATGAGTGAATGAGTGACATTTTGAGTGAATGAGTGACATTTAGAGTTAGATGAATGAGTGAATGAGCGAATGGCTTGAATTTTCCCCTCCAAGCTACGCAGTTGCTTGATATTCTCAGGTGGAGGCATTTCTATGATGGCAGACACTTTAGCAGGGTCTACCTCAATACCTCATCTGGACACGATGAAGCCTAATAGTTTCCCAGATAGCACACTTTCGAAGACACACTTCTTTCAACCTAACTTTGTATTCACGTAGGCATTCAAAGATACACCGCAAAATGATAGGATGATCCTCTCTTGTTTTGGACTTTCCCAGGATGTCGTCTACGTAGTCTTCCATGATGTCATGAATCATATCATGAAATATTACTGTCATGGTCCATTGATAATTTGCTCCCGTATTCTTAAGGCCAAATGACATCACCTGATAACAGAAGGTGCCCCAAGGAGTTGTGAAAGCTATTTTGTGTTGGTCTTCCTCGGTGATCTTAATTTGATTATAACTTGAAAATCCATCCATGAGTGATAGCATTTCATACCCTATGGTTGAGTCAACAATCATGTCAATGTTGGGCAACGGAAAGTCATCTTTAGGGAAAGCTTTATTGATGTCCCTAAAATCTGTGTAGATTCAGATACCAATAGGTTTCTTCTAGACAAGAACAATGTTCGATATCCATTCAGAATAATCAATTGGTCTGATGAATCCTGCTGCAAGAAACCTTTCCAACTCTTCTTTAACTAACAAGGCCACTCTCAGTGCATCTTTCAGAGATTCTATTTGATAGGCTTAGCGTCTACGTGCACAACTAGGTTGTGCATGACCAAAGTTGGATCTAAGCCGGGCATGTCTTTGTAAGACCATGCGAACACATCAATAAACTCTCATAGTAGCATAGTGAATGTCTTTTGTTCTCTGGCCAAGAGTGATGCTCCCAATTTTACTATCTTGGGATCTTCTTCGGTACCAATATTGACATCAATAGTTTCTTCAAATAACAATTTAGATAAATCCTCCATACGCGTAGGATTGGGAGGTAGGTTGAGATCTTCATCCAAGGATGTCTCTATGAGATTTTCATCCTTGGCGTGGTCACTTTGTTTGTCCTTTGATTTTCTTATTTGTTTGTCAGCCAGTGCCTCAAATAGGTTTCATTGTGTGACTTGGACTTCAATTTTTTCTGAGGCTTTTCTTTAGAACTCTTGCCCTTGCTTTTCTTTAAATTTTTCTGACCACGAAGTGTAGCCTCCTTGCCAAAGTAGGCACAGGTGTCTAAGTCGATAAAGAAACCCTTCTTGTGATATCCAAGAATTGTATCCCTTATGCCCATGAACTCTGCAATAACCTCGTTTTCTCAAATAAATATAGTGGCACATGACGTTGTTGGTCCCATTCAACAAGGGAAGGGTACACAAGGTCAAGGGTCGGTTCGGTGGGGTTATGTTCGGGAAAACATTGTTCTTGAAAGGTTTGTGGAGGCCAAATCCTCATATAGGCTACAATGGGAAGCCATATTCTTTGTCGAGGTACTGAAGCTATCCTCATGCTCTTTAACAAGTCACATCTTAATTGTTGGGGTGTGATTCATAAGGGTGAATCCCAATGCCATATCTTTCTATTTTGAATTGTGGAAGAGGGGCTAGTTCTCTTTGTCCTTGTTCATTCCTCCCACATCCTAGGCCTTTGTAGCCCATGGAGTACATCATTCGATAGATTTTTCATATTCCGGGGTTTGATAACAAGATGGCTGAGTGTCCTCAGGGACCCAAGTAGTAGGTGGATCAAGCAATTTTTCCTCAGCTAACAAGCCTCCAGGTAGGAACGACCCAATAGCGTGTTCCTCTCTAGGTCTCCTGAAGCAAGAGTTGGGTCGACCTCTAGTCTTGGGTGACAAGGAGAGGTCGGAAACCAAGATCGCTTATTGTACATTATACTCCCCACAGTCATATTCCAAAATTTTCATCTCCCATGAATCAAATGGAGATGTGGAAGTGGACGCCCCATGAGCGCAAGACCTAAGAGAATTTGAATCCAGTCGGGATTCCATAGCCTCAGACTGAAAAGGAATGGCCATATCCATGGAGGGACATGTGTATGTACCATTTCGTGCAAAGCTATTGAGAGCTCTATAATGAGCAAAGGGCTCTGAGTCTCCTGGTATTGTTACCGTATGTCCCTCATGCTTCAGCTTGATGCATTGATGAAATGTTGATGGCATGACCTACATGGCATGAATCCATGGTCGGCCTAGAAGCATATTATATGGAAGTTCCAAGTCTAGGACATGAAACTTTGTTTGATGGCAAGTGGGGCCCACCTCCATGGGTAGCGTAATGGTGCCTGCTGACTCTCTTTCCACGTTGTCATATGCGGTGATAGTGATGATATGGGACTCAAGATCTACCTCTGTATGTCCCAATTATTTGACTAATTTAAGCATGTAGATGTTCAATCCAGATCTATTATCCACAAGCACCCATTTGATTTTCCTGTGGGTGACAACTACCTCAATGTATAAGGGAAGATTATGTGTAGGATTCTCGGTAGGGACCTCCCTATGGTTGAAAGTGAGATGCTCACTTGGTGTAATATTTGCCACCATAGCTTGAAGGTATGTAGGATCAACTTCTAAAGGCACTCCTCGACCCCTGAAGAGTTTGATACAAAATGTCCTTATGCACATTGGATATCTTGAGAAGATCTAAGATCGAGATCTTAGCAGGTGTCCTCTCAAGTTGTTCTAAAAGGTTATATTTACCAGTTTTGGGGTCAACAGAGAGGGTTCCAGAATCATGAGGCAGCACACCTTGTTACCGTAGTGTAGTCCTTTCCCTTGATCTGGATGGTATTGACACGGTCATCAAGGGAGTGAATACATCCGATAAGTGAATTGTAATGATTATTATCTCTTTTGGTATACAAGTAATTTGCGGATTTATAGGTTTGGGATGACTCTCCCGATATGGCTTTGTCTTTTCCAACTTATCATGCTTAAGGGAATGGTTCCTTATAAATCCCCATTTTCTCGTTAGGTGTTTGCATTTTGCGAGTGGTTAGCCACCTCTATCTCCCCATTGTCAGTATGAGGTCCTGAATATAGTGTGACAAAACCATAGACATTTGTCTATCTTATGACCTTTAATGTGATGCATTTCGCAGCATTCATGCTCCTTATACCATGAAGGTTTAGGATCGTTGTCATCAAACAAGCAGTTACATTGTAGGATAGGTCATCATGTGGGCCACATCCAACTATTTTAGTATGATGAGACAACGGCTCATTGAGGGAGGTGAATGTTCATCACTTTGGTGGTGGTTGAATTGGGCCCTTGGTTAGTTTAAAAGGTTGACTGGTTTGGACTGTTTGAACACGTTTGGAATCAGTGATTCCGTCTCCCACCATGTTTTTGTTTTTGTTAAATATATTCAGATTTTCAGCGGGTTTGACACTTTGGTTGTCTTTAGATTAGGTTTTGAGGGTGCCTTTGGCAATGAGAGCCTTTTCTATTTGAATCCCTTTCTCGATAACCTCCTCAAAGGTGTGGACACAATGCATTTGGAGGTGGAAAGCTATATCTAGGTTGAGATTAGGGATGAAAATACTGACCATCTGCTTCTTAGGGAATGCACAAGGGAAGTGACTAGCTATCCCTCTCCATCATTGGAGGAAGCTAGCGAAGGTCTCATTTGGGCATTGTTTTACGCCACACAAGTCTGCCATGGTGACATCACTCTCTATGTTATATGAGAAATGACACACGAATATTTCTACCAATTCGCTAGGTGAAAATTGATCCTCGTGGTAAGCTCGTAAACCATTCCAATGCTTGACCTCCGAGACTCTTGGGAAAAAGTCGATGAGGTAATTGTCACTATAAGACACCTCATGACATGCCATGTAAAATCTTTAACATGATCCTTGGGTCTCCCTTTCATAATTTGTATTTGTCAAACTTTGGCATATCAAATTTCTTTGGAAAGGCTTGAAGGGTCATTGTCTTGTTCAAAAGGATAGGGGTATAGTTCTTCGTATTGGTATTTCCTAAATATTGCTTTCTTGTATTCTCGCAAGCGTTGCTTTCATAGATTGCACTTCTTGTGCAAGAAATTTTTCTTTAGTGGGAGAAACAGGGGATGTGTACACGATGATACCCCATGTCTTCTTCTCCTTGGTTTTATCGATGGAGTTCGTGGATCCTAAACTTAGGCCTTGACTTTTGAACATTCTTTTTGTGTCTTTCGTATATGGAAAGTAAGCAAAGCTAGTTTCCGGCTTAGGTTACTGATTTTTGTTGGATTGTGGCTTGGTTTATAGCCTCTTCTTCTAAAGGTTCCTCCTCTTCATACTGTGGAGGTTCTTCCCCTATCTCATGTTCTATCTTGTTTCTTCGTGGCACTTTGATGAGGGGTATTCTATGCCCTACCACTTTATCATTTTCTGTGTAAGAAGTGGAAGCATGCCCACCTGTTAAAATATCTTCCATATTGATAAGGGGGCATTCTTCCTTAACAGTGTCATTTGTAGGTAATATTGGTTCATTCTCGGTGGGAAATTTGGCCCCTAATTCCATGATCCATGCCAACACTCTATCTTTATTTCTAAGGAGAAACTCATCTAGTAGAGTGGGGTCAAAATCAAAGTCTGCGTGTGGTGATTCTAATTCATTTCCACTATGATTGACCATCTCTTCGGTTTCCTTTTCTGTAGAAAATAGTGGCCCTAAGTCGTGTCCAATGAAGGGGTTTGACCCTTGTCTATTAGAGGTCTCCCAAGTGTGCACTTTTGTTCCTCATATGTCTATTTCTTCAACCCTAGACGTGTTTTGGGAGCCATGTTTTCATGATAGTTTCACTAGGGTGAGTTGTAGATATGTGCAAAGCTTAGTGACTACCCCTAAGTGAAATGTAAAATGAAATTGCTAAGAGTATGAATATGTCAACAATGTGAGAATACCAATATGATAGAGTGATAAATCACCCGTGATACAAGTTTTGGTATTGAAACTTACTTAAATGAAGTACCTCCTAGACTATGTTTCAAAAAGTAGTTTATGTCGCAAGATGATCAACAAGATGTTTTCACTTATGCCAAGTTCAAGGAAATGAACAAAACGTAAGTAAATACAAGAATTCAATGTGATCTCCCAATCAAGATATACGATGAGCGAGCTCAAACTCGATTAAGACCTATATCTCAAAAAGTGTCAATTATAATTTGTGAATGACACAACAATATCACCAAGATATGTTAACCCACTTTGTGAGAAAGTGAAGTATTGATATCGAGGTGTTATTGATATAACACGCACAAATGGTAACACCTAGCACTCTTTGAAATCGAGGTAATAATAGAACCAAAATAAAAGGTCAAAGTATAGCTAGGAATAGTTAAAAATGTGTACAACGTAACCATACAATATAGGTATTTATGTCGAGTTTACAAGAAACAAGATGTAAATATCGAAATTGTAGTGATACGATACAAACAAGCTAACTCTTCTAAGGAAGTCCGCAGTGATGAACCACACCTAACTACAATGATGACCTTGACATGGGTATTAAGATCACAATGGCTACCAATGACATGAAAATGCCTCCGCACACTTTAGACGTTTAACTAACCCAACCGCAAACATGGATGGGTGTAAACGGACATAAAAGTGAGAGAAACAGTCGATTGGTAACACAAAGGTAGTCACCCTTCTTTTGATCAACAAAGTGTCAAAAGAATGTGAAGGAAGTAAAAAAAAATGAAAAATGTTGGCTTCACTTTGGTAGAGTTTCGCCTTGCCCTAAGGCAAGTAAAAACTAGGCAAAAGTAACGCATCACACGTTTCTCAATGAAAATATGGTTCACAACTCAACACTTTGTTTTAGAATGGTCAAAGTGGGCTCCTGGCCAAAGTATATCTTCCTAGGTGGTTCTCTCGTCCTAGGTGCTACAAAGATTATCCATGAGTGGGACGATTTACCCAAAAAGTCACAATGACTATTTTGGGAGTATCTCGACTTTGCCCCCTTCAAGCACAGTGGGCAATAAATGCATCCAAATGTGTACTTAAAAGGGTGCGTAGGGACAACTTGTAACTCTATCTCACAAAGGATTTACTAGTCAGATAGGTAGTGCGGAGCACTTCCCATTTCATCCACAAGGTTCCCTCTTGCGTGGACTACTTTGGGGTTCCTAGAACCACCCCCATTGTTGTAGCTTAAGGCGTTATGCCAAAGGGGTTATGTTCCAGTTGAGCAGAGAGGGACGTACCCTTTTCTGAAACCTGCAATATAATGTTTTGAATATGTTGTTCTTTTTATCTTGTTTAATTAGGTGTGGTTTGCTTGAACACCTTTTGGTAACTTGTATAACAACTGTATTAGTAGTTTTTGATTTCATTTTGATTCCTCCTTTCTTTGACAAGCGTTTTTAGGTCCTACACTCAAGTGTTAGTAGTTCTCCAAGAAAATCACATTATTTAAAAGAGGATTAAGAGTTACTTTTGATTCTCAAGATCATCCAAGGATGCAAGAGAAGAGCATACACAACAAATAATCTAACTAAAAAGTAAAGAAAATCTTTTCAATCAATGAACCATACAAAATTCTTGATAAATATTTATTCCCTTAAACCAAAAGTGAAAGATGAAGTTTCCAATTTACCAAATGTTATAAAATAAATACTAAAGTTGCTTTTTATTTTCAAGATCACCCTAAGGCGCAAGAGAAGATCATACACAAACTTTATCCCAACTATATAGAAATAGAAATTTTCAAATCAAAAGACCATTGAAAAATGCTTTGTAAAAGGTTCATTCCCTTAAGCAAAATGAATAAACAAATTTCCAAGTTTAATCTCAATGTTAACAAGATAGAGATCAAAATTGTTTTTGATTCTCAAGATCACCAAAAGGTGCAAGAGAAGAGCATACACACACTTTGGTCTAAATCGAGTAAGTATGGAAATACAACATTCATCAAAACATTAGACATGTTAGAAAATGACCAGTTTTAAAATAACAGAAAAACCTATAATTTCTATAAGTATAAATCCCAAATTTATGTTTTCATTGCATATTTAACTTTAATACCTTTCCAACGCAAAAAAATGGAGTCATTTTGAGTTCGGGAGCAAAAGTTATGGCCTTCGGAAGATGGGTTACGCATATGCTCTTATGCTCACGAGTATGCACTTGACATGCACTCAAAAAATGTCAAAAAAACGTCCTTAATATGCAAAATGGAAAATTTTTCTCAACCAAGATTCAATTTTGACAACAACCCATCACATTAATATATAAATAGAAGACTCAACGCTATCAAACATTAACATACATGCTCAAGAATTTAAAATTTTCAAGAAATTGTGAAACTAGCATGTAGAATGATGAAAAAGTAAGCTCTAAAAATGAAAACATGATGAAATGTTGAAATTTTCTTACCAAGATTAAATTTTTATGGCAACCCATCACATTAATATGTAAATAGAAGACTCAGCTCTATCAAACACTAACCTACATGCTCAAGAATTTAAATTTTTAAGAAATTGACAAAACTAGCATGTAGAATGTTGAAAAAGTAAGCTATAAAAATGAAAACATGAAGAAATCTTGAAAATTTCCCCTCAATTCCAATTTTTACAGCACTTCACGTCCTTTATATCTACAAGGAAGACCCAACACATGCAAACTCAACAAAACAAGTTAAGAAAAACAAGTTAGATCAACATGTGTAAAAGAGGGTTAGTAACCACAAATGAAACTTAACTACAAAAACTTGAAATTAAGTGCAAAGGACAATGGAGTAACTCCCCACTTCGAGTGTGCCAAATGTGTGCATGTTTTGTTTTCAAAATAATGCTAAAAGACTAACATCTAAATAGCCTTAACTTAGCAAGAATTGAACAACAAACTAAACACCATCAAGATAAGAATTAAACAAGGGTTAGATGCTAGTATTCATAAATACAAACTTTGAAACTAACAATGCTAAATATCTGAATTCCTCTATTCTCTAACAACAAATAAATGAATGGACCTAAGTAAGCTCTATGGCTATCAAAATAGTTGTCCTTAGTATGCCAAGTAACCTAGGAATGAGGGCCTATCAAAGTTGGGCTACAAGACCCCTTTGACACCTCCCATATGACCTAAGCACTTAAGAAAGAGGCTTAACTCTTCAAGATGATGAACTCTCAAAAGGGCAAAAGGCAAGCTCTTAGTCTTTGCTATATGCTTTGCATTCACTCTCTTAGAAAGTTTAGGTGTAAGTAAAAAGGTAGGTGGAGGGATCTTTATATAGCCTAATGGATAAAGGAAACACTTCATCCCTTTGCATGTGGGATAAAGGTAAAACATGATTAGGAATGGATAAGGTTGCTTTATTAAAGGTAACCTTACTTTAGAAGGGTTTAATTTATGCTTAGCAAGTCATGGGAGTTGGGGGTGTTTTAATTAATCAAAGGTGATTAACTAATAGGTAGATGTAAGCTTATAGAAGCTAATTAGAGGAATATTAGTATGATTTAGGCTATTAGAAGGGGATTAAATCAATTAAATATTGATTTATTGGTTAAATGGAAGGGAAATCTAATTAATTAATAATAATTAATTAGTCTAGGTAGAAGGGGTGATTTATTAACGGAAGGTCGTTAATTAGGGTATTAGTTGGATAGGTGACTTAATCAATTAGCGTAGTGTAATTAATTAATGATGATATGAGGGAAAATGAGTGTTTTTGACGATATGTCGTTGATTTGTGAGAAAGAGGATAATTAACGCAATTTAAGTATTTAAATTACTTGGGCATAATTATGGGTGTCTACAAGTGGTGCCAAAAAAGCTTCCACCTTCACGTGGTTGGAATTGTCAGTACAGAATTTATTATTCTCGAAGCCAAGTGAAGCTATGAGAATTTAAATATTAGAAAGGAACAAAAAATAGAAATTATCATTTCACCACCTATATTGTAAAAATATCTTATTAAAATTCTCATTTCACCACCTATATTGTATGAACCACCTATATTATTTAGGTGATTGGCAATGGACAACCATACAATGATTAGGTCTGAGATGGAGATGGATAAAACCATGATAGGATTTCGTAGAGGGCCCCGACATGGAGGTCTTGGATCTAATGAGACGTCTCTAAGTGCCAAAGAGTCTGAGAAATCACCCATCGAAGATGTGTCGTGTTTGGGCCTCAGGGCTCTTAAGGGACTACGCCAGGACGAGGTAGCCTGAAAGCACGTGGAACATAGGGAACCAAAATGAAGCCTCCACTAGCATTTAGCAGGCCACCCCGATGTGATGGCGTAGTTGGTTTGGTCCCATGAACTTCGTTTGTAAACTACAACCTCTGACAACCCTACACGGACTCAAACTACGCTATTTTCACATGTTTGTAAACAATAGCACAACGAGCGAACCGAATGAAGATGGAGAAAACCATGAGAGGATTTCATATAGGGTCCCAATGTAAAGGTCTCGGATCTGATGATTTGTCTCTAGGTGCCATGGAGTCTGAGAAAATCACCCGTCGAAGATATAGCGTGTTTTGGCCTCACAGCTCTTAAGGGACTACGCCCGGATGAGGTAGCCCAAAATCACGAAGCCTCCAATAGTGTTCACCAAGCCACCTTGATGTTTTGGTGTAAATGGTTCATCCCATCAGCTTTCGTTTACATAAACTACAGCAGCGTTTGGCAGCCCTACAATGACTCAAACTACACTATTTCGTATGTTTGCAAACAATAGCACAACGAGAGAACTGGATGGAGATGGAGAAAATTGAGAGAATTTTGTATAGGGTCCCAATGTAGAGGTCTCGGATCCGACGAGACATCTCTAGTTGACACGAAGTCTCGAGAAATCACCAGTCGAGGATATGGTGTGTTTGGGCCTCGTGGCTCATAAGCGACTACGTCCATACGAGGTAGCCCGAAAGCAAGCGGAGCATAGGGAACCAAAATTAAGCCTCGAATAGCATTCTTTAGGCCTCCCGATGTGTTGGCATAGTTGGTTTCATCCCACAAGATTCTGTTTGTAAACTACTGCCTCCGGCATCCCTATATACTGACTCAGACTACACTATTTTACGTGTTTGTAAACAATAACACAACAAGAGAAGAAGATTGAGATGGATAAAACCACGATAGAATTTCATAGAGATCCCCAACATGGATATCTTAGATCTGACGAGACATCTCTAGGTGCCACGGAGTTTGAGAAATCACCCGTCGAAGATATGGCGTGTTTGGGCCTCAAGGCTCTTAAGCGACTACACCCAGGACGAGGTAGCCCGAAAGCACAAGGAGTGTAGGGAACCAAAACGAAGCCTCTAATAGTGTTCATTAGGCCTCCCGATGTGTTGGTGTAGTTGGTTTGTTCTCATGAGCTTCTGTTTGCAAATTACAGCCTCCGAGCAGCCTCTACACCGACTCGTGGCGCATTATTTCACACGGTTGCAAACAATAGCACAATGCGAGAACCAGATGGAGATGGAGAAAACTGAAAGATAATTTCTTAGAGGGCCCCAACATGGAGTTCTTGGATCTAATAAGATGTCTTTGGGTGCCACAGTGTCTGAGAAATCACCCATCAAAGATATGGCATGTTTGGGTCTCAGGGCTCTTAAGCGACTACACCCGACGACGAGGCGGCACTGAAAGCACGAGGAGCATAGGGAACTAAAAAAAAGTCTCCACTAGCATTCACCAAGCCTCTCGACATTTTGGTGTAGTTGGTTTTGTCCCATGAGCTTCCATTTGCAAACCACTGACCTCTAGAAACCCTACACCGACTCGCATCACACAATTTCGTGCGTTTGCAAACAATAGCACATCGAGAGAATTGGATGGAGATGGATAAAACTATGATAGAATTTTGTAGAGGGCCTCGACATGGAGGTCTTGGATATGACGAGACATCTCTAGGTGCCATGGAGTCCGAGAAATCACTCGTCAAAGATATGGCGTGTTTGGGCCTCAGGGCTCTTAAGCGACTACGCTCGGACGAGGTAGCCCAAAAGCATGGGGAGCGTAGGGAACCAAAATGAATCCTCCACTAGTGTTCACTAGGAAACTTCGATGTGTTGGTGTAGTTGGTTCGGTCCCACGAGCTTCTGTTTGCAAACTACAGCCTCTGGCAGCCCTACACTGACTCAAATTGCACTATTTCACGTGTTTACAAATAATAGCACAATGAGAGAACCGGATGGAGATGGAGAAAACCGTGAGATTATTTCATAGAGGGCTCGAAGTGGAGGTCTCAGATCTAACGAGACATCTCTAGGTGCCATGGACTCTGAGAAATCACCCATCAAAGATATGACATGTTTGGGCCTCAGGGATCTTAAGCGTCACACACTGGATGAGGTAGCCCAAAAGCATGGGGAGTGTAGGAATCAAAAATAAGCCACCACTAGCATTGACCAATTCACCCCGACATGTTGGCATAGTTGGTTCGGTCCCATGAGCTTCCATTTGCAAACTACAACCTCTAGAACCCTACACCGACTCGACTACACTATTTCATGCATTCGCAAACAATAGACAGTGAGATAACTTGATGAAGATGGATAAAACCATGATATAATTTTGTAGAGGGTCCGACATGGAAGTCTTAGATACGATGAGATGTCTCTAGGTGCCATGAAGTTCGAGAAATCACCTGTCGAAGATATGGCATGTTTGGGCCTTAGGGCTCTTAAGGGACTATGCCTGGACGAGGTAGCTCGAAAGCACAAGGAGTGTAGGGAACCAAAAATAAGCCTCCACTAGCATTCACCTAGCCACCCTAATTTTTTTCATAGTTGGTTTGGTCCCACGAGCTTCCTTTTGCAAACTGACAGCCTCGGCAGCCTCTACACTCGACTCGCATCGCACTATTTCGCTAGTTTGCAAACAATAGAACAACGAGAGAACCAATTAGAGATAGATAAAACCATGATAGAATTTCGTAGAGGGCTTAGACATGGAGGTCTTACATCTAATGAGACGTCTCTAGGTGCCATGGAGTCTGAGAAATTGCCATTCGAATATATGGCGTGTTTGGGCCTCAAGGCTCTTAAGCAACTACGCATGGACGAGGTAGCCCGAAAGCACAGAGAGCATAGGGAAAAAAAATTAAGCCTCCACTAGCATTCACCAGGCCACCCGATGTGTTGATGTAGCTGGTTTGGTCCCACGAGCTTCCATTTGAAAACTACTGACCTCGGCAGCCTCTACACGACTCGGGATGTACTTATTTCATGCATTTGCAAACAATAGCACGGCGAGAGAACCGGTTGGAGATGGAGAAAACCATGAGAGGATTTTGTAGAGGGCCCAAATGTGGAGGTCTTGGATCTAACAAGGCATCTCTAGGTGCCATAGAGTCTGAGAAATCACCCGTCGAAGATATGGCGTGTTTGGGCCCCAAGGCTCTTAAGCGACTATGCCATGACGAGGTAGCCTGAAAGCACATGGAGTTTAGGTAACCAAAACAAAGCCTCCACTAGCATTCACCAAGCCTCTCTAAAGTGTTGGTGTATTTGGTTCAATCCCATGAGCTTCCATTTGTAAACTATAGCCTCCGGTAGTCCTAGATCGAGTCGACCGCACTATTTCACGCGTTTGAAAACAATAACACGGCGAGAGAGTCAGATGGAGATGGATAAAACCATGATAGGATTTCATAGAGGGACCTAACATGGAGGTTTTGGATCTAACAAGATGTCTCTAAGTTCCATAAATTTCGAGAAATCACCCATCGAAGATATGGTAGTTTTGGGCCACAGGGCTCTTAAGTGACTATGCCCGGACAAGGTAGCCCGAAAGTACGTGGAGTGTAGGGAACCAAAACAAAGCCTCCACTAGCATTCACCAAGACACCTTGACATGTTGGAGTAGTTGGTTCAGTCCCACGAGCTTCCATTTGCAAACTATAGCCTCTGGAAGCCCTACACTAACTTAGATCATGTATGATTCCACATGTTTGAAAACAATAGCACAGCGAGAGAACCGGATGGAGATGGAGAAAACCACGAGAGGCTTTCGTAGAGGGCCCCAACATGGAGGTCTCAGATCTGACGAGACATCTCTAGGTGCCATGGAGTCTAAGAAATCACTTATCGAAGATATAGTGTGTTTGGGCCTCAGGGCTCTTAAGTGACTACACCCAAAGGAGGTAGTCTGAAAGCGCAGGGAGCGTAGGGAACCAAAACGAAGCCTACAATAGCATTCACCTAGCCACCCCAATATGTTGGCATAGTTGGTTTAGTCCTACGAGCATCCGTTTGTAAACTACAGTGTTTGGTAGCCCCTACACCGACTTAGACTATACTATTTCGCACGTTTGCAAATAATAGGACAGCGAGAGAACTGAATGGAGATAGATAAAACCGTGATGGGATTTCATAGAGGGCCCCGACGTGGAGGTTTTAGATTTGATGAGACGTCTCTAGGTGCCTCTAAATGAAGAAAGTAACCTTGTAAACGAATCTTCACCGCTAAGAACACCTCCACGTCGGTGTACGGATGTCGATGTTGTAATTTGTAAACGGAAGCTCGTGGGACAAACCAACTACGCCAACACATCGAGGTGGCCTAGTGAACGCTAGTGGAGGCTTCATTTTGGTTCCCTACGCTCCCCATGCTTTCGGGCTACCTCATCTAGGCGTAGTCACTTAAGAGCCTTGAGGCCCAAACATGCCATATCTTCGACGGGTGATTTCTCAGACTCCGTGGCACCTAGAGATGTCTCGTCAGATCTGAGACCTCCATGTTGGGTCCCTCTATGAAATTATCTCATGGTTTTCTCCATCTCCATCCGGTTCTCTTGTTGTGCTATTGTTTGCAAACACACAATAGTACGTATGAGTAAGTGTAGGGTTGTCGAGTTTGTAGTTTACAAATGGAAGCTCGTGGGAGTGAACTTACTACCCTAATAGATCGGGGTGGCTGGTGAAAGCTATTCGAGGGTTCATTTTGGTTCCCTACGCCCCCGTGCTTTTGGGATACCTCGTCCGGTGTAGTCCCCAAGAGCCCCGAGGCCAAAACATGTTATATCTTCGACGGGTGATTTCTCAAGCTCCGTGTCACCTAGAGACATCTCATCGATCCGAGACCTCCACATTACGGCCGTCTACAAAATTCTCTTGCGGTTTTCTCCATCTCGATCTAGTTCTCTCGCTCTACTAATGTTTGCAAACGTGTGAAATAATGTAGTCTGCGAGTCAATGTAGGGTCATGAGGCTATAGTTTGCAAATGAAAGCTCGTGGGACCGAACCAACTACGCCAACACATCGGGGTGGCTTAGTGAATGCTAGTGGAGGCTTCTTTTTGGTTCCCTACACTCATCATGCTTTCGGGCCACCTCGTCCGAGCATATTCCCTTAAGAGCCCTGAGGCCCAAACACGCCATATCTTCGATGGGTGATTTCTCGGTCTCGTGACACCTATAGATGTCTTGTCGATCTCGAGACTTCCACATTGGGGCCCTATACGAAATCATCTCATGGTTTTCTCCATCTCCATCTGGTTCTCTCACCGTGCTATTGTTTGCAAACGTATTCGAAATAGTGTAGTGCGAATCGCCTAGGCTATCGTCGAGAGGTGTAGTTTCAAACGAATCTCATGGAACCAAACCAACTATGCCAACACATCGGGCGGCCTAGTGAATGCTAGTGGAGGCTTCATTTTGGTTTCCTATGCCCCCATACTTTTGGGCTACCTCATCCGGGTGTAGTCCCTTAAGAACCATGAGGCCAAAACACGTTATATCTTCGACAGGTGATTTCTCAGAATCCGTGTCACCTAGAGATGTCTTGTCAAATCCAAGACCTCCAAATTATGGCCCTCTATGAAATTCTCTCATTGTTTTCTCCATCTTTATCTAGTTCTCTCACTCTGCTATTGTTTTAAACGTGTGAAATAGTGCATTACGAGTCGGTGTGGGGCTGCCAAAGGCTATAGTTTGCAAACGGAAGTTTGTGGGACCAAACCAACTACACCAACACATTGGGGTGGCCTAGTAAATGCTATTGGAGGATTCATTTTGGTTCCCTATGCTCCCCATGCTTTTGGGTTATCTCGTCTGACCGTAGTCCCTTAAGAGCCCCGAGATCCAAACATGCCATATCTTTGACGGGTGATTTCTTAGACTCCATGGTACCAGAGACGTCTCGTCCGATTGAGACTTGAACGCTAGTCGAGGATTTGTTTTGGTTCCCTACGCTCCCCATGCTTTCAAGATTATTCATTCGGGTGTAGTCCTTTAAGATCCCTAAATGACTAGATTGGCATAAGAATTAATTTGATAGGGGTATGTCTTATAACACACGGGAGTTATCAATCACCTAGTAAATCTTTCTTGTTTAGTTCTGGATGGGAGTCAGCTAGCCTACGGCTTAGTGACCTTCCATTCATTGATAATTTATGCTATGATAAACCCATGGATGCTTTCAAAAGTGCCTTAAAAAGGATAGGGGTAGTCATCAAGCCTAGTGAAGGGTGTGATGTGATTTCCAAATAACTTGAAATGCCTACGATTTACAGTAATAACACGAATTGGACAGATTAGACAATCAAGAATCATTGAGTGTTTGAATCAGAATGTCATTGCATCTAGAGACATTCTCAAGCATTGGAGTAATGTATATGGAGAGACATTCTCAAAATATCAATAGATGAAAGGCATCAAATTGTGACGAATCTCGGGTGTTTTAATAGGGGAGAAGACTACGAAGCATAGAAGAATGTAGTAAGTGCATGATAAGATAGGAACTAGTACAAAGAGACCATGACCAAGAAGAAGCACAAGTAAGGTAAATACACATATACACATTGATAAATTGAATGAATAATTACTTAGATTAGGTAACTATTTATATACATACATTATATAAATATTGATTTCCAAAGTTTGATGCATATTATACATTGAAAATGCTAGTACATGTACATCACCAATAAATGAAAAAATAATCCATAATGTCTTAAATATTGTCAAGTGCACATCATATTAGTTTCATGCAAAAATAATCTCAGAAACATAAGGTCTCATACAAAATTATCAAGTTCCAAATAGTATTTTAATGTGCATAATAAATACAAAAATGCCTAAATAGGTCATATACCATCAAGTTCAAATGCCATATAGGCATACATACAATGCCATGCACATAGGCATACAAAAATAATGTCATGTAAGACATATATATTTCCTACTCATCAAAATCTATCCCTCTCTTGGCCTTGCTCAAAGAAGGCCCTCCCTTAGACGAAGATGGAGATCCATGAGATGACTTTGGATCGTCCGAGCCCATGCTTTGAGTCCTCTTCCATTGAATACTCACCGTAGATGAGCCTATAAATGCAAACATTTTTTTGTCAAAACTTAATTTATATATGTTTTCAACATGTATTTAAGACCATGCTAGAATGAAAGTATTTACATAAATACACAAACTTACCACAAGTTGTCGATCATGCCGAATTTGCATCTCACGCTTAGATGAGTCATCGGGAGCTCCTGTAGTACGAACGGGGGTATGAAGACGACGAGATGGAGGAGTCCATGCCCTTGAAGTCAAAATGGAGGGGGTTGAAGTTCCCTACATACACATAAGATCAGAAAATCTAACATCAGAATTAGCGAAAATAGAACTAAGTACATGTATGTACATAATGACAATATTTTAACTAATTTTATCAATATAGAACTATTGTTTTTACCTCGCCACACTTGTGAATCAAATGAACAGGGTTGTTACTGTCACATGTAACTCCTGCATATACACAATGAAGGACATTATTAACATAATTTAATAATTCTACAATGAAATACATTACTAACATGTAATTTAACATAATATGAATTACATGAGAAATTTAACAAAATTTACGTATTGTTTGAATACCTCAGTGAGTTGTTGCACGCAGATGAAATCGCAATGGAAACACCTATATCTACTTATCACAGAGATGGTGGGGTGTCTAGTGAAGTCAACATCTTTATCAAACATGTATATCATGTGAGTTAGATGGACATACATAAATTTGACTTCAAAATTATACACACACACACACACACACACACACATGTATGGTAAAATTTTACATAATTAACATTCTAAATTACCTTTGTGAATGTTGTCTGGATGAAGATGCACCTCCCGCACGTTGTAATATCAATGCATGTACATGTACAAATACAATTATTTCAAAAATTTAACATATATAAGTAAATCAAGTACTCCAAAAATTTTGTAACACACATAACAAATTTACCTGCGAAGGTGACGCCGATGAATGTAATCCAAATGTCTCACTCAAAAGGACATTTGACATAGTGACATTATCATGTTCACCCCTAGCACCAGGTGCACCAAAATCAGTACGCATGAAAGTATCATCCTCCTCGGGCCCCAAACATATGCTACCACATGACGAGCAAAGATGTGGCCTCATGCTAGTACTCCCTGAGGGAATACTCTTTGTGTACCTCCGTGAGCATCCGCTGAAATCTCCTCGTATGTTGAATAAGGGTCACAGATAGCCCCTAAAGCGCGTAGAGTGTATCAATCTCTACTGTCTCCTTCACTGCTTGAGGGAAAATCGCAGGGTGAGGGGGCTTCTGTGCATTGGGAATCTACCCTGCTGAATAGGTGCACATTGTGCACCTAGTTGATCCTATGCAGATCCTTTTCCTCGGCCCTAGAAAATCTCGGAAATCAAAATAATTTGGGATCTCGTTGAGGATAAAATCGCAATAGAGTTTCCTCAGAAAGTATAGTGGCACCTCGTTGTTATTACAAGGTGAAAAATCAAACACCATCCACCATCGGTGCCAAAAAAATTTTAATCAAATTATTATTGCACTAATGGATGAGAAATCATTTACATGACAACAGAATAGGAAAATTAGTGCGGGGGTCTCGTGAATAAGGTGCATATGAGGTCTTTTGAAATTTCTTTTTCTTTACATCCACATATGACAATTTGTTGGAATAATAAACCCTATAACCCTCTCTGTAAGTTGTCTAATAATCAATTTTCCCTATTGCCACGTCAATTTGAACAAGTAATGCCTCCAATGTGTTTGCAAGAGAGGTGCGGTGGGGGTTTGTAGATTGTGAATCCCTCATTGTTTTGATTAAATCCTCAATTTCAATTTTGTTTTCAACTATGTGGGTTGCTAAATCTTCTTGACTACCCAAGGGATGTTGAGCAATTGTGGGAGTGTCGGGAGGGATGACAGGAATAACAAGGTTTGGTTGTGGTTGATTCCCTCGACCTCTAACTGTAACAATAAAAAATATGTATTCAATTCAAATTTTAATCTATAATTATCATATTTCAATGTAATTTTGAGAAAAGAATTGTGCTTACCTCTTCTCTCGTGGCGCCATCATCGATTCAGATCTTCCCGTGATCCAGAAACAATCCTTTGAGCTTGAGATCCAACTGAATGAAAAAATGTGAGGGCACGGTTAAGCTCTGAAACTCGTGTTTGAGGGAGATAAAATGATAGAGGCTCGGGCCTCTTTTTTTTGTTTATAGTAGGCATAACGCGTACGTGTTATGTAACGCATATGTGTTATGCTTTGGTAAATCCCAAACCTGACAATTGAAAATGTGATCGCATTATAATAGAACGCGTACGCGTTTTTCTTTTTTCCGATTCTTGTCCACTTTTTGGCCCCCCAACTTTGTGCACTTACCCAACCGTGAAATTTAAATTTGAACTCAACAAATTAAACAAGAAGTAAAAACTAAAAATATTATGTAATGAGAGCCATACCCAACATAAACATTGGAGGAGGAGAATCATCCCAACCTCCCATATGTGGAGGAAGATAAATATCCAAATAAAAATAAAAATGGCATTGAAATTTCATTTTGATGGGGTTCATAATGTACAAGAATGATGTAAAATCTTGTGTGTAAGACCCAATAAAAATTCTTTCATTTTAAGTGTTTAAAATCAAGAGGCCCAAGTTCCTTTTGAAACTTTGGATTTTTTACACAAGAATAACTCTTTGAACTAATTTCCTTTCTCTCTCATGCATAACAAAATTGAAAAATTTACACAATTGACTCGTGTGACAAATATTAGAATCAAACTCTCCATGGTGAAATAGTTATCTGTTTTTTTCATGTGAACACTTACCAAATTTAAAAATATCTTTTATATTTACATAAATTTGTGCCCTTCATGCTTATCTCAAAGAAAAACAGAAAAGACATCCCACATATAACTCCCTTCAAATTCTTACAGATCTTTAAAAATAATCCATATATTTAATATTTTTTTATTAATAGGCAATATAATTCTACACCCCTTCTAATATAAAATAGAGTTTATTCTTCTTTTACCACATTTGTCTTGTCTCGAAGGGACAATGGACAAGACAACAAAACAACTTCCTTTTGTCTTGTCCTAAGTACCAAGCGAGAATCTTTTTTTATATATTAAAAAATCATCACCCACTTTATCTTTAATTATTTTATCCCTTTTGAAAATGCACCAAATCCATTAAGGTTTGAAATATTATAACCTTCTTTTAGTTGAAAATTCACACTAAGAACAAGAAAAATTTAAAAGAATGTGATTTTTTTAAAACAAAAAGTTATTTGTTAAACATTTAGGGAGAAGAGCCAGTATGTGAACAATTCCCAATACTTGAACAATATTTTGCATTAGAAACATTTTGCCTCCTGAATTGATACACAAAACATCCTTTCACCACCATTGCGTTAGTAAATACATGCCATGATGCTTCTAGGAAACTTGAAAATGTTAGCGTGAACAAGACCGACTGCTTTATTGTGAATGAATCCAAATTGTACAAGAAAATACCGTACTTATTCACAATGGGAATCCCATCCGTGAGTCTCTTATTATTCTTCAATACATCGACTAGGCATGGCTAGCCTCAAGTAATTTCTACCTTTAGACCCATATGACCATGCTCTTGCCCGATTCTGGGCCGACTTCGTAGATAAAAAAGTAAGAAATAGTGTAAAAATTATATGCATCGAGCATGTTCTTTGCTTTCAGATTTTGTGGGATTTAGTTTCCATACTAATGTTTTGTGGTTTGCAGATCTATGACGTAGGATCTCATATAATATGATCGAAAGGGGGTCTGGAGGAGCCGGTGTGACATGTTGGAGAATCCACAACATTTAGAAGGGGCTTGAAACAAATGTTGAAAGGAGGGCCTTATTCCAGTGGAGAGGGGTTTGGATTCTTGGATATTGCCTTCATTCTGTTTGTGTCATGGTTCCACACTCATGAAATTGTTGGGAATTTTAAGTTTTCCTTCGAGACTTGATTTCCATTGCTCCATGTGTGGGTTATAAAATATATGGAGAGGAGAGCGTCAAGAAAATTCTTCACACTCATAGAGTCAAATTAAAGGTGGGGAACACCCTAGGAAATAGTTTGAGTAGATGCCCTCCTCACAAATTTAGTTAATATTTTTCCATCAAATAAATATATAAAATATGCCTATATTCTTAAGAGTGCAAAATATTCCATGGATATAAAAATAAATCGTGGGAGATGCTACAAAAATACAATATTTTATACAAGGCTTCTTACAAGTCTAATTTAGCTATATCAAGTAGGTGATGGGAACTCCATCATGAAATAAAGCACCATTTTTTGCAAAGAAATAAAAATGTTTATGTAGATCCCATGGTTTTGTGAAGAGTTGTATTTGGATTGGCCCTACCAATTCCTCCAGAAAAACTAATACAAATTTTTCCCCAAAAAATTAAGAATAGAGAATTAAATACGTTTTCCTTCAATTATTCTCACCTCTACTAGATACACTCGTGGCATTATAAAAAATGCATTAACATTTTTCTAGAACAAATTACACACTTACATAATTTGGAGCTACATCAGAGAATGGGTAACAATACCAACAAAATCATATGTCCTTATAAATATGTGAATTTTTTTACTTGCAAAAATAGTACAAATTCTTTTTATGTGTGTGTGTGAAATTTATGTTACTATATAGTAATATCTATAAATGGGTTTATCAATATTAAATCATAGGATAAATTGTTTTAAATCTATGTTCTAAAATAAATTGACAAAAAGGTAATTTTTAGATTCGGGTGCCCTAGGCAATCGCATAATTTACCGAAGGCTTAATCCCCTCGCCCACACTCCGAGTGGGTTTTGGAATTCACGTTACAAATCAGGAAGAAATTTGAGGTCGATTTAAAAAATTGGTTCCTTTTGAGCATGTTTCCAAAGCTTAGCATGTTTGTAGTGTTTCAATTTAGTGTTGAATGGTTGGATAAAATAATCAAAGCACACGAAAATCAAGATGCAACTTGCATCATTCAATTTATTAGGAATGGTGAGGAATTCATATAATACTTACCGTTGAGTGTATGGTGGTATGTTGTGCTCTTTACTTTTATCGCTCTTGTAAAATATCGTAAATGAAATATGCATTTGATATTTTTATTTTGTCGATAGGTGTTCCCTTTTATAGTCGAAATAATGATTTTTGATGTGTATGCAGAAATCAATGGTTTGAATTGTTTAGTTGGTGCATGCGACAATGCACGTTTTAATCCGGCCATAGTTTCTAACACGTCATCTTCGTCACTATTTTTTTATGGTGATCTCGTAGAGGAGTACATGGAGGCACCTGCCATTCACTAATATTTTTTGTGGTCATCTGCAGAGCAAGTACATGCGAGCACTGTCATTGGAAAGAAGTAAAAAAATCAAGATCTACACTTGAAAATGTTTTTTTCAAATACTTCTCTGCCTCAAATTTGCTTTAAAACTAGACAGTCTTGCGGCCTTGTTGCAATGATCTAGGAAAAATCATGTATCCGTCTCTCCAACAAGCAATATGGATTTGTTCTTTTGGCAACCTTCCATCCCTGTTTATCCTCTGGATTTGGCTATCCTTGTGGAGCATATGACAGACCTTCTCCTTTCCCGAATGGTCCCACACCATAAAAAGACTGCAACTAAAACTTTTTCTCCTATGATTGTAATGGGTTCTGCATTCCACTACCTTGCATTGACAATGGTGTTATACCCATTTCATCAGAAAACCCAAAAACGTTGTTATTCTCAAGAGTCGTTATCACGAACTTTTTCATAGGATCTCGGTCCGAGATTTTACAGTCCAATGGGCTATAAGAATTGACATATTTTTCATTCATAAAAAATCTAATTCTAGACACCTGAAATCTATCCAGCCAGATTTAGCAAACTGAGTAACGATAAACTAACATAAATTAATTGGAAGATTACCTCATTAGATTCAACCTGTTCAAATAAAAAGGCACCTGGAGCACTCACAATTCTCTCATCTGAATTATCTTTTTTCTTTATTTTGTTGTTTCTTTTTGTTCGTATTTCATATGAAATTTCACTTCGAGTCCGTGCCTCTTGTGCATTTCCTATTGAATATTCAACGATAGCAATATTATTATTATTTTATTGTTATTATTTTATTATTATTATTATTATTATTGATAGGTGTTCCCTTTTATGACAAGCCCCGACTTCGACATGACAATAGAAAATCGACGGATTGGTTTTATTCATCGGTGCATGCAACGAAGCAGGGATTTAATCCGACCGTTGGTTTATGACACTGTCATGGCTTAAATCTCATCTGCCAACGAGAAACATTCAAAGAAAATGACAGGTCCATAAGGCCGCGTGGGCTTTCCTCTCCATGGTCTACTTTGGGTTTTGAAAAGCACTTAATCGATTGGCGGTTTTTTGACATGGGTCTATTTTCCCACTCAACTTTTATTTTGTTGTTAAATACGTGGGGAGAAAGAAATATTTGGTTTGAAACTTATGGTCACAACAACGGTTAAATTTGTGATTATTTATGCATGTCGACAATTTTAGATGACAAGTTGACTTGTAAATATTGCCCTTCAAAAATGTAAAATAATGTTATTTTTTACATTCTTAATAAAATACATTTAAAATATTTTATATATACTTAATTATTTTGAATATATATTAGTATAGTTTATATATAA
This sequence comes from Taxus wallichiana var. yunnanensis, assembly GCA_018340775.1. NCBI lineage: Eukaryota > Viridiplantae > Streptophyta > Pinopsida > Cupressales > Taxaceae > Taxus > Taxus wallichiana. The sequence goes on from CM031241.1 coordinate 49,479,480, forward strand.
ATGTATAGGAAAAATGATGGTCATACATAAAATATGCAAGTCGCATGTGACATGATTATTTCAAATATTTGCAAGTATTTTATGGTTAAAATCATGAAAAATGTCTAAACTAAAGGCGTCAAACATGTAGGGTCGGTTTAACCCATAATGGCATTTGTTTTGGGACGACTATTAGCGAGAGCTCCATTTAGCACAATTCCTATGACGTCTTGTTTATTTAATTATGTGAAGACAGAACTTTGAACTCACTGCAACTATTTGATTACTACTAAATTTACAAGTTAGCTTGTTTTCTAGCGTCATCTCACAAGGACTGCAAAGAGGCTGGTCACGAAAGCACACACCAAAGGGGCGATTGCCAAATAAGTTTACGACACTAAGTAGATGATGTTGAATATATTGTTATTGCACCTAGGTGCTTTGAATCCCATGGATCACAATAATCTAGACCCACATTTTATTCGTTTGCTCTTAGCTTTGTTGGCTCGTAAGCTAGGAAAAATACACTAGTAACATGGAAGTAAAATACTAACAATCATACCTCTTCCTTCACATTTCGTAGCAAACATTAGAATGGGATATGAAACATGGATTGAGCCCGATTGCATGATATGTGGGTACTTTTCTTCAATACGGAGCAAGACCTTCCCTACAATAATGATCTACTTACTTTGCACTAAGTGGGTAAAAGAATTATACATTTGGGGTGCTTCAAGATGAGGCTATTTGGGCATTAAGATGAGGCGAAGGATGTTCTTTTCTCAAAGGATACAAGAACTTAGATAAGACATTCAATTTTATTCTCTTTTTCATAGAGGGGAGGGTAAGGCTATATTTATAGCTCCGGGGAGTGATTAACTTAGAATAGTTAAGTAATCATGGTTTGAAAATGTGGGCAAGATTAATGAGTGGGGACCACGAAGAATGGGTGAAGATTTTATTTTAGATTTTTTATTCATAAGTGGAGGATTTTAGGTGAGTGGGGACCACGAAGAGTGGGTGAGGATTTGATTTTGAATTTTTAATTCAATAGTAGAAAAACATGGAGAATAATGACATGTGGTGAGAATTGGGTTATTTTTGGATTTTGAAATAGATAATTAATCAAATTATATTTGATTAATTTGAAGTGTATTTTTGTGGGAAATGAGGAAGGGGAATTAATTGATTTAGGACAGATGTGAAATTAGAGTGTCTACATTTTCCCCTCTTTGGAAGGGTACTATGAAAGTAGTGTCCTTTCAAAGAAAGTAGATGAGATGGGGGAAGAATTCAATCTACTTTTCTTAAGCAAAAAGTAGAGAAAATTTTTGTTGGGGAGAATATAAGGTGGTGAGTGACGGATGTCATGGTATCCTCCAAGACAAAAATGTCATGAGAAGATGTGATTATGGACAGATATGATGATGCCCCTTGAGAGGGCTGACGAGAATGGAATAGACAGACAGAGCTCTCGAAAAGAGGAGAGATGAATTCTACGGAGAAGAGGATGATAATGGAGTGGAAGAGATGGGAATTATTACACGATGCAAATGGAGAAAGGATTCAATTGGCCTTGGATGCTAGGTGTGAGGGTGTGTGGAAAGATGAAATGGGAAAGAGAAAAGGGAATGGATAGGATTGGGGGTTGATTATGAGAAGAGTAAGAAAGGTGAAGGGTTATGGAGATAGGGGAGGGACAAAAAAAGGAATGAAAGAGGTAGAAAAGAATAAGAGAGAAGGATGATAGGGGAAGAAGGGAATGATGAAGGAAAAACAAGGAGAAGATAGGAAAATGACAGAGTAGAGGGTGAAGGTATGAAATAGAGAGATGTGCCAAATGAAGGAAGAAACAAGAGATAATAAAGAGGGATGCATGAAAGTGAAAGAAATGATAGAGATGAGAAAAGTAGGAAACGAGGAAGGATAAATAAGAAGGAGAAGATGAGGTGGGAGTAGGGGGTGAAATCGATGAAAATTGAAAGAGGACGAAAGAAGAAGTAGAACGGAGAAAAAAAGAAACTATGAGGGAGAGGAAAGTGTGAAAAAAGTAGATAAAAGAAGAGAAACAAATATTGAATGAACGAAAAGGTAGGGCTGGTAGAGAAAAGGAGAAGTGATAAGAAGAAACATGAAAATTAGGGAGAGGAAAGGAAGATAGAGAAAATACAGGAGAAGATTGAAGGAACCGTGTCATTGCATGGAAGACCAAGGCAAAGAATATGGAGCAGACCATATGGAGATGCATGTGGAGGGTGGTATGATAAAAAATACATGACAATGTTGAAGAGTCGGGTTATCGATGGGGAAGTAAGGAGGAACATGGTGGAAAAAGGGGAAGAAAATGATACGGGGAAGGGAAATAAGACGAGGGTGGGAGAGAGAAGAGGATAACAAATAAAATGATGTAGAAGGGAATATATGTAAAGAGGATAATAAGTGGAAAGTGAACAATATGAAGAATGTAAAGAGAAGAAAGAGGGGAGGAATGATGACATAGATTGGAAAATATGAGGAGATGCATGAAATGAGGATACTAGGATTACGAGAAAATAGACAAAGGATGTAATGATGAAGACATGGAGAGAAATATATTGAAGAAGGCAAAGGGAAGATGGAGAGATGGGTAAGAAGACAAGATAGGGTGGGATTGGGGAAAATAATAGGAGAGAAAAGAAGAATGGGGGATAGAAGAGGAAATGCCAATGAGGGTATGTTAGGGAAAGTCCACAAACAATGAATGGTGAGGAAGGGTGAGAGAAAAAATGAAGAAAAGGAGAAAGGTAATAAGGATTGGAAAGGGTAACGCCAAGGAAGGGACGTTAGGGAAATCCCATTAATAATGAGTGGTGGGCTTAGAGGAAGGAAGGAATGAAGGGAAACTCTAGAAGGTCCAAGGGAGTGAATGAGGTCATGCAGAATGAGGATTGATGATTTTTAGATGGAAAAGTCCATTAATAATTATTAGACAGGGTGGAAGAAGTGAATAGAAGATGATGATGAAATAATTATAGAGGAATGTTAACAATAATGGTTAAGTAAAACACGTATGTGGGTAGAAATGTGGGAGGATTTTAGAAGATGAAGTGAAAGAGGGAATTCCAAAGAAAATGGGAGGGATGAGTTGGGACTAGGTGAAAGCGAGGAAAGGATGTAGGAGATGAGGACGAATGAGGTGAGGATGAAGAAACAAGACATGAAAAGAATGGGAAGAAACGGTATGAAGGATGATGGATCAAGAAGGGGAAAATGGGGGAAAAGAACGTGATTGTAGATGGAAGAGATTAGACGTATGTTGTAAGATGATAGGTGGAGAAAGGATAATGGTAGGAGGAAAATGTGATTGGTAGGAGAGACCAGGTGGAAGAAGAATTTTCCAATCAACAAAGTGGATGAAGAATGAGGTGAGGGAAATGTTCACAATGACGATTTTAGTGTAGGGAGAACCAGTAGTGTAACATGATGTAAGATTGTCATAAGATTAATGATGCAAGAATGAGAAGTTGTTAAGTAAGATTTCCAAGTGAGAAAACTGAGAGATGATAAGTGGTCAATTCATGAGAATGGAAACGATAGGATAAGTGGTGTTTGCGAGAATGGAAAAGGAGGAAAGAAAGGATGATAATGGGGAATTCCAAGAAAAAGTGAAGGTTGAAGGGTGTGTAGTGATGGGGAAAGGCAAGAAGACACATAATCCTTAAGAGGGACTCTTAAGTGAGATCATCATGTAAGATGTGAGTGGTTAAGTAATATTTCCAAGCGAGAGGATGGTGATAGTGGTGGTAAAAATATGTGATGATGGCAAACGAAGAGAAAATATGGATGGTGAGAATGTAGAGTGATGGGTGAGTGTAAGATGACATGTCATGCTTAAGAGAATATCTTAAGTAAGATTGTCATGTCATTTGAGTGGTACAAGGAAATAGAAAAGTAAGATCACCTAACCGACATGGATGATATGCAAGGAGAAAGATAAAAAAACTGTATTGGGTACAAGGGTGGAATGGTAGGTTAAAGAAGATGACTATGATTTTGAGAGGCTTAGGGAGAAATAATATTCAAAGGGAAATATAATGGGATGGGGAAGGCCATATGGATTTTAGATCAACCTTAAGAGGAAGTCTTAAGTAATATTTCCATGCAGCCATAGGAATGGTTAAGTAAGATCGCCAAGCGGAAGAAGAAGAATAATGATGATAGAGTTGGTGGGAATATATGACAAAATGGACTGAAGGGAAACCCTCAAGTGAATTTTCCATACTACGAGAGCATGTAAGTAAGATGACCAGGCATAAGCCGATTTGGACAAGGATGAGAAAAGAGTGAGTGATGTATTCCAAAAAGCACTTAAAAGGATACAAGATGAGGTGATAACAAGGAAGAAAGGAAACAAAGTAGTGTAACATGAATGGATGAAGGGGTATATGTAGTTGAGGGCAAAGAGTGTGAGGGGAATCCTTAATTGGGATGCCCACTTGGTGAGATTAATGAGTGAGAATGAGAAGCGAAGAGGTGGAATGGGAAAATGTGTGGTGGTGATTGTTGTTTGATGAGAGGAGGTGGTGAAGAAGCTTCTACAATGGGAAGATCATAAGAAGAGGGTAAACCTCCACCAAGGATTCCATATAGAAGGGGTTATTAAGTAAGATTGTCAGCAGGGAAGCAAAAGAGTGAAAGGAAAGAATACAAATGGGTGAGAGGGGACAAGAATGGTGAGAAGGGTAATAGGGGGATAAGTGGCGGAAGAGTAAAAATGAGGAGCGAGAATGAATGGATAAAATACATGGTGATCATGGTGGGGAGGAGGAGATGTTGGATAGTGAATGCTACTTGAGAAAAATCTTCAAGTAGGATTTGTCCAAAACCATGGAGCTATTTCTTACATCATTTTCTAAACGGTGATCAAGTAGGATTCCCAAATTGGGGAATGTATTAGTATGGGTGAATGGATGGGGTGCAAAGTAAGATATTCATCATGTAGTAAGATACTCACGTGACAAAACTTATCTTAATTTTATTATAGCAGTTCTGTTGAGGAATCAGGATGCATCGTGATATAAAATATCAAGATGACTAGAGCGTAATATGTGTGATAAAGATAGACAGGGCCATCAAAAAGGTTTGATGCCCCAAGACGATATGCAAATGGAAGAGAGAATGAATCTTTCTTACCTAGCAACAGAGGCCATCAAGAAATTATGATGCCCAAAATCAAAAAAGTATGATATATAATTAGATAACATAAGTATATTAGAGAGAACATTGTTGGGATGCATAGAATCTTAAGATGCCCCTATGGTATGTCAAGATATGAGAAAGAAATTAATAATTTGTAACAATAAAATAATGCAACATAAGAACCAATAAACATGTAACCCTCATGTGTTCCACAGTGAGGATTTATCGGATGTGCTCCCCTAAGTGCCAAATGGTACAAGGAAATAGAAAAGTATTGGGTCATTTTCCTCAAACAAGGAAACAATGAGAGCTAGATTTTCCCTAAGCGAGGATTCACGCGAGGAGAAGTGGTTTGAATTTGGTAGTCATAAGGTGATTGGATCAATCATTGGGAATAATAGTTCAAAGGTTGAATTGTGTTGGTTATTTTAGAGTTTTTGTGATTTTGTGGAGTTTACAATATTTTTATTTTGGTTTATTATATATATATATTCCAATATTTTTTAGAGTTTTTGAGATTTTGACAAGTGTTTCTAATTTTTATTTTTATTTTGATGAGTGTTTCTAATGTTTTCTTAGATTTTTAATGATTGTTTCTAATATTTTTGAACTATTCTCAAACATCTTTTTTTGATGATTTTCAAATGTTTTTGGATTTTTGGATTTTTCTAATGTTTTTGGATATGTGGATTTTTTCTAACATTTTTGGATTTTTGACGATTTTGGAATGTTGTTGGATTTTTTTGTTTTTACATTATTATCCGCATGTACCATGTTCCTCATGGTAACTCATGCTAAAAATAACACAAATTCTCATTCCATTGGCATGATATGGTGGTGATGATATGATAAAAAAGTCAACTCCATTTTGACTCCACACAACTAGTAAGATGTGTGGGCTCATCACCGAGAATCAAGAAGGATGTAAGAGGTAGATAATGAGTATAAAGACAAATGCTAACAATATTCCCATTGGGAAATTGTTTGTTCAATTCTTCATAGTGCATTACGGAACCAGTTTCACAAAAAATAGCAATTTTTTAGTTTCTAGAAAACCAGAAACCAAGGCTTTCACTTTATGAGTCACACGTACTAGACTTAGACTTAGGCGATTACGTGGCTTGTTTATTGGTAAGATATAAGGTGAGGGGATAGTTCTCTCTTCACTTAGGCATCTAAATTACTTCTTTGGGGATTCTATAATTAAAAGCACCGTAAGATTTTATATTTTGAAATGAATCCCTATGCCTTGCAAAAATGGTTTTCCCACGTGCTATGATTACTAGTGAGAAGTAGGGCTCTCCTCACACCAAAGGAAAACATAGGTGAATGAATTCCTTTACTTGAGAAGTTGTCTTGAATGAATTTTTTTTTCTTGTTTTTTTTTTTTAAATGTTTTTTATTTTTTTTTGATTTTTTTGCAATATTTTTATGCTTTTATGAGAATGACCCTCTACACTTTTCCCCATGCCACCTGTAAGAGGAAAGGGTTTATCACCGAAGACAAGACGTAGATGAGTAAGGGCACCTTCCTCCATTCCTAGTCTCACACTACTAGTAAGAAGTGTGGGCTCAACACCAAAGACTATGAAGGATGAAAGATGTGACGATGAATTATTCATAAGTTATTGAATTGATGGAATTTTACAATAGTGCTTTGTATTTGGGAAGGAATATCTACCCCCAATCTCAGCCCCACACGACTAGTAGGATGCGAGGGTTCAACACCAAAGACTGAGATGGACAACCAAATGAACTAGGTAAAGAATTTTAGAGCTTTTTTATGAAAGAAAGAATGTCTTTGAAGGGAATATATTACCATCAGCAAGCTTTGAGGTATGACCATTGGTGAAAGTGACTGAAAATGGGTGATATGATAAGAAATATAACGCTCACAAACTTAATAGGATCTATATTATCACCTGTCTCATGATGATAAATATGAAGATGTGATTTTGATAAAGAAAATATCTACCAATGGAAATGAATAAATTTAAATTATTTAGAGATAAGCAAGATAGAAGGAACAATGTACACAGTGTTGTTTCCCAGAATAGTGAACATCTCAAGGATAATTTTTTTTAAATGAACTACATTCATTGGTTCATCAAGATCTTTACCGTCTTCAGTGGCCAACTTATAGGCTCCATACCTAAATTTAGCTATAATTACATAGGGTCCTAACCAATTAGGCTCAAATTTTCCTTGTTTTTCTCACTCTTTAGTGGTATTCTTTTGATTTTATTTTAAAACAAGGTTACCAATTTTGAATTCTCTGGGTCTTACCTTTTATGATAACTACATTGCAGTTGGTTTTGATAGACTTGAAGATGATTGAGAGAATTAAGTTATTTTTCATCTAGAATCTCAAGCTCTTGAAGCCGTGACTGTTAGTATTCATCCTCATTAATTACATCTTTAAGGGAGATTATCAAGGATGGGAGTTCTATCTCAATAGGTAAAATGATTTCAAAACCATAAATGAGAGAAAATGGGGTGGCTGCTCGATAGGCATGTGGTAAGATATACGGTGAGCCCAAAGAGCGGGGTAAATTTGAGTATGTCAATTATGTCCGTGGGTGTTGACAATTTTTTCCATGATGGATTTTAAAGTCTTGTTGGTTGCTTCCACTTGATCACTACCATGAGGGTAATAGGGAGTGGACCACTTAAGTTTGATGTGAAAATGTTTCGCTAGGTCCTTTACATCCTAGTTTTTAAATTATTTACCATTATCTGTGACTAGAGTGGATGGAATACCAAATCGACATATGAGATTATTAAAAATGAATTTCAATATTTGGCTACTGGTAACATAAGTGAGAGGCATAGCTTCCACCCATTTAGTGAAGTAATCAGTAGCGGTAATGATGAACTTATGTCCATCAAATGATGTTGGTATGATTTTACCAATGAGGTCAAGTCCCCATTGAGAGAAGGGCCATGGTGTGGTTATTGATTGTAATGCTTGGGAAGGTGCATGGATAATATTTACATGCTTTTGAAATGTTTGACATCGTTTGACAAAATGTCATGCGTCACTTTCCATGGTGGGCCAATAATATCCAACTCGCAGGATTTTTCTTGGCTAAGGATATACCATTTGTGTACGCTCCCTAGATACCAGAATGGACTTTAGTTAGGACATTTGAGCATTCTTCTTGATTAAGACATCAGATCAAGGTACCATCATATCCTTGTTTATAAAGAGTTTTTATTAAAATGGTGTAACGAGAGGCACGTTGTGCTAAAACATGTTTATGCATTGGTTTCATGTTGCAAGAAATGTTTTATCACAAATGAAGGTATAAAGATCATGGTACCAAGGGTTATTCAGACCCATGATCTCACATACCATAGTGTTTTAAGGAAGATCATAGGTAGGTATTAAGAGATGTTCTATGAGAAAATGTGTTTGGGGTTGAATAGATGCGATTTCTAATAGGGATCCGATGGTTGCCATAACATCAACATATTTATTAAAAATTCTAGGGATTTGATCAAAGATAATTAATCAAAAATAGCTTTGAAGACTATCCACCATGCATTTATATGGGATAATGTTTTCATCCTTGACTTGGTATTCATCAGTAACTTGATTGATAATAAGTAAATAATCACCAAATACAACTAATTCTATAAGATTCCAAGATATAACTAGTTTTAATCTTGCGATTAGAGCTCCATATCTTCGATATTGTTGGTACATGGGAATGCTAAGCAAAATGATTTGGGGATAACGTGTCTGCTAGGTGTGATAAGCAAAATACGAGCCCTTGAGCCATGGAGATTACAAGATCCATAAAAAAATAGAGTCCAAGCTGGCACGATGTCTCTGTGTAGAAGATCTTCACCAGGAAAAGAAAAATGAAGTGGTTTTGTGCCAAGAAGGGGTGCCTCGACAATTTGTTCTGTAAGGGTCTGTCCTTTAATTTCCTTTTGAGGAAAAAATTTGACATCAAATTCTAGTAATTAATATGACCCAACTAGACATTCTTCCAATGAGAATGGATCTGGATGATGAGATACTTGAGAGGATCAATCTTGGAAATCAACTTAGTTGTGTGATTGAGTAAGTAATGATGTAACTTATGGAATGCAAAGGTGACTACTAATCATAATTTTTGATTTGGGAATAATGTACTTTTTGCTCAATAAGTGGTCAACTAAGGTAATATACAGCTTGTTCTTTTTCTTGATCATTATGTTGTGCTAATAGAGATCCTATGGTATGTTCAGTGGAAGATGTATAAAGCAACATGGGTTTATCGACAACTGGTGACATAAGAACAGGTGGGCTAGAGAGGTATTCTTTTAACTTAGAAAAAGAGTCTTAGCAATAGTGATTCTAGTGAAAATTTACATCTTTCTTGAGTAACTAGTTGAAGTGATGGCACTTATCAACCAAATGTGATATGAAACTCTGAATAGATTGTATCTTTCCTTGAAGAATACGTAATTGTTTTAGGTTTTGAGGAGGAGGAATTTCCATAATGGATTTGATTTTGCAGGATCCACTTCTATGCATCTCCGTGAGACAATAAACCCTAAAAATTTACCAGAGGTCACTCTAAACACACATTTATTTGGGTTAAGACGAACCTTATAATCACGTAATCTATCAAAAATGCATCTCAACACACCTAGATGTCCTATTTGTGTTTATGATTTTTCTAATATATCATCAACATAATCTTCCATGATATCATGTAATATATCATGGAAGATGACATTCATTTCTTATTGATAGGTGGCACCAACATTTTTCAATCCGAAAGGCATGACCTTATAATAGAAGGTGCCCCATGGTGTAGTAAATATTGTTTTATTTTGATCCCCTTCAACAATACATATTTGATTGTAACCAGAAAATCCATCCATTAAGGAGAGCATTTCATGGCCAGCCGTAGAATAAACAATCATGTATATATTTGGCAAGGGAAAGTCATCTTTGGGACAAGCCTTATTGATTTCTTGGAATTCTAGTGCATATTATGATGTCGGGGTTTTCTTGGTGATGAGAACTATGTTATATATCCATGCCGAATAATCAATAGGTCGGATAAAGTCGGCTTAAGAGTTTCTCAAGTTCAATTTTGACATGCAATGTAACTTGGGATGCATTTTGTGTAGTTTTGTTGTACATGTTTTGCATATGGATGTACCACAAGATGGTGTGCTACAAGAGATGGGTCTAGGCATGGCATGTCCTTATATGTCCATGCAAATATATCTTGGAATTCAATATGGAGTGTTGTGAATTCACTACATTCTTGGTCGGACAGACTAATGCCAAGTTGTAAAATTTTTGGCTGTTCGGTGGTGCCAATGTTTATGTCTTTAGTTTCTTCTACAATAATTTTAGATGTATCCTTTTCAGAGAATGATGGTAATGGTTGATGTAGTTCATCGGTGTGTGGGGTGTTTTAGGGGAATTGGTACAATATTTTTATGTGTAATGTTGGGACTTTTTATTGACATGTTTGTTGGATAGGGTGGCGATGAGATGTTGACTATGGGTAATTTTTTGTTTACACTTCTGATCTAAATGTTCTAAGTGTGAAGGATCTAAATATTCTATCTCTTCGCCAAAATAGATAGATTCATTTAGATTGATTTCAAATCCTTTTCTATGATCAGAAGTAAGGATTTGGTTTTGAGTTCCAAGGAATTATTTGATGGCTTCATCATTTTGGAACATGTCCATGGATATATGATGTGGTTGGCCATGGTATATGTGAGTCAGATGTGTAGGGTCAAAATTGATGACATTAACATATAAATGTTCAAAGTAGAGATGTGTTTCAGTGAGGTCCTCGAAAAGGCTACGTGGATACCTAGTATCATTATCATAGAGCTGATGTCATTGTTATCACTTGAAATTATTATGGGAGCAACATCAAACACCTTGAAATCTAGACCATGTTTACCATGATGTTATGTGTAATTGATTGGGTCTAAATAACCTTGTTCATTTGGACCAATTCTTGACCAAGTCCTTTACCCTTCCATCACATGTTTTTCATTATTCAATGAGATTTGGTAAATTGAGGGGACTCATAACATGGAGAAAAGTTCATCACTGTATAACCAAGATCTTGATGAACTCAGAATATGGTCGTTGTCAACATAATCAATTTTTTTCCAAACTGACTGTCTCATTTGGTAAGTGGGATGGATTCTCAGATGTGGAGTGTTAGGTTTTCTCGTAACTATGTGGGGATTTGTTGATATAAAAGGAGTCTTCCATCTTTTGAAATTGATATTCACCACATCCTGTGTTAATGATTTTAAATGTGTGGGATGGGGGACCAATAGGTACCTCATGTGGTGGGGAAGTCAGTTTGGTAGTTTTAAAAGATGAAGAGAATGGGTTATAAGAAGAAGGGGGTGGATTGAAGGATGAAGTTTGGTTATTCACAAGAGAAGGTATCTTAATAGAAGAGGTGTGGTTGGATGAAGAAGGTTGGCTAGGTGAGGAAGAAGATGGTGTGGTGGAAGAATAATTGTTGTTGGAAGAAGAAGTTTGATTAGTGGAAGAAGATGATTGATTAGTGGGAGGAGGGCTGGTTGAAGATTGTTGACTAGCAGAAGATAATGGATTGGAAAATGTGTTTTGGTTAGAAGATGATGGTTTGAATCATTGTTAGGGAGTGTATCCGGATCGATGCGTGTTTTGTTAGGGATTATGTGAGGTGGAGCATACTTATCTGTTGATGGAAAATAGTGATCATGTCTATACCATCCTTTGAGGAATCTACAATACTCAAAGGGTTGGGGATCCGCACGTAACATAAATTCCTTTTCCAAATGAGAAAATTTAATACATTGGTGGAACGTTGATGGGATGAATTTCATGGCATGAATCCATGGTTGGCCGATGAGAATGTTATATGTAACTTCTACATCCACTACATGACATACCATGTCTAAGGTGATGGGTCCAACTTAGAGAGGCAACATGATTGTGCCTTCATACTTTCTCTCACTATTATCATACCCATGAATGGTTATGATATTGTTTTTTAAATCATTTTCAGTGTAGCTCGCTGATCTTTGTTTCTAGCTTTCTGTCAGGTGAGAGTATGAATAATCAAGAAACACTGAATCACATCGAGTATACAAGGGCTTAGTAACTTAGAGATGGTGATGGATGATATGGGCACAAATAAAATAGATGCATGATATCAAGAATCTAGATCTGTAAAATTGAAACATATAAGATTAGATCACAATATGCGGGGGTTGCCCAGATGGTGCCGGTTCCAAGAGGATTTTAACTCCCTTGGAGGTTGTCAACCCCCATGTTAGACAAGATAATAACATATCATGAACCGTAATAGTGGAATGTAAAACAAAAATTAACTAAGATAACGAAGAAACTTAACTTATGCTATGATATGAAGATAAACTAGGCATCAAGATGGTAAGATGACGAACTAAGACAAAGATTTCTCCTTTAAGCTGGTAGAACTAAGTTAAGTTCTTCTTTCTCTTCTTTAGGCCTAGGTCTCTCCAAGTCTTCGACCCTTTCTCTTCTTTTTGGTCTTCCATCCAGGGTCATTGAAAACTCTTTGTCTCTCCTTTTTGTTTGAAATATGGGGGAAAACCCCATATTTATAGTTTAGATGTGAGACTAAACTACAGGTTAAATGATACCCAAGGTGGAGTAAAGTAACCTAAGTTAGGGATATGATGTGATCATGTGGGGACCACGGCTTGAATTATTAAATGGAGTGGGGGTATGATTGACATGGTGGGTGAGATAAAGATTCCATTTTAAAAAGAAGGTTTTGATGGGTGCATTTGAATTTGTGAGAGATGGGGGATGATTTCAAAAATTGAATTATCAAATGGGTCCATATGGAGCCCATTGATAATCAATCAAATAATGTGAGAAAATAGATAGGATTTTATTTAATTTAAGAGAAAGAGATGCGAGAATGGAATTAGCGTGCATGTAAGATTACTGAGTGGCATTTTACCCAAAAATAGGTGTCCACATTTGCCTTTTTGTTGAATATTTTGTGATAGCAAGCCATGAGATTAAAAAAAGGGTTAGATGAAATATATGTCTGAGGATGGTGAAGACATGACCAAAGGCAAGATGCCTCAGGAAAAAAAGGATCGCAATAACAATAAAAAAGTATGGTGGTGACTCAATATCACATTGGTAGAGACAATTGTGGTCTCAACGGGAGACGAGATGACAACGTTTTATAGACCAGTGAGTGGGTGAAGACCATTACAGTATATATGTAAACCAAGATGACCAATGGGTCATAGGAAAACATCAAAATATGTGCAACTAAATGTGAAATATGTGCGCAATACTTTTTTCTGCGAGGAATCGTGTGAAAAATCATGCGTCCAAACATGGATGAGAATGAAGATAATGATGCCCCAGCACAAGGCATGAGAAGGACACAAAGTGAGTTATATGTGTTGACAAGTACAAGGATGAAAAGGTGCCCCAACATAAGACATAGATAGATGTTGAAATAAGATATCCTGGGGGAATACTCATAAATGTGGATATGATGAGCAAACAGGATAGAAGGATGAGATAAAATGCCCTAAAAGGATAATAAATATGATGGCAATCATGTTTTATAGGAATGATGCATAAGTGTTAGCAAATTAGAAGATGAAGAAGACAAAGAAGTCTTACTTCTTTGACAAGTATGATAAATATACTTTTGCGACCAAAAAAAGTAGAGCAAATATTCATGGAAGAGAACAAGATTAGATAGGTGATGGTCGTTATGGTATCTTCCAAGACAAAAATGTCAAAAGAAGATGGGAAGATATTCTTAGAAATGGATATGATGATGCCCCTGAGAGGAATGACGAAGATAAAAGATATGATAGGGTTCTTAAAAAGAGAAGAGGTCAATGTGGCAAAGAGAAGAACAAGAATGGTAATGAAAGGGATAGATAACGATACATAAATGGAGAAACATCAGCATTGACTATGAATGCCAGATGTAAGGGATGTTGAGAAAGAGAAAAGGGAATAGACAAGAGGATTGGTTGATTATGAGAAGAGCAAGAAAGATTGAATATGAAGGTGACAAGGATATGGAATGGAAGGATGGAGACGAAGGAGGAGAAAATAAAGAGTGAAAGGGGAGGAAGAAGATAACAAAGAGGGATTATAAAGAAGGAAAAACAAAGAGAAGACAAGAAAAGAACAGAGAAGAGGATGAAATTATGAAAAAGGGAGAGAGTTATTCAAGATGAAAGGCATGATGAAGATTGGAGAAGAGGAAAATAGAGAGGTAATGGAAAATGAAAGAGATGATAGAGAAAATAAGATTGAAGGAAACATATCGTAGTGAGGAAATCCAAGGCAAAGCATATGGAACTGACCGCATGGAAATGCATGTGGATGATGAGATGATAAAGGAAATGGGATAACGCTGAAGAGTTAGGTTTTTAATGGGGAAGTAAGGAGGAAGGGTGACATAAAATGGGAAGAAGGATAGTGTAGAGGAAGTGAAAAAAGACGAAGATCAAAAAGGAGGAGAAGACAACGAAGAAAATTATGCTAAAGGAAGTGAACCAAGAATGAATATATTTGGTAAAGAGTGAGAAACATAAGGAACATAAGGAGAAACTTGAGGGAAGGAATGACATCGATTGGAAAAGAAATGGAGATGCATGAGATGAGGATATGTTGATGACGAGAAAATAGAGAGGTGTATGATGAAGACAGTGATGAAATTGGTAAGGAAAAATGGAGGATGGAGAGGTGGTGAGGAAAAAGAAAGGATGGGATAGGAGAGGTAATGCTAATGAATGGATGTTAGGAGAAGTCCACCAATAATGATAAATAGGAAAAGATGAGACAAAAGATAAGACAAGGGAGAAAGTAAACAAAGAACGGGAGGGGGAATGCCAATGAAGGGACGTTAGGAGAAGTCCTCGATAATGATCAGAGGACACAAAGGAAGGAAGGAATGAAGATAGAATGGAGGAGGTGAAAGAAAAGGATTCATCTTGTATGGAATGGGGATGAGTGATTTTAGAAGTCCATGATAATTACTAGCGCAGAAATGGAAGATAATGATGAAAGAATGTTAGAGAGAGACCAATGATAATGATGGGTAAATATGGGGGTAGATATGTGGGAGAACTCTAGAAGACGTAGTGGAAAGAGTAAAGAAAGGAGGGATAATGATGTGTAGGAAGATGAAGGTGATGAGAGGATGCAGTGGATGAGAATGAATGAGAGAAAAATGAAGAAACAAGACATGAAATGAATGAAAAGCAATGGTTAAGTAAGATTACCCAACAACGGATGATGGAGATGAAAAAGAGACCAGTAGGAAGTGGTGTTTGTGAGAATGAAAGAGGAGGTGAGAGGATGTGATGATGGGGAATGCCGAGAAAATGTAGATGGAGAGAATGTGGGGTAGTGGGGGAGTGCAAGATGACAAATCATGCTTAAGAGGGACTCTTAAGTAATATTTCCATGTTGTAAGAGATTTAAGTAAGATCACCAAACCGGCAGTGACGATATGGAAAGAGAAAGACAACATTGTATTGGATGCAGGTGTGGAATGATTGGTTGGAGTGAACAGATATGATGAGAGGGGAGACGAAGATGAGGAAGAGATGATGGGAGATGGAAGGATCAGATGGCCAACCATTCTTAAGAGAAACTCTTAAGTAATATTTCCCTGTGATGGAGATGGTTAAGTAGGATCACCAAACCGAAGAAGAAGAAGAATGATGAAAAGACTAAGCAGTGTATACCAAAATGGAACAAGAGATGAAAGGAGGTGATATCAAAGTGATAACAAGGAAACAGAGGAGTGTGACATGAATGGATGGAGGAACATATGTAGTGTAGATGGAGAGTGTAAGGGCAATCCTTAACTAGGATGCCCACGTGGTGGTAGTGATGATGTAAGAGTGTTAAGTGGAAAAGGAGTGGAAAGACATTTATGGTGGTGATTGTCATTTGTTGAAAGAGGAAATGGTGGAGAAGCTTCTACAATGAGAGGATCTAAGGAAGAAGATATACCTTAACTAAGGTTCTCTAGCTATATGGATGGTTAAGCAAGATTTTCAAACTGAAAGTGGAAGAGTAAAAGAGAAACTCAAGAGGAAAGACAAGTAAGATATATGGCGTTGTGCAAGGGGATAGAAAGGTGAGAAGGATGATGTGGAGACAAATGGTGATAAGTGGACATGGAGAGTGAGGAACAATGGATCAAAGATGGTGTTGAACATGTTGAGAGATAAGGAGCTATAGGATAAAGAACTTTAATGAGAAGGATCCTCAAGTAGGATTCATAAACTGCAACGGAGATCAAGTAGAATTCACAAACCGAAGAGTGTATTTGCAAATGCATTCATGGAGATGGTAGATAGATCTAAAATTCATAGTGTGTAATTTAATATGATTTTTATAAAATATGATATGGATGAGATGAATGGAACATAGCTATAGCAAGGGCATATAGGGAAACTATGTTTCAAACTAGATTGGAGATAAACAAGAAAGGGTTACCAATCAAGGAATTGCACTTGTTGCCAATAGCAGGTGTTAATACATAACCAACGATAGTTAGTTATACCAAAAGATCATGAGGGAAATATGGATGAAGGATGCTCATAATCCTAATATTGACATGACAAAGGATCAAAGATGTGACTTGTACGTGGGAAGGGGATTTCCAAAAGTAGTGTTCCTTAAGTCTATGCCCCAGCTCTGGAAAAGGGAAAGAAAAATAGCATAAAGTTGATCAATGTGGGAAGCTTTCAGAAAATATTGATAAAGGAAGGTTGATCAATGCGGAAAACCTTCTAGATGCCATAATAATAGAGTAGCCATCCTTCGAGGGTATGGTCTACTTTATACATAATATGGATGAAAAAATAATGTGATAGCCATCCTTCAAGGGATCGGTCTATTTATTTTGATTTTTCTTGGATTTTGATTTGTATACTTTTTTTTTTTATTTGCATGAACAACTGTCCTTCGAGGGATCAGTCTGTTTTTTATAACTTTGATTTTTCCTTTACATACTTGAGTTTGAGTTTCACATGGGGGAGATTTGGGAACAACTAAGTAAACAACTTAAGAGGGGATAAGGAATGTACAAGAGACACCCTGGACCCTTCACATGGCTACAGTAGGAGAACGAGAAGGTGATAGATGTAATGGTTATGGGATCACATCAAAGTAGTGAAGGTGGACCACATAATTCAGATTATTACAATGATAAATGGAAGGGGCTAAAGATGGAAGAAAAATATAAGGATGTAACTAAGTTCTCATTGGTAAATATGCTAATAGTAGATTGGTCACAAGTGCAATGCATTAAGAGGTTCCATCTCTGGTTTACCACCACGAGAGAGAAGATAGTGTAGTTGTAATAAGATGAAATGATAGCCAAGCAAGAAATAAAACTAACATATGACCACAATGGTGGATGAAAATAAATGATGATGCCCCAAGGAGACATAAACATAGAAGGACAATCATGGCCTCAAAGGAGGGCTTGATGAAATAAACGGTGTCCCAAAAGAGACACACATATAGCCATAATGATGGACTTCGAAATAGATGGTGCCCCAAAAGAGACACAAATATAGAAAAAGGTCCCTCAATGGAGAGACAAACATGGCCTCAAAGGAGGACTTAGAATGAGATGAGGATCTAGATATAATTAATTTAGATTGGATGGATGTGAAGAAAGTAAACAAAACAATGTCAAAGAGCAAAGTCCCCTAGTAACAAGGGATTTGTACGGATGATGTGTTCAAGGGCGAGGGAAGGTTATTCCCCAATGAGTTAAATATGAAGGAGGTAAAGGATGTCAAAAGAACTTAGATGAGATTGTTTTAGATTTGGATGGGGTAAACGATCGGAGACCACAAGTGTGCTTAGTAAGATAAGTGGCATTGATGAAGAATGGAGGTCATTCCTTAGGAGGAATGACATGGGATGGATGGATATTAAGGGATGATGTGGATGGAAGGATCATGGGAGATCTAGACAGATGGGATATGGATTGGATTAAAGGTAGATGGAGAAGGAACTTTCCCTTGAATGAGGAAGTCATCTTTCTCAATAAGGTTGTGGACAATTGACCGAAATGCCTTACAATGTTTGATATCATGACTTGGGGTATGATGATAAGCACAACTGCAATTACAATTAAACCATGATGGCTTGGGACCATAGGGATTAAAGGCTTTAATAGGAGGAAGTTTGATGGCATATGTTCAAGTTAAATGTCAAAAGATATTTGCGTATGACCCCATTGAAGTGTCATGGGGAAGGTAACTTTGTGAGTTTTGATAGATGTCTCAGCTTGGAGTTAGGAGAAAATGTGGATGTAGATTGGATGTGAATTTCATTTTTGGAGGACAAATCAAATTTGGTTGAAGGATGGTATTGTTTGGATGTGGATTGATTATTGCAAGATGTCGTAGATGGAAAAACTGATCCTGACATGGATGTTGTGGCATTGGATTGTTGAGAAGAGGGAAAACTGAATGTTTTTGAGGATGCGCAGGGGACTGTTGGGGATGTTTTCCCTAAGCCTTAGACTTCGACCGAGAAGATTTACCTCTAGCAGGAATGAAAATAATTTCAACTAGAGGATCTGATAGTGGTGGTGTGGTTATTAATGGAGAAAATGTCCTAAAACAAGATGAGGATGTTAATGAAGAGATAGGTGTTTGTATGATGCGATTAATGATATCTATATGAGATGTGGATTGTTTCGGTTTTGGCATGGGAAGAGATGATTTTGTAGAGAGGAGAAGGTAAAGCATATTTATTTGATTTAGGTGGATGTGTTAGTACGATAGGTGATTCAAGAGGTATATTTGATAGGGTTACACCTCAAAGGATTGGGTTGATGTGATAGAAGGATTAGGTAAAGAATATTGGGATAGACTAGGTGATGTCACCATGGACAAGGTTGTCAAGGTAGAGATAGGTGGATTTTTGATATGATAGATATAGGGGTCGTTGGCATAGAAAAAGATGTAGGATATTTTTGGAATATGTGGAGATGTGAGTGATGTGATAACCGATGGAGTAGACCTTATGGGTAAGGGTAATGTAGCAAATGCAAGAGCCTTTTCGGACATATAAGTAGAAGGGACTGGTTGTTTCATAAATGTTTTAAGGGGTAAGAATGATATTTTTGATAAAGGGATTGATGTTGAAGATGGGGTATTAAGGGTGCATGTTGTAGAGCTGAGTTTAGTTAGGATGGTTGTGAGAAATGTAGGTGTAGTAACAAGTGCATTTGATGAAGATGCCAGTGAATGAATAGGTGTGAGAGACGTAGGGATATGTGTGGATACGAGTGGAGCCAAAATAGGTGTTGAAGATGAATCTAATGTGGTAGATTGAGGTATGTTTGAAGTGGCAGAAATGGATGATATAGTTGAATTTGATGTGGATGTGGCAAGGATAGGAGAAGGTACAGGTCCAGCACAAGTAGTGGAAGTTGATGTAGGTGTGATAGGTTCTAAATAAGAGGTGGGAACAATGTCCACTATGGGAACATGGAGTTGGTGATAAGATGGGATATTGATTGATAGTTTTAACCATACAAGTGTTTGATAGTTGAGATGTAGAGGGGTTGACGTGATTTGTTGGTGGTTTATTAGTTTGCGTAGTGGAGGTATCAATTTAGATATGCCCTTGATTTAAGAGTTGTTGGACATGATCTTTGAAGGAACGACATCTCTTAATTTCATGACCTTTGACTCGATGATATTTACAAAAGTGGGCCTCATGATACCAAATAGTCTTGGCTTACGAGTTGTCCACGGGTCATATGGGAGGAAGTTGGATGGAGTTTACGCTCATCAACTTATCAAATACTAGAACTGTAGGATTCTCCTAAAGAAGTGTAGTTGGTTGTTGATTGAGGAGATCATTGTTGAGACCATGTGCTTGGTGTAGATGGGGATGAGGGTTCAATGACCACAGTGTTGGCCGTAGTCTTGAACTTGTCATTATGTGTGAATGGTTTAGTAGATTTAATTTTTTATTTAGTTGAACTTAGTTTAAGATGACCCTGTTCAATGGCATGAGTTTCAAGCTTGCGAGCCATTGTGAAAGCTTCATCAAAGGTTCAGAATGATTCAATCTGTAAAGTGGATGATATATGTTTGGCACATGAACATGAGAATAAGTTGATGAGTTAAGTTTTGGGATAGTTAAGGATAGTTTGTTTATAACATCATGCCATCATGTGACGAAGTCGGCGATGGGCTCGTTTTCATATTGTCAAATGGTATATAGATTAGTGATAGTGGTCTTGCATGTGATATTGATAGAAAAGTGTTCTAAGAACAATTGTGCAAGTTGGGTGAAAGAGAATATGGAATGTTGTGGGATATTGTTATACCAGTTCAGCCCAGGACCAGATAAAGACATGGGGAAAGTGCGAAGAAGTAAATCGTGATCATGCACAATAAGACAACATGCATGTTTAAATGTGAGGAGATGTTGTTGGGGATATTCTTTATTATTGAACTTATTAAATGTAGGAAGTTTTCACAAGTAGGGTAAGATTTAATTGGAACCGACGGATGAATCGGTTCATTACAGACTTGTTCATAGGATAAGTTACTCTGGGCTAGTATGGTAAGGGTTTCTAAACTAGCTAACCGATTCATTAAGGTGTGAATTGAATCATTGGAGGTGTTGTAAGGTTGAGATTGGATTGGTTGTGTGGTTTGAAAAATATTTTGATAAGGTAAATGATGTGTTTGTGGGTGTGTGGGTGTTTGGTGAAGTGTCTGATATGGTGGTTGATAAGTTTGTGGATAGGACATTTGCGGAATGGTTTGATAAGATAGTTGATTAATTTGTGGATATGTAGATGTTGGAGGAGTTGCTTAGAAAAGACTAACATGTGTCACAAGTTGGGATTGCTGCATAGGTTGGTGTTGAGTAATAGGGGCATGACGATAAGTGGGGATATGTGTGTTAAGAATTGGAGATGCAATTGGATAGGCCTATTAATGGAATTGTCAAAATGGGATGTGGGTGGAATGCGATCCACCAATTTTGGAGATTGGGAGGATTGAGAGATTATAGGAGATTTCTGGAGTAAGAAGTCATATATGGGGTTAGGAGGAGATTTGAGTGTATCTAGAGGAGCAAGAGATGGTGGTGTGATTGATTTAGGAAGACTAGCTTGACGGGGGATAGGAGGGTTGGTGTCAAGGTGGGGAGAATTTTGTATGACATGGTTTTCCTAAGGTGAGATGTGGGAGACTGGAGATTGGGTGACTGATGACCTGGTTTTGAGTTTAGAATCTTGTTGAGTGAGATCATCAAAGGAAGTAAGATCATTGGAAAAAATTAGATTGTTTCTGTGTGTCGATTTGAGAGAGAGCAACAATAGGTGTGAAGTAAAGAAACATTTGTTTATGTATGTTGTTGATAAATAAATCAAGCAGAATATTTTTAGCCTCACGATTAATTTAGAGGATGTGAACAGAAAAGAAAAGTAGGTAATGAAGGTGCCTAAAGGAGTCTAAGGTTGGTTTTAGGTAGTTATGGATTGGGAGATGTCTGAGATGGTTTCCTATTGGGTGTTTAGGTCCCAATCAATTAACCATGTGAGAGGAATGTTTTGATGTGTTAATTATGTTTGTGTAGTCTAGGTAGTGTGTGATAAGTGAAATAGAAAGAGTTAAATTATTTTTCTTAAGCTATGTGCTCATGCAGGATGTAGAAGGTTTGTTTTAGACCAAAATGAAATGTGATATTCGATGTATACAGACACTCAAGAAAGAGAAATTTTAATGCAGAAAAGAGAAAATAGGGAAAAATGAGAAATACCTAGAGAATCACTTATCCTGGTTATTTGATTGTATGTGATAGTGATGTATTTTAAAAGTTCCAGTTAGTGGCCTGAAATGCCGGGTACCACGAAATGGCACTGTTCATGACTGGAAAGAGAGGTTTTGAGAACACTTTTCTGTTTGAAAGCGCCACTCGATGGTCTGGAATTCTGGGTACTCTAGAATGCACCGTGCACAATCACGAGATAAGGCCGATAAAAAATGGGTGTTAATTGCAAAGCAAGTGATATCTGACGGTGTTGTTGGATGATTGTGAATTTGTTAATTTTACCTACAAAATAAGATAAATATAATTAGTTGATATGTATAAGAAAGAAGATATAGATGTTGTCAAAAAGATTAGTTTGTCAAAAACAATGCAAGATAACAAAAATGAAGTTTAATTAATTAAAAAAGTTGTAGACCGATATTCATATACAATAAAAGGAAATAAGCTACGAAAGCTATTAAAGTATTAAATGTTATAAACTATACACTATAAAACTATAGTTTATTAATAGACTATAAACTAAAGACTGGTTTTCTTATTAAAATAAATGATTAAAGAAACTATGAATTAAATAAACATATAAAAAAATAGTGAAATAAATGATTAAAATGCTAAGATATACTATAAACTATCCGTAATAATAATAATAATAATAATAATAATCTATGCAAGGAACTATGAAATGGATCTAACGAAAATAATTTGGAGTAGATTAATTGATTTGAAATTGACTCAAGATGAGGAATGCATCTAGTGCTTCAAGTGGAACAACGTGGGCGTTTTATAGATTGTTGATGGTGTCTATGCTATAGTTGGATTATTTTCAGTCAGTCATGCAAAAAAATGAAAAATGTCTCAACTTTACTCACCCACGTGTGGGACCAATAAATTGACTTACCACCACCGCAAGCACCAAGAGCGTCATTTCGATGTGGGGAAGAGTGTTTCCAAAAGGTATCTCGACTCAACAATAGTGGATGGCAAATCAATTCAAAGTTTTGCTTTTAGAAAAAGGTGTAGTAAGCACTGTTTGTGATGGTGTGGTAAAGAATAGTAATCCAATCACTGTAAAGAGACTTTACAACAACTACAACAGATCGTGCATGAATTTGAAACCGTGCTATAAACAATTGGAAGTAATTACATTACTGTTTAAAGAAGTGCAAGCAGCATGCTACGAGGAGACTATATAGTCACTTCCCACAAATCTTGCGTGAATTTGAAATAGAGTTTGAGATAGTTAGAAGAATCAAAGGGTATAATTATAAACTGATGGCTACAAAAGATGGTGATAGACAGTACATTCTACTAGATTGTGAGAAAATAATAGATATTTCTAAACAAAATATTAGAATTTACAGGCAGCGAGAAAGAGTTAAGCCGTCAACGAACTTTGACTCACGAGCACAGATAATTTGGAATTCCAAGCCACAAATTTGTATGTGAATAAAGACCTAAACTCCTGTAGCTTGGCCTTGGCCATAGCAAGATCCATGAGACTGTGAAGAGTTTTGGAACAATGCACCAGATATTCATGAACTATGCCTAAATCCTCAATCGAACAAGGGTTAAAAAAACTAATAGTGAATTTACGTACGCTATACCAAAAGAGCTGTGTGGGAGTGGAGAATGTGGAAAAGCGGCATCATGAGGAATTTTGGTAGAAGGGTGATGTGGATATGGAAGGGAGTGTGGTGGTATGTGAGTTGGAGTTGGTGTGGGATGGAGAGCGGAGAGAGCTAGTTAAGGGGTGTGGATATAGCTCGGCATTGAGGGGTGGAATATCGGTGAAGGGTATGAGCTTGTGGGATGGGAGATGAGATTAGAATTATAGAGGTGTAGGATTAGATGGAGAGAAGGGACATATGGGATGGAGAGCCAAGGAGAGATGGGGAGGTGAGGGAGGTCGGTGGAGATGGAGAGAAAGGACGCGGTCTACGTGGGAGGAAGGAGAAGGTAGGGAAAGGAGAGTATGGAGATCGGGATCGATGGAGAGAAAAGAGTGGGGTGGATCAGAGAGAGAGGAGAATATGTGTAAGAAGGAAAGGAGATGGTGGCTCGGATGGAGAGAGAAATGGCATGGGAGCTCGGGACGTGGGAAGAGGAGTGTGGGTGGAAGTTGAGGATGGAGCTCGGGGATGTGCGCAGTGGTTCAAAGGAAGGTGGCTGAGGCAAAGAAGAGCTCGGGTATGGAGCTCGTGTATGGAGGAAGGAAAGGAGAGGGAGGTCGGTGGAGATGGGGAGTGTGTTGATGGGGTCTATGTGTGGCGAGGAAGCCGAATAGGAGCTTGGGTTAGAGAAGACGAAAGGGGAGATGGATGAGAATTGTAGAGACGTGGGAGTTGTGAAGGAAGGAAGAAGGACGGTGCAGGATTGTGGCTAGGCCATGATCGGCTCGGGGCATAGAGTGGCGTGGGAGTGGATTTACTTGGGTGAGGGGCCGAGGAGAAGGAGAACGAGGTTGTGTGAGTGATGGCGAGCTCGTGGGGAGTTGGGTGAGGATGAGAGTGGAGACATGGAGACGATAGAGCAGGACAATAATATTATATTGTGGTTTTTTTTTTTTTTTTTTAAAGTATAAATTACATTTATTTATTATTTATTATTATTAATTAATTGTTTGTATTAATAACAACAACAAAAAACTATTGATCATTTATAAACAACCAAATAAAAATACTTTTCAAAATAACAAAACTACGTACCTTGTGACGGAGAAAGATGAAAAAATGCAAGTGTCACGCCAAACAGACAAAGGTAATACTAAATTCCATGAAAAGGTAAGTCAGAAAAATGAACGATGCACAATATACATAATGCAACGACAACTAGGAGAATAAGGTTAATTTCGGATTCATATCCCATGCGGGTAGATTTCAACAAAAAATAAGAAGAGCATGTACCTCTTGATGATTTCAACGAATGACCGTACGGAACTGAAATCAACAAATACTAAGATATTGCAAACAAGCAAGTTAGAAAAGATAAGCAAAGTAATAAACAAAACGACCAGATCTAGGATCTGGTCCCACTGGGTGTGCCAAATGTTGATCTGTGTTTCTAGCTTCCTATCCAGGTGAGTGTATGAGTAATCAAGAAACATTGAACCACATTGAGTATACAAGGGATTAGTACCTTGGAGATGGCGATGGATGATACGGGCACAAAGAAAATAGATGCATGATATCAAGAAGCTAGATCTGCAAAACTGAAATAGATAAGATTAGATCACAATATGTGGGGTTTCCCGGATGGTGTCGGTTCTAAGAGGATTTTAACTCCTTGGAGGAGGCATGTCAACCCCGTGTCAAACAAGATAATAACATATCATGAACAATAATAGTGGAATGTAAAACAAAAAGTAACTAAGATAATGAAGAAACTTAACTTATGCTCTGCTATGAAGATAAACCAGACATCAAGATGGTAAGATGACGAACTAAGACAAATATTTCTCCTTCAAGTGGGTAGAACTTAGTTAAGTCTCTTAGGTCTTCGATCTTATTTAGGTCTTCCATCTATGGTCATTGAAAAATCTCTCCTCTTTTTTTGAAATATGGGGAAAACCCCATATTTATAGTTTATATGTGAGACTAAGCGTGGGTTAAATGATACCCAGGGTGGAGTAAAGTAACCTGAGTTAGGGATATGATTTGATCACATGGGGACCACGGCTTGAATTATTAAATGGAGTGGGGGGTATGATTGACATGGTGGTTGAGATAAAGATTCCATTTTAAAAAGAAGGTGTCAGATGGGTACATTTTGAATAATTTGTGAGAGATGGGGGATGATTCCAAAAATTGAATTATCAAATGGGTCCATATGGAGCCCATTGATAATCAATCAAATAATGTGAGAAAATAGATAGGATTTTATTTAATTTAAGAGAAAGAGATGCGAGAATGGAATTAGCATGCATGTAAGATTAACAGAGGGCATTTTACCCAAAAATAGGTGTCTACAGTGAACCTAGACAATGTAAAAGTTTCATGGAACAAATATTCAATGCAGATCCATTGTCGATTAAGACATGCTTGATCTTAGGATGAGTTATATAACCCTCAACGTATAAAGAATGATTATTAGTGATGTTAGGATTAAGAAGGTCAGTGGGACCAAAAGATAAAATAGGATTGGGGGAACTGTAAGATGTGTAATTAAATCCTATAATTGTTGTGAATTGATGTCCTCAGGGACACGAACGTTATTCAATGTTTGCATAAGGATGTGTTGTAGTGCGGGAGAAGAATTAAGTAATTCCATGATGGAAATTTATATTGCAGTCTTCTCCAATTGTTTGACAATATTGAATGATGGTTCAAGTTTTGGAGTGGAATTTGATGGTGGATTAGAAGGTGATGCGGGGACGAAGTGGCATATTTTTTTGCTTGTAGGGACCGCATTTTTTTATCTAGTGTTGATTACTGATCGGTTTGATATTTATATTTTCCACTAAGTCTTGGTCATAGTCTATGGTCGAGATGACTGAGTCATACTCGACATTGCTTGATGATTGACCCTTATCTTTTGAATTTTTATTGTGGTTAGGGAAGGGATTTTTGAACATGTGATTTTTTTCATTAGGTGTTTTTGTCTCATAAGTATTTTAACTTCTATGTCGCCACATTCAATCAAGGTCTTGGACGTAATGGCGGAGTTGCATGCATCGATCTGTAGAGTGCTCTTTTATGTGATGATAATCACAATATTCATTATCCTTATACCAATTTGGTTTGGGTTATCCTTCTTTAAAGGGTTTGATGATGGGATATGTAATCATATTAGCATTTTCTAAATGATGAAAGACACTAGATAGACTTTCTCGAGAGGAGTGAACTGTCTTCATTGTCCTAAGAAGGAACTTCCTTCTAGGGATTATGATTGGTTATTTAGATTTTAATGTGTCGATGGGATTGTTTTTAATGTTTTGGACATGGTGGGAATCAATAACACCATCATTGACTATATTTTGATAACGGTTAAAGAATTTGGATTTTCTTGGTTCTGAGGGGCATCTCGATAAGGTTGGTCCCTAAAGGGTGCTTTAAGTAAGCCCTTAGAAATGAGGATTTTTTGATTTGCATTCCCTTTTCAACGACTTCTTCAAAACTATTGAGACAATGCATTTGTATGTGGAATGATAATTTAACATTGAGATTAGGAACAAAAATGCTAACTAGTTATCTTTCAGGTATTGAGCAGGGAAATTGGCTTGCAATTCCTCGCCATCATTGTAAAAAGGAGGAAAAAAATTCGTTTGGCCTTTTCATAATGTTACAGAGATCAAACATGGTTATTTCTGAGTCTAAGTTATAGGGAAATTTTTTGAATAATTTCTCCGATAAGTCTACAAATGTTGTGACCAACCCTTTGGGAAGATGGAAAAACCAGTCTAAAGCTTGTCCTCTTAAACTTTGGGGAATAATCCTAAAAGGTATGTGTCTTGAGAGGAAAATTCCTGTCATTACATGTAAAATTCCTTGACATATTCATGGAGGTCACCTTTGCTTTTGTATTTATCAAACTTTGGGATTTCAAAGGATGACATAAATGGTAAGAGTGATATCTCAGTATTAAATGATAAGGACACAATTCTTCAAAGTTGAATTGTTTTGATTGTTTTTGTAGTCCTTGAATGGTGTCTTTCATATGTTTCCATTCTTGTGTGAGTGGAGAGGCGGGGACGGTTTATCAAGAATGTCATGAATATTGGGGTCTGGATTGGGCTCTCTTAAGATTTCAGCTCTAGCAGTTACTTCCTCAAGTTTCTTTGTTAAGTCTTGGATTTTAGTGAATAACTCATCGGACGAAGAGCTATTTGGATTGTTTGGTATTTCATTATGATAAATTGATTCACCATTGTCGATAAGTTTGTTTAAATTTTCAGTCCCAAAGTCGGGGGTAGTTTTGCTCCCCATGGCTAGGATGCGTAATAGATATTCATTTTTTTTGTTCTATCACCCTATTGACTTGTTCTTGTTCTTCATTGGTGAGTTCTAGTTGTATGACTTCTTCATCATCATTTTCATGATTGTGACTATGTGTGAATACCATGATGAGATGTGCTTGATTAAGATAAAAAAGTGGGTAGGAATTTTGAGTAGGTGTGATTAAATGAGAACTTGATTACTTTAGATTTAGCTCGAATAAGCTCGTGATGACTGATAAGGAGAGTAACTCAAACAAGTTATCTCAATATGATTGTGATATAACTCAAGACGAGTTATTGGGGAATTTGTTTCACATTTTGTCGATTTATCTTAAACAAGCTTTGGATTGTTGACATGTTAATCTCAATATGGTTGTGATGTAACTCAAAATGAGTTATGAAAGGATTTGTGTTGGTTGTGATTTGGGTAAGCACAATGGTTGTGAAATAATGAGTGAACTCAAACAAGTCACCCAATATTAGTTTGATATAGCTTGAAACGAGCTATGAAGGATGTTTTGACAATTGACGATATGGGGAGTGAATGACAGTCACTCAATATCTAGTGGATATAGCTGAAAACAAGCTAAGGCAGATGTATTGTTGGCTGAAGCAAACTAATGAAATCGGTGTGATGCTTTGGTCTGCGTTGTTGGATTGTTTGGATGTTTTTCTTGGTATTGAATTGGTCGAGAAATGATTTTTTTGGAACACAAATAGGGTTTGAACTTTTATAATGAACACATTGATATCAGCCAAGTTTTATGATAAAACAATGCTAAACTATTTTGTTTAGAAATAACAAGCAATCATGTCGATCAAATTGTTTTGGCTCAGAAGGTAAATTCTTTAGGAATGATCATTGTTTCATGCAATCATACAATTATGTTATGGAATGATGGATGCAAGTTCTTATTACTCCAAAAATATGCATCCTCCGATATACCCTAGTCATGATATACCTAATTCTGTATGGGGACATAATTGGTATGGGGAACCCTTAGAGCACTGGAGGAGACTCACCAATTCTTACTTGCCTACTTGGAGTGAATCGCGTGTAAAACAAGTTTTGTGAAAAGGTGGAAGATGATGGAGGGATGAATTTGTATGGTTTCCTTATAACTCCCTGAAGATTTATAGGGACGATGCCGAGCTTACCTGTAAGTGAAGAAAGGGGTGAGGTAAAATCTTGAACATTGTGTTAAGACTAGGTCTCAAAGTGTAATGCTGATGTAAATGTTGTTGGTGTGTGGTAGTCAAGTCCACGTCACCGGAGTAGCTTTGGTGGTGATGAAATCCACCTCTACTACGTGTAAAAATAAAATGATGATGTTATTATACATAGGGTTCTTTCCAACTTGAAATAAATAAGTAGTTGAAAAATAATAGTGTATTCTGAGCATGTTAAAAAAAATTGGTTTCAGCAATTTTATTTGAATGGTGGTACTTTTGAGGATTTTTTTGGTTTTTGTGTTTTTTGATAATATTCTAGTGATGTGGTCTTGTAAAAAAATTAGTAGTTTTCCTACAGATGAAATGTTAGGAAGAAAAATAATCATGGTTATTTTTATTTTCTAGATCACTTGAAGGCCAGGAAAAGAGCATACACAACCAATGCCAAAACAGATATCAATAGTGTGACAAAATAAAATTGATTGAGACGATAGCTAGAAACATAAGGAAATGAATCCTGCAATGTAAGAAACTAAACAATCGCGACCATTTCTGATTTTCCAGATCGCTTCAAGGCGTAGGAAAAGAGCATACACGAATACAATTGGAATAGATTTTGTGAATTTTTATTTGTTTATGTTTTTAATAAGTATTGGAATTAATCATGATTGTGAAATAGTAATAATGATTATCTTCACAAAGAAAAGAAAAACAATGAAAGGAGAGAATTAAAAATGTTACCTGAAGTGTCGTCGTGAAAAATTGGAATGTAAGGCAAAAAAAATTATTTTGCAGAGCCCGGGTGGCTTCCAGTGTGCAAAAGATGACAGGGAATGTGGACCTAATAAGTGTGGCGAGTGAGGTGTGAATAGTTTTTATATTGTTAAAAAGGTCCTCAAGAAAATGATGAGTAGTTTGTACCTCCACACAGGATTAGTAGAATGATCACAAAAAATAATTAATTTTGATCACGAAGTGGTAAAAATCACAAAAGTAAGTTGATAAAATAAAATGTGAAGATTGTAGTTTTTAAATTTTCTAATGTTTTTGTAGTTAAATACAATAAAGTAAGCAAATAGCTAACATGAACGAGTCAGGAGTAACGATTTGTTGGGACCGAAGTAATATAAACACAACCAACTAAGCATTCACACGACCTAAATAAGAATAAGAGTAAGCAAGTTAGAATTCATTAAAATAAAAAAAAAAAAAAAAAAATTGAGAGCGACCACGGTGTGCGAACCAAGGGAAGGGACTTATACACCGAAAATGTGGACTTTGAAGGAGCACAAATACAAGTTGGAAGGAAGTGTGGAATTTGACAATGAAAATGTGGACTTATATGTTAAAAATGAGGACTTGAAGGAGGAAAAAGACAAATTGAATGGAAAAATATGAACGTAGATATATGATGGGATATTGACTAAAAGGATGGACGTAGAAGGAATACTCAATAGAACATGAGGAAAGTGAATTTGAGAATGGAAGGAAAATATGGGCGAAGGACCTAAGTGTTAGTACTAATAATAAATCTAAGTGAGAATGTAAAAATAATTACGTACGAGAATAAGACTTAATAAAATTTATTAGATGTTTATGTTTATGAAATGATTCAAAAGTGGAATGTCATGGATATGGACGGAAGATTAGTGAAAAACGTCATAGAGGTAAAAATATTTCGACCCATTACATTCTTTCTATAAAGGTTATATAGAAGAATACATTTCAATTACGAGACAACCATCATGCCCATCTTGCTAGAACCTCTCACAATTTATTTGATTGCAAACACCTAGGATACTACAAACAAAGTCAAGGGCTATATTGGTTCTCTTTGGTCTCCTACGTTTATCCTTGAAATTATTTAGTTTTGGGATCGCGTCGTGTTTTCTATCTCCCTATATTGATGCATGAAAACTCTATCCTCCATTTGGTTGCCATGATTAGTCCCTTCCTTGGTCGAGGATCACTTAAAATCCAAAATTGTTTTTCGTCCCTTTTTCCATGTGAAAAGAATTTGTAACTCGGGCTAAAACTCAAGTTTTTTCCTTCCTTCCATTTTCCACAGTCACATTTTTTTGTCCCTGTCATTTTTGTCCCAAATATCTATGGAAACGTGATTGGATGCGGCTCAGAAGATCATATTTGGGCCTTATCTCATTTCCAAATTCTCTGTCTTGAAGAAGGATTCATTTCCGGGCACAAATGGTGATTTTCCTACATTTTACAATTTGACAGGTGTGTTTTTCTCTATCAAATTTATATCTCAACATCAGTGGGAATGTGGTCCTTTTTGGTTAGATGTGGCTTGGTGGGGCACTTTGAAAACTCTAAATCCCAATTCAATTCAAATCTTGTCAACGTGGAGGGCCGACGCTCATCTGAAAATTTTCCTTTTGGTTTGGCCTTAGAGTTACGCAGGGAGACACGTGAAGGTTTCCCCGCCTTGCCTAAATTAGACAAATTTTTCATGTGGCCTGGTATAGTTTTGGCGGACCATGGACACATGGAGGGCAAGGTGCTCATTTGAGGATGGCCTCGGGGTCCCACCTTAACAATTGTGATAGGGAGAAATGTGGAGCAACTTCCGAAGAGACCATAAGCTTTTGCACCGTAGCTCCGATTGACTCCGGTTCAAAAGGCAAACGAAAGCTTGGAATGTGTAGAATGTGACTTTCAACTGTCTACAGACCACTGAGGTCTAAAAATAGTATGATGATATTTATCTTTAAGACTGCTCTATACTTAAAATTTTCAAAGTAATTTTGAAAGGCACACGTGAAGGACCACACCTATTTGGGGACTGATTTCTCCCTAAGTTTTATTTTGAAGAGAAGCATCGGAGATAATTGATGAGTAATTTACACTTGAGGCTTCCAATTCTCACTTCTGCCCTTTCTTAGACTTTTCAAGTGTATGATCCCTAAGGAAAAGCTTGGGTGGCATCTTGGACCCTAGACAATGTGAGACAACACATGGCATATGGTATGAACTTAGGGAGCGAATCTATCACTTTGATAATATTTCACCGGGAAATCCTCGCTATGATAATTTTAGTAATGCACAACTTTTGGTTTGGTGGTAGTAATCTGGAAACACAACAACAAACATAACACAAGAATACGTGGATGCCCTACTATGACTTGTACAAAAAAAAAATGATGAAAATTTGATATACAACTATAGAATATATAATTAACATGGAATTATTACAATCTCACCCATGAATTACTCCAAGTGTTACCAACTCCACTTGATTCCAATAATGGTTATGGGAGAACTTCACAATTACTCCTCTTGATGACTTCCTTAACACACTTTCACAAAGAATCCTTTATTCATAAAATAATTATTACAACTTTTCTCTATGATAAATGAGAGGGGATGGCCTCTCTATTTATAGGAATTCAGGCTTATCCACCCTATCTCTAAGATAGGATAGGAAATATCTTCCGGCCAATCATATTCCATGCCTAAACTCTTTCCTTTACATGTAGCTTATCTTCTAAGATAAGATAAACCTTATCATCTCACATGGGTTCCACCTTTTTAGAATTTTCTACAAATAAAATACACAAAATATTTATGACATCACTCCTTGTCCTTATTACAAATATAATATTTCTAATTCCTAATCATGTAGACCCTACTTCTCTACTTACCCCAACTTTGACATTTTAACATTACCGGACCACTTACGACAAATATTTACTTTTTACCACAACATTCCTTTTGTACTTTGACTATTACCATACTCTACTTTATTAATGCATCTAAAACATGTTGAAAAGTACTTTGCCACTCCTCGGCTGACTTGACCTATGCACCACTCATACGACGGTGTCATTATCTTCTATTGGATGCCACTACTAATTATACTTAACAACATCCTATTCCTAATACATACATTAATAAAATAGAAATTACGGAGGAAAATTTTAATGTCGACATTTTCCCCTTCCTAGCTTCTACTCCGTCCTCGGAGTAGACTCTTATGGACATTCTGAAGCTGGTGCCTAGAAAATATTTAACTTGTCATGGTTGACCCATTTCGTAATGGGAGTACCATCCAATTCCTCCAGTTGATATGTACCATTTTCATGCACAATTGCTATTTTGTAGGGCCCCATCCATTTGGGAAGAAATTTTCTCTGCCTTTTTTTTTGTATCTAGAATCATATACTAGAACCAAGTCATTCACATGAAATGGAGACCAATAGATCTTTTGATCAAAGTATTCCTTCTACTTCATTTTCTTCTTATAGCTTGTATCCTTCGCTATTTCCCTCATTTCCTCTAGCAAATGAAGATGCACCAACCTTTCTTTCTTTTATTGAATCACTTTCATCCATCCTTTCATTTTTCATAACTCTCATAGTGGGAATATCAAACTCAATAGGAAGAACTGGATCAATGCCATAAGCCAAATGAAATGGGGAGTATCTTGTTGCTGACTTTGATGTTGCCCTATATGCCCACAATGTTGCATGAATCCTTTTATCCCACTTATGTACCTGCAAGGCTACATCTTTTGCTAGAATTTGACATAACACAAAAATTTGTTCGTTCCACCTGTCCATTTGTGTTTGGTTTGTATGTTGTTGCCTTCATGTGCTTAATAGAAAACTTGTTGACTAGGGCTTCTACCACCTCATTAATGAAGTGGCTTCCTTGATCTGTTACAATTTCTAATGGGCAACCAAATCTAGTGACAATGCGTTCATATATGAACCTTGCCACTTCATCCATGGAAGTTGTTTTCAATGGCCTAGCTTCAACCCACTTGGTTAAATAATCTGTGGCAACTACAATATACTTATTTTGGCATGGGGTAGTTGGAAGTGGACCTACAATATCTATTCCCCACTTTTCAAAGGGACCAAGTGGAAGAATAGGGCATAATGGAGCTGATGAAGTCTTACGGTTACCATGTGTTTGAAAAATATCACATGTCTTACAATAATTATAACAATCTCTAAAAAGAGTGGGCTAGTGATAACCTGCATCCAAGATCCTTCTTGTTGTAAGTTGTCTAGAGAAGTGTCCTCCACATGTACCATTATGGAATTCTTCTATCAGCTCCTTCCCTTGATCACGTCCAACTACCTCTTGTACTATCCATCAGGTCCTATTCGAAATAATACTCCATGCAGAATAGAATATGGATGACTGGCTTGAGTAATCTTCCTCTTAGTCTTTGCATTGGCACCATCAGGAAACTTGAATTCATTCAGATAATTCCAAATATCTATGTATTCACTAGGGATTGTGTCAAGGGATAACAATGTTGCATCTGGGAAATCATCATCATCACAAGATGAACCTAAACCATCATAGGCTCGAGAGAGTGCATCTACATTGACATGCTTCTTTCCTGGCCTATCTATAATATCAAATTCAAATTCTTGTAGCAAAATTATCCATCTTGTTATCCTCCCTGATGGGTTAGGCTTATTTATAATATATTTTAGAGCCTGATGATCTATTACAACTATAAATTTCTACCCTAGCAAGTAATTTCTAAACTTCTTTACAACAAAAATGATAGCTAGAGCCTCTTTTTCTGTTACAATATAATTTACCTCAACACTGCTCATTTGTCTGCTCCCAAAGTAAACTGGATGATCATTCCCATTTTCATCTTTTTGGCTCAGAGTACTTCCTAGTGCTGTATCTGAGGCATCAATATACACAATGAATGGCTTGCTCCAATCTAGATTCTTTAAAACAGGTGAAGACACCAAAGCTTCCTTTAGTTGTTCAAAAGCTTCATGTGCCTTATTTCCTGGTTCATAAGTAACATCCTTCTTCAAGAACTAGGTTAGTGGCTATGCAATCTTTGAGAAATTCTTGATGAACCTTCTATAGTAACCCACATGGCCTAAAAATGATCTCAACTTACTTCTATTCATAGGAAATGGTAACTCTTTGATTTTTGAAACTTTATCAGGATCAGTACCAATACCATCTCTGGATACAACATGCCCTAACAAAATACCTTTAGAACATCCAAAGACACACTTTGTAGGGTTTAGTGAGGCTTGTGCTTCATCTAACCTTTGAAATGTTGTCTCCATCTAGTGCAGGTGGTCCATCTTGCTCCCATAGATGTAAAAATCATCCAGAAATACTCTGATGAAGTTCCCAATGTAGGGTTCAAACACCCTATTCATCAAGCGTTGGAACATTTTGGAGCATTACACAACCCAAAAGGCATAACTCTATAAGCAAACATTCCCCAAGGAGTGGTGAATGTGGTCTTTAGCTGATCTTTCTCTGCTATATGAACTTGGTTATATCCACTATATCCATCAACAAAACTATAGCACTCTGCCAGCTACTTCGTCCAAGATCTGATCTGAGAATGGAAGAGGGTAATGATCCTTCTTTGTTGCCTTGTTGAGCTTCCTATAATCAACACAAATGCGTAGTTTCCCATTATTTTTTATTGAGATCACAATGGGAGAAACCCATTCTAAATTCTCCATAGCAAATATGAATCCTGCATCAAGCAACTTATCTATTTCTTCTTTTACAGTCTTGGAAAAATTAGGATTCATTCTATATGGCATTTGCTTTATGGGCTTAGCACCATCTACCAGCTCAATAGAATGTTCTACCCAACTTACTTGATGGAGTTCCTTGTAATCAAAAGTGAATAGGTGTATGTACCTTCGAAAGAGCTGGAGGTAGGATTCCTTCTCATTCTCCATCACAACATCACCAATCTTTATTTGTTGGAGACGATCAACAATTTCTTCTTCAGATAATCTTATGGGTTCATGAGTCGGTGTGACTGGAAGGATATCCATGACCAAAACATCAACCTCACTTTCTTCATCTTTTGTGTCCACTTCACTGGTACTAGAGTAATCAGAGGATGTCCAATCATCAGTTTCATCACTTGAATCCATAGGTTTTGCCTTATGATGTCGAGGGATCACGTTTATCTTCACCCTCTCTCTACCACATCCAAGTGTCATGAAGCCTTCATTCCAGTAGTTTCTTGCATGAACTCTCCTTAGCCATGGCCTTCCCAACAACATTGGGTATGCAACAGTACCATTTTTCATCACCTGAAAGTCTACCACACATACAACACCCATAACAGATATTGCCACATTTGAAACAACACCTTCTGGTTTAGTTTTTCCCTTATTTAATGACCTTAACATAAGTGTTGAGGGGCGATCAATTTTTAAACCCAACATATTCATTATAGACTTGGTCATTACATTAACTGCAGCACCTCCATCAACTAAGACATCATGAATTGAAATACCATTACATAATACCTCAGCTTTGGAGCGAGCATAAGGATCCATCTCTGCCTCCAAAATAGGTACCTCAACCTCCTTACTTCATCGAGCATTGAGTCCACTTTGCAGCTCCCGCCTCTTCTCAGAAGACATAGCCAAGAAGTTGACCATATGTAATATTTGTAGGCCTTTTGGATAGATCTTCTAAGATGGAGTATGGTCCTTGCCCCCCGTGAAATCGAGAAAATCCCGCACACCCAACTTTCTTCTCCTATGTTTCTTACTAGTTTCTCCTTTCATCTTCTTAGGATCATTTCCATCTTGGTTATCTTTTTCTTTCTTTCTTTTTGTTACAAACACATATGTTTCATTATTTATGCTCCTATCTACTACATCAAAAGAATTCACAGGTGCTTTTCCTTTATCATTATCTCTTGTACCATATGTAGAAGCTCTATCTAGACAATTATACTTATAATGACCCTTTTATGACAACCATAACATACAACTTTAGTTATATTTCTTTTTGGACCTCTATCTCCTCCCTGAGAACTAAATTCCTTTCCTTGAAGAAGATTAATAGTTAAGCCCATCTTCTTTGAAAGAGATCTTCATACTCAGTAGATGTACTAGGAAAATATTTGTGCTCACCGAGAGTGGTTGTGGATTCTGGACCAAAGGTGTTGGTGTAGGCTCTACCTTAGCAGCAATTTCTTTGGGCTCCTCTTCCATGCTTTCTTCTTGCCTTCTTGCAATCTCCTTTGCTTGTTCAATGGTAGTTGGGTGGTCATACTTCACTCATTTTTGATCTCTGGCTTCATCCCAAGAATGAAGTGCTTACATGAGGAGATTATCCATGCCATTCATCAACCCATCCGCTAATCCTTCCTTCCGATCTGGGCATCGAGCTTCCTCCTTAGCTCTAGAACACGAGCATGATAATCCCTTATCTTCTCCTTCTCTCCTTGGGATAGCTTTGTGATATCGATCATGAGATCTGCATATTTTTTTGTTCACCAAATTCTTCAAGAAAACTTTTAGTTAATAAATCCCATGAGTTTTTCACATTATCACCTAGTGTTTCAAACCACCTAAGGGTTGAACCATCCAAAAAGGTAGGAAAAAATTCAGTCCATTGTTCCCTTCTTATGAGGCCATTACAAATACAAGATCGTTTAAACTCTTGAATGAAAGAGGAAGCATCTTCATTAGATTGGGTTGAAAAAATAGGAATCTTCCCATTTTTAAATGTAACCATAGTGAAATACCAACTCACAAGTACAATCAGTAAGACTTATGTGCACAAATAATTGGACTCACTACAATAGAAAGTGACTTTACACCTTTCTACAAGTAAAATAGGAATGACCACGGTAATCTTACATTTACTATGGTAAAACTTGACTTACTACGGTAAAAACTGACTTTACTGTGGTAAACACTATTTACGGTAAAAATGAAGTTACTGGGGTAAACACTATTCACGGTAAAAAATGAAGTTACTATGGTAAATACTATTCACGGTAAAAAAGTAAAGTTACTATGGTAAATACTATTCACGGTAAAAAGTAAAGTTACTGTGGTAAATACTATGCATGGTAAAAAGTGACTTTACCATGGTAACTACTAGGCACAATAAAAACAAGGTTACCCTCCTATTGATTTATGACTAAGTGGGAATATCTCTCCAGAAAATCCACCAACGAGGAATGGTCCTAAATGGAACCAAAATGTGAACACGAATCCGAGCACTCTGATAATATTTCACCGGGAACTCCTCGTGCTATGATTATTTTAGTAATGCACAACTTTTGGTTTGGTGGTAGTAATCTGGAAACACAACAACAAACATAACACAAGAATACCACAGACTATGACAAAAAAAGAATGATGAAAATCTGAAATACAACTGTAAAATATATTATTAACATGGAATTATTACAATCTCACCCATGAATTACTCCAAGTGTTACCAACTCCACTTGATTCCAACAATGGTTATGGGAGAAACTTCACAATTACTCCTCTTGATGACTTCCTTAACACACCTTCACAAAGAATCCTTTATTCATAAAATAATTATTACAACTTTGCTCTATGATAAATGAGAGGGGATGGCCTCTCTATTTATAGGAATTCAGGCTTATCCACCCTATCTCTAAGATAGGATAGGAAATCTCTTCCGGCCAATCATATTCCATGCCTAAACTCTTTCCTTTACATGTAGGCTTATCTTCTAAGATAAGATAAACCTTATCATCTCACATGGGTTCCACCTTTTTAGACTTTTCTACAAATAAAATACACAAAATATTTATGACATCACTCCTTGTCCTTATTACAAATATAATATTTCTAATTCCTAATCATGTAGACCCTACTTCTCTACTTACCCCAACTTTGACATTTTAACATTACCGGACCACTTACGACAAATATTTACTTTTTACCACAACATTCCTTTTGTACTTTGACTATTACCATACTCTACTTTATTAATGGCACCGTACTGACATGGTGTCATTATCTTCTATTGGATGCCACTACTAATTATACTTAACAACATCCTATTCCTAATACATACATTAATAAAATAGAAATTACGGAGGAAAATTTTAATGTCGGACAACTTTTCCCTTAACCTTCAACTTTTTTAACAAACTCTACTAGAATGAGACACGTGGTCAACCCGTGCTTGTTTGGGGTCTTTGATTTTGGGGACTATCTCAAAATGTGCCATTGAGACATGTGGAGGCTTCCGCTGGCTCCTTTTTTACTATGACTTTTTCAAAGGCCAAAAGGTGTTTTGGTGGGCCCAGGGCACGTGGAAGGCCCAAACTTGTTTGGAAACTTTCCCTTGTACTTTTCCTTTCTAGTTACGGAAAGGAAACATATGGAAGGTTATAAAATAAAGCTGGAAAAGGGTTAGAATTAATGGTTGTTGTGCATCTATATTTTTCTGTCATTTTTCTCCAAGACTCTCGGAGATGTGAATATGCACTATTTTTCATCATTTTTGATGAAATTCCTTGTCATCTCTATCATGAAGTGTCATTAAATGGATTTGAGAACTTATTTTTGAGTCCAAGAATTGTTAAAGGTCGATATTTTGAATTTGGAATTGCTCGGGCACTTGCAAAAATGGGAATTACCAAGAGAAGTTAGATGCGGGACGAGTCATGGAGGAAATAAAGGGAAAAGGATGAAATGATGAAGGTTACAGGTGTAAAGGATGAAAAAGGTGTTTCCTCAAGAGTGAAAAGGATTTCTGTCGGATCAAGTTTTGCACAACCTCTAGAAAATGATTAAAAAGGGGATTTATCGCATGACAAAATCAAAATGATTAGAAGGATTGCCAAAACATTGTGGCATGGCATCCTATTCATTAGTCGAGGGCCCAAGAAATGTGATCAGTTCACAATTGGTCCACCTGGTAGCTTTCGGATGTGAATTTGTTAAATGTCACTTTCTAAGGAAAATTGGTAACAAGAAAATGTCCCTCGAATATTCTTTCTTTTTGGGGGAAATTGAGTGAGTAAAATGTATAAATGCAATGAGAATACTCTTGCAAAGGGTCGAGGGTTAAATTCTTAAGAGAAAATTTGAGAAAGTCCGTCTTCCTGAGAGACCAATCGAGATAACCTGTTAATTCTTTATGTGTTAGATTTTCTATCATGTCAAGTTGGTTGTAGATGTATAGCCATTGACGAGCATTGAGATTTCTCTGGAAGCTTTTCTCGCGATGAATCTAAGCAATTTTGAAATTAATTTGTGTTCAATCTCTAGCAATTTGTGTTTTCTTTGTTTCAGAATGTCTGCAAATGGTTTCTTTTGTTCCTATTGCAATCTTACATTGAAATCTTTGTGAAATCACACAAGATCTCATCCCTGTGACAATTTAGTGGTATTTACAATTTCATTTCAAGAAGAGCCTTCATCCTATGATGAGATAAACAAATTTAAAATCACTCCACTGTCATTTGTTGATAAATATTGTTTGTAAGTCTTTGGGTGTACCTTAGGCATGATTGATCAGAGATTTTGGTGTTTAATTGAGTCTTTTAACTCGAGCCTTCATGCTAGATTCTCAAATATTGTGTGAAAACGTGTTGATTTGGGCCTCCATTGAAGCACACCTTCTGGTTGAAGGAACGTCTTAACTATTTTGAAGCTTTCTATGTTGTTGAGTTGTCCATTGTTGTGAAGTTTCTCAAAGATATGGTATAATCAACTTTATCCTACTTAATCTCCCACCAAAATTATTTAAAACCATGAATCCATCCTAAACTACCCCTATTTGCCCTGTATATCAACAAAGGAACAAAATCTATTTACTAAAATATGTAGAACAATCAAGATTTAATAATGTCTTCAAGTAACCTTAGCCTTGTGTTGAAAGTATCTCCATCTTTTAGAAGTGACAACTCTTAAGAGTTAAATTATGGAGTATTGACCGTATTTTCCCAAGGTTTTCTTCATAAAATTTGTGCAAAATAAGGATATCTCCATCTCCTTCATCAAAAAGAGGTTACACTACTAAGGGTCCTCTCACTGGTCAAAAGGCACAACCTAAAGTAGTGAGGATAGGTCAAATCCTCTTGAAGGTGCTATCCATCTCTCCACAAATCTGAGTGATAAAGGGCCAATTAGATCTCATCTCTGGCTACAAAATGACACACATTATGATCTATCTGTCTCTAATCTCCATGTCGATTTTGTGATGCTTGCTCTCACTTGAAAGGGAGAACAAATTTGGATACCAACACGGTGGTCGCTTCAGGGGATTGATTTACATCATTTGGACTAATTTATGTTTGGGGATTGATTTACATATCCAGGAGATGTGCATTGTGGGAATTGATTTGTATTGCCAAGGAAGATTTTTTGATTTTTGCTAGTTAATATCCATTTGACCCATCAACAACACTAGTGGCACCATTTTCGGGACCTAATTTGCATTGCCAAGGATGATTTGTTGATTTTTGCTAGTTCATATCCATTTGGCTGTCAACAACACTCATGGCGCTGTTGTCGGGGAATCTTTGAAGTATTTTACAAATGCAGTACATACAAACCCTAGTAATACTTCTTACACATGTTGTGTGCTAATACATTGCTAAAACATCATTATATGTTCATATCTGTAAGAATTGTTCAAAGTTATAAGTTCTGAGTGTAATATTT
Organism: Taxus wallichiana var. yunnanensis; assembly: GCA_018340775.1. Lineage (NCBI taxonomy): Eukaryota > Viridiplantae > Streptophyta > Pinopsida > Cupressales > Taxaceae > Taxus > Taxus wallichiana. The sequence continues at coordinate 49,521,034 of CM031241.1, forward strand.
CCATCTTATATAGTTATTGCACTAAATTTTATATCATCATTGATAAATTTGGGTAGAAGAAGAGCAGATCTTATAAGCTTTGCATGAATCTAGTATTGACAGACATTTGATAGGTCTTTCATAGTGCATTTGCACAAACTAAGGTGAAAATCCTTAGTGAAGACTCCATATTGTTTAAATTCTTAATAAATACCAGTGTCTTAACATATATCAAGTAATATTTGTCACTAATATCTACAAAGATGGAAGGAAGAAGATCTTTCTTCACCAAGGACCCTAGTAGAAGGTTGTTTCAAGAGTTGGGAAAGTCTAATTTAGAAGGAAGAAGAATTTGGAAGGTTGTTGGAGATCAAGCATCAAGAAAAGAGATCTCCATTGGTGAAATTGATCAACATGTGATTGAATATTGCAATACTTCCTCAAGTGCTTCTGAATCAGGTAGTCTCTTTGTTGAATTGAATTCTCCATCTGGAGAGGGTCCTTATTTTGTATTTGAACATTTTCTTCTCAATCTGCCCCTGTATTTTCCAAATCTAATAGAGTTTTCCAAGAAACAGAGCCTTTAGAGGGTAGTCATTTTGAAAATTGCATCCCTGTACCACACAGACCCCTCACTCCTCATCATTTTATTTCTCCTGTAAGATCACCTCCTCAAAATAATATGGCTCAACCTCCACCTAGACCTCCATTTGTTGTTAATACTTTTGGTCCCATCAATTTTAGAGGTATGGTTGGCTATCCAAATGTTGTGCCACAAGATGTAAGAAATAGATTGCCTAAGTTTCAAGGAAATAATGCAATCACTAGTGATCAAGCACTTGAAGCTCTTTGTCAATATGATGGAGGACTTTGAAATAGAATTTGAGGATGTATACATTAAATTGTTTATCCATACTCTAGAAGAAGATGCAAGGGACTGGTATAAATCTTTTCTAGATAATTCCATTGATTCTTGGACAGAGATGAAGAATGCTTTTAGAATGCAGTATGGTGATAAAATAGACCCTAGGTTTCTTTTATCAGAATTTGAAAATATAAAAAGAATCCTAATGAATCAGTGCATGATTTCAATACAAGATTTAACAAAACATTGAGAAGACTGCTTGTTAATTTGAGGCCATGTGATGAATCATGTTTGATAAAGTATTCAGATGCATTTGATAAGAAAGATGCTTACTATTTGAGGGATAAGAACCCTAGAACTTTGAGGCAGGCCTTTACCATGGCTCTTGCAAATTGAGAACAACATTAAAGCAGTTGGAAACCTCCTAAGAGGGAGGGTGTTAAACTGATCAACCCGAGAAGCCTCAATCAAGTAAGGTTATGGATCTTGAGGAAGTTGTAAAGACTTTGGCGGAGCTATCAAAGAAATATCTTACAAGCTAGCTAGGAAAGAAAGGAATTGGACAAGGTTCTCAAGGTCAAGCATAGGCAACAAGGACAAGACAAATTTGCAAATCATCCTAGAAATGATCAGAGATTTGATGACAAGAGGTAAAGGACCCATGGGAGCTAGAAAACCCAAAGCTAGGGAGAATAGAGTAGTGCCTGATCCTCTAAATGCCAGAGTTGTTGTTGTGAAGAGACAAATGAAATTGATTGGTGTGACAAGTGTTTCTTACCCCACCCGCTATGTGAAGTAGATTAGAAAGTTGAAGAAGTTGATGATGATGATAACACTGATGATGATGCATGCATGGTGGATTACTCTACAAGCTCACAACAAGGAGCAACTTCAACTGAAGTAATAAGTGCAAGAACTGCTGCAAGTTTTTGGGACTTCATTCACTGGTACCTCTTCTTCCTCCCTCTCATGCTTTATAAATAGATATGGTACAAGCTTTTGAACTTCCTAATAATGATTTTGAGTACCTAAGAGCTCTAATGATTAAGAAGTATGATGGAGGAATCCCATCAGAAGAGGATAGACAACTGTTAATGAATGATGTTTTTGCCCAAGAAAAAGAGTATAACACAAGAAGTAAAGCTATCAAAGGGGCAGGGCCTCAAGCCAAACCAAAACCCTAGTTCTCACCAATGTCCCAAAAGAAACTCCAAAGAAAGATGCATCTGAAAAGGCCTTATTGTCTCAAGTAGAACTGGTGTTCCCACCCATGCCCAAAATGTGAAAAATCTTGTGCCATCCGATGAGTTTTCAATCTTTCTCCAAATGTTACTTTTCCCAAATACATTCCCTATGACATTGCCCAAGTCTTGAGTCAGATCAAGATTTTTGTCCCAATTGTGGAACTACTTAGGATTCCTGAGCACAAGAAGAGGGATTTTGAGTATTTGGGATTGGAAGAAGATAGGAGTACCCAAGGACAGAAATATAAATAATGTAAACACTCCTCCTCCAACCATTGCAGACCTAGAAAAACCACCAAAGATTAGAGGAGATAGGTGAACCACCTAAAGTTTACTTGGGAACATCTTTGGTTGAGTCTCAATTAAATGTTGATCCATTTTTTACAACACTGATTATTAAGGACAAACTACTGCACAATTGTATGTTTGATTCCAGAGCATCATGCAATGTTATGCCTCTAGAAGTCATGAATGAATTGAACATTAAAGTGACAACAACTTATGGCAAGTGTACTGCAATGGATTCTAGAGAGGTGCCAGTTGTAGGATGTGTAAAAGGTTTGGTGGTACAACTTGCAGCTTATCCGAGTAAGAACTTGAAACTTGATGTTGTTATTATTGATTGCCCTACCAAATGGGGCATGTTGTTATCAAGAAAGTGGGCTGCAAGTGTTGGTGGAAGTGTTCAAATGGATATGTCTTTTCCACCATTCCAATTAAAGGAAGCCTTGTAAAGTTGTATGGAGAGAAGAAGATGTTGCACCTCATTGAAGATCCCAATAATGCTTCTTATGAAGTGTTGTATGTTGATGTAGATGTAGATAACTTTGTTGGATTTGTTGATGGAAAAGAGCATAAGATTGATCAATGTAAATGTCTTGAACAAGTAGGTTTACCTTGGACCTTGTTATTCGATGGAGCTTGTTCCAAGTTTGGAAATGGTGTTGGCATTGTTTTGATTTCTCCAGCCAGAAGAGTTTGTTTTTTCTTTCAAACTCAAATTTGAATGCACTAACAACATTGTTGAATATGAAGCACTATTATTAGGCTTGAGAATTACATGGAAATATGGTATAAAGGATATCATTGTCAAAGGGATTCAGAACTTGATTGTCAAGCAAATTAGAAAATTGTATGCTACTAAAAATTAGAGAATGAAACAATACAAGCATGTAGTTTGGGATTTGATTGAAATGTTTGACTCTTTTAATATTGTGCACCATGATAGAAAGTTTAATGTTGTTTTGCAAAAAAGTTAGCAATGCTAGGATCCAAATTTGGGATTCTACAGTGTCTCCATTTTGTGAGTATGATGTTGAAATACTAACAAGGCCATCTATCCCTGACAACGTTAAAAATTGGCAAGTGTTTGATGATGATGCCCAGGTGAAATGGTTTCGTAGAACCAAGGTGAGTTTTCTGACCAAAATATAGATTGGGAACCAATGGTGTGTGTTGTTGAAGGAAAGGAAACTTTATTTGGCAAAGACATCATCCAACTGAAGACAAACATGATTCCCTAGAGGTTTGGTGGCACTTGAATCAAACTTTGATAATGTTGATTGCATTATTAAAAGAAGTATGTAGTTTCAAGAGATGTGGAAGAGCATGACTGGGCACAAAGGAAAACCATGTAAAATCTAGTTAGGAAGCAATCTCAAGCAAGGAAGAGAAGCATTCCTATGTTCAATTGTTGAAGAAATATCAAGACTACCTAGCTTGGTCTTACTCTGAGTTGAAGGCATACAGGGAAGATTTGTTCCAACATGAAATTCCTCTTGAATCTAATGCCAAGCCTTTCAGAAAAAATAGAGGCCCATCAATCCACTCCTTTCTTTGAAGATGCAAGAAGAACTAAAGAAGTTGAGGGATGGAGGGATCATTCAGCCCACAAGGTACTCATCTTGGGTTGCAAACCTAGTATCATCAGAAAAAGAATGGTGATATAAGGTTGTGTGTAGACTTTAGAACTTGAATAAAGCATCATTGAAAGATAATTACCCTCTTCCAAACATGGAGAATATGCTACAATTGGTAATTGGTTCTGAATTGTTATCCACTTTGGATGGTTTCTCTGGCTATAATCAAGTTGTTGTGAAGGATTCAGAAAGAATAAAGACTGCCTTTACCACTCCTTGGGGAACTTATGTCTATGTCAGGATGCCTTTTGGCTTAATGAATGTTGGAGAAACTTTCCAAAGAGCAATGGATGTAGCATTTGCTGGTTATATTAATGATTTCATTGTTGTTTATCAAGATGATGTAACTGTGTTTTCCAAAAATAAATGATCACTTGCAACACTTGGAGAGAATGTTGTTAAGGTGTAGAGAGTATGGCATATCATTGAATCCCAAGAAGTGCCATTTTGGAGTGCAAAAGGAAAAGCTACTTGGTCACATTGTATCAAAGGAAGGGGTCATGATTGATCCAGAGAGAGTGGAAGCCATCAACAAGGTTCCAATTCCAAGAACTAAGAAGGGAGTTCAATCCTTCTTTGGACAAATAAACTTTATCAAAAGATTTGTGTCTAACTTTTCTGAGCTGACCATCCCCATTACTAGCATGTTAAAGAAGGACCAAGTTATCAAATGGGAAGAAGCTTCCATTCAATTTTCAATGGGATCAAAGAAGCACTAAAGCATGCCCCTATTTTGGCAGCTCCAAATTACAAGAAGCCTTTTCAAATGTTTTCTTTTTTTCAGAAAACACCATTGCATCTATTTTTTTGTACAAAAGGATGATGAAGGGGCTGAGAGACCAATTTCTTTTCAAGTAAGGCATTGCAAGGAGCTGAGTTGAAGTACACCATCATGGAGAAGCAAGCATTTTCCTTGGTGAAAGCAACAAAGGTTTTTCAGACCTTACATCTTGAGCTCTAAATTTTTTTCTTATGTTCCCCACACCATGGTGAAAGATATCTTATCAGAGATGGAGGTCTCAAGAAAAAGATGTAGATGGGTAAACAAGTGTAGAATATGACATGGATATCCAAACCACAAAATTTATAAGAGGTTTGGGCCTAGCTAAGCTTATGGATGAGAGAAACTTGCAAACTATTGAGGTGAATGAAGTAGAAGGAGAAAGGGTGGATGTCCTTGAAAATTTGGTAAGCTCTAAATGGTACAAAGATATAATATTTTATCTCAAGACATCTATGCTGCCCTGAACATTTGAGTAAAAATAAAAAAAGAGCTCTTAAGTTAGCCTCTCAAAATATGTCATTACTGATTTTGGGTTAGCTTGGAAGAACCCGAAGGGAGTGCTCTTAAGATGCATTTGCTGAGGATGAAGCCCCAAAGGTAATTTTTGATCTCCATGGAGGAGTTTGTGGGGGACATTTTTCTGGAAGAGTTACAACACATAAAATCTTGAGGGCTGGTTATTGGTGGCCAACTCTCTTCAAAGATACAACTCTATTGGTTAGGAAATGTGAAAGTTTCCATCATTTTTTGGAAGAATGAAAGCTTCAGATCCCTTCCTTTGCATATGTGTATTGAAGCCCCATTTAAGCAATGGGGAATGGATTTCATTGGAGAAATTTTGATCCTTCCTAGTGCTGGTCATAAATGGATTCTTGTAGCCACTGATTATTTCACTAAGTGGGTGGAAGCAATCCCCACCAAGAAAGCAACACACCAAGTTATCATGGACTTCATGTTGAATCAAATCATATGTAGATTTGGAGTGCCAACTAAAATTGTTGTTGATAATGCCATGAGTTTCAAGAGCCAAACCTTTGGTGGCAATGTGCAAAGAGTATGGAATCAATTTGACATATGCTTCTAACTACAATCCCCAAGGAAATGGACAAGTTGAGTCCAACAATAAAAACTTGTTGAAGATCATTAGAAGAACCTTGGAGCTGAACAAAAAGAAGTGGGGTGAGCAACTGAAGTTTGTTGTTTGGGCAATGAGAATCACTATCAAAAGAGCTACTGGTAAAGCCCATTTGAGTTGGTATATGGAACTCAAGCTTTGCTGCCCCTTCATTTGCAATTGTCTTCATTTTAGTTTGTTCAACAAATTGAAGATCAAGAAGTTAGTCCATATGATGCTCGAATCAATCAGATTATTGAGTTAGATGAAGAAAGAAGGGCATCCCATCAGGCATGTGAAGTTTAGAGAAAAGTTGAAGAAGTTATTTGACAAGAAGGTGACTCCAAGAGCTTTTAGCATTGGGGATCTTGTGCTATTATGGGATAGAAGGCATGAAGATAAGGGAAAGCATGGTAAATTTGATGCATTGTGGATGGGCCCTTATTCAATTGATATTTGAATTGGTGAAAATACCTTCTTCCTAAAAGACTTAGATGGGGAACTACTTGAATTACTGTTAATGGCAAGGCATTTGAAACATTTCCTTGATTGATTTCTTAGAATCAAGGTATACTCCATTGTATAGTGTATAGTTCTTTGTTTTCATTCTGCTTTTGTGTTTTTGTTCATTCTGGTCCTTGGTGACCTGGTTTTGTTGGTTTCTCGGTTCATTTTTGGAGGATGGTTATGGTTTCTCTACTCTGCAAGCTTATTCTTTGACTCCATTTCCCAATGGTCTATTTTTGGCACTTGGTCTGCTATTTGTTCTTGTGGCACTCACAAGGAGTGCCCATCCCCGAGTCGGAGCTGATGTTGGTGCTCAATTTGGTCTCACCCCATTTTCCTTGAAATTCTTAGTTTCATGGGCTCTTTCATGTTTTCTATCTCCCGTATTGATGCATGAAAAATTTGTCCTCCATTTGGTTTCCATGATCAATCCCTTCCTTGGTCGAGGATCACTTAAAATCTAGAATTTTTTTTTCATTCCTCTATCCATGTGAAAAGAATCTGTAACTTGGGGTAAAACTCAAGTTTTTTTTCCTTCCTTCCATTTTCCACAGTCATGTTTTTTTTGTCCTTATCATTTTTGTCCCAAATATATGTGGAAACGTGATTGGATGTGGCTCAAGAGGATCATATTTGGGCCTTATATCATTTCCAAATTCTCTATCTTGAAGAAAGATTCATTTCTAGGTGCAAATGGTGATTTTCCTGCATTTTATGGTTTGACAGTGTGTTTTTCCCCATCAAATTTACATCTCAACATCTATGGAAATGTGGCCCTTTCTAGTTGGATGTGGCTCATGGGGCACTTTGAAAACTCTAAGGTCCGATTCAACTCAAAACTTGTCCACGTGGAGGGTCACATGCTCATTTGAAAATTTTCCTTTTGGTTTCACCTTGGAGTTGCATCGGGAGACACGTGGAGGTTTCCGCTGCCTTGCCAAGACTTAGAAATTTTTTTTCATGTGGCCGTATAGTTTTGGTGGACCATGGACATGTGGAGGGCAGGCACTCATTTGAGGATCCACCTCAGGGTCCCACCTTAACAATTATGACAGGGAGACATGTGGAGGCTTCCACCGGCTCCGCTCTATACTTAAAATTTTCAAAGAAATTTTGAAAGGCTTGGGACACGTGGAGGGACCGCGCCTATTTGGGGACCAGCCCCTAAGTTTTATTTTGAAGAAGTGCTAGGAGGACACTTGGAGGCTTTCCGCTCACTCTGCCCTTGCTTGGACTTTTCAACGGCCAAGGAAAACTATCTCAAACCCTAGACACATGGCACCTTCCCGATCCTTCAACTTTTTTAACAAACTCTACCGATAATGAGACATGTGGTGAGCCCATGCTTATTTGGGGTCTCTACTTTGGGGACCATCTCAAAAAGTGTGCACCATTGAGACACGTGGAGGCTTCCGCTAGCTCCTTTTTACTGAGACTTTTCAAAGGCCAAAAGGTAGTTTTTCTTGGGCCCAAGGCACGTGGAAGGCCCACTGCTTGTTTGGAAACTTGCCCCTGTACTTCTCCTTTGTAGTTGCACCAAGGAAACACGTGGATGGTTATAAAATAAAGTGGAGAAGGGGAAGAATCAATGGTTGTTGTGCATTGCATCTATTTTTTCCGCCATTTTTGCTCCAAGACTCCTGGAGATGTGAATACAGCACTATTTTTCATCATTTTTGATGAAATTCCTTGTCATCTTCTGTCTGTAAAGTGCCATTGAATGGATTCAGAACTTAATTTGTGAGTCCAAGGATTGTTAAGGTCAATATTTTGAAGTTGGAATTTTTAGCACTTGCAAAAATGGGAATTACCAGAGAAGATGGATGTCGAGAGAGTTACAGAGGAAAGAAAGGGAAAAGGATGAAATGATGAAGGTTCAGCATGTGTAAAAGGATGGAAAAGGTGTTTCCTCAAGAGCGAAAAAGGATTACTGTCAGATCCAAATGTTATGCACAGAGCCTAGAAAATGATTAAAAAGGGGATTTCTCACATGATAAAATCAAAATGATTAGAAGGATTGCCAAAAATTTGTGGCATGGCATCCTATTCATTAGTCGAGGGCCCAAGAAATGTGATCATTCACAATTGGTCCACCTAGCATCTTTTGGATGTGAATTTTTTAAATGTCACTTTCTGAGGAAAATTGGTAACAAGAAAAGGTCCCTGAATATTCTTCTTTTTTGGGGGAAAATTGAGTGAGTAAAATGTATAAATGCAATGAGAATACTCTTGTAAAGGGTTGGGGTTAAATTATTAAGAGAAAATTTGAGAAAGCCATCTTCCTGAGAGACCAATCCAAGATAACCTGTTAATTCTTTTTGTGTTAGATTTTCTATCATGTCAAGTTGGTTGTAAGATGTATAGCCATTGATGAGCACTGAGATTCTCTGGAAGCTTTCCCCTACTGATGAATCTAAGTAATTTTGAAATTAATTTGTGTTCAATCTCTAGCAATTTGTGTTTGCTTTGTTTCAGAATGTCTGTAAATGGTTTCTTTTATTCCTATTGCAATCTTACATTGAAATCTTTGTGAAATCACACAGGATCATCCCTATGACAATTTAGTGGCATTTACAATTTCATTTCAAGAAGAGCCTTCATCCTGTGATGAGATAAACAAATTTAAAATCACTCCACTGTCATTTGTTGATAAAGATTGTTTGTAAGTCTTTGGGTGTACCTTAGGCATGATTGATAAGAGATTTTGGTGTTTAATTGAGTCTTTTAACTCGAGCCTTCATGCTAGATTCTCAAAGATTGTGTGAAAATGTGTTGATCTGGGCCTCCATTGAAGCACACCTTTTGGTTGAAGGAACGTCTTAACTATTTTGAAGCTTTTTGTTGTTGAGTTGTCCATTGTTGTGAAGTTTCTCAAAGATCTAGTATAATCAACTTTATCCTACTTAATCTCCCACCAAAATCATTTAAAAACCATGAATCCATCCTAAACTACCCCTATTTGCCCTGTATATCAACAAAGGAACAAAATCTATTTACTAAAATATGTAAAACAATCAAGATTTAATAATGTCTTCAGTAACCTTAGCCTTGTGTTGAAAGTATCTCCATCTTTTAGAAGTGAAAACTCTTAAGAGTTAAATTATGGAGTATTGACCATATTTTCCCAAGGTTTTCTTCATAAAATTTTTGCAAAAGAAGGATATCTCCATCTCCTTCATCAAACAGAGGTTACACTATGGGTCCTCTCACCCTAGTCGAAAGGCATGGCCTAAAGTAGTGAGGATAGGTCAAATCCTCTTGAAGGTGTTATCCATCTCTCCACAAATCTGAGTGACAAAGGGCTAGTTAGATCTCATCTCTGGCTACAAAATGACACACATTATGATCTATAAATTAATCCATGTCCTCATAGTATTTATTATCTAATTATCCTAATTTCCATCACCTAGACATACTCACCAACCCAAACCTCACCTAGACAACTCTCATCCTGACACCCTCACCTCCCTAGACCTATTCTTGACATGTTTCCATAACTAACTAAGACCTAATCCTACTTTCCTTAATGGGCTAAGATTTGTCCTAACCCTAAAAATCAATCCCTACAACCTCTCTAACCACACTCCCACCCATTAGAAAAGAAGCTTCCATTCTAATCACGAAAAGAAACTAACTAGATCCAAGAAATCAAGAAGATCTTCCCATTTTAGTAAACCTAGGGAATCCCACCCTAACCAACGTTGGTCACCCCTAAACCGACGTTGGTCAACCCAGAACCATCATCGGTCACCTTTTATTCCTTTTTGGTAGCCTTATTTGGAGGTTGGCACATTATGAGAGAAAGAGAGAGTAATCACATCTCGAATGCAACCAGAGCGAGCATCCGTTCACACCCAAAATCCACACCATCCAAGCCAAGATCTGATTCAACCAAGCAAGGAGGAAAGTCCAAGTAGCTCAAGCAACAATTTCCTATCAACTGGTGACCCTCTACAGAAGAAACCTCCAACCACCATCTCCTATCTTCATCCATAGTCGACTAGTAGTAGATTCCAAGTAAGTACACTTATTTATTCAATCCATTTTTTTAGATATTCTTAGTATTTACATCTTTTTATGCATTATTGCTTTTCCAGCCACTCACTGCTTCTCTCTGATAGCTACCCCTCCATAGCCTTGCCAAAAATCTGTAAAAACCCCATCTAGACAACCTAACATCTCATTCTGACCTACCCAACCCTTTGTGTAATCACAAAGGGAACCCAAAACCCATTCTCGCAAAGCATTCCGGTTCCCCGCAATCACCGGTTTCAATCTCCATAGATTGTCATCGGTCACTCCTATACCAACATCGGTTTACCTATCCAATACTGCCCCTTTGCTACATTCACCAACTTAACCCATAACTCCTCCTAGCTTCACCAAAACCCCACCAGACCTACCCACTGACCTACATCCCTACCCACACCTCCTAGACACCTCACCCAGTTCCCCATCAACCTAGAAAACAAACCTAGACCCCTGTTCTTGACCCCTTGTCATTTCTTGGTGACCAAAATCGATCACAATTAACCGGTATCGGTCGAGACTAGATTAACATCAATTTTTGTATGTCTGCACAACATAGTACAAACAAACAACCTACCTACTTACTCCCAAGTTACCTATAATCACCTGTGACCTTCATCAAATCTTTGTCAGACCTACGAAACCCAAAACCATTTACTCGACCTCCAGATCTGATCCTAACCTAGCATGTTAGATTAGATTTTGCTTATTGTGTTTATATGAGATGCCTAAATCATATTGACTATAGTAGGACAATATTTACCTTATTTCTCACATTAATTTGTTTAAAATAGTGGATTAATAGCCTTATGGAGTATCACACTTCCCATATCTAGCATATGCTAGAAATTCCACTTCATTTACTATTTAAATTCCATTTGGTGGTCTCGTTGTTTATTTTAGGTAGTTCCTTCTAGCCAAAAGGAATCTCTCACGATCATTATAGATCAAGAAGTAAACACACACGCATCAACCTTCATCCAGCTTCAACAAGTATTCCCCCTAGCCTTTTACCCTTATCCATTTCTTCACATTCTAAGAAATGTTCTAAGAATTAGGTGAAACACTAAGCTCCACGTCGAATCTATGATTCTTCTCGGCTTGAAAGGGAGAACAAATTTGGATAGCAACAGTCTACAAATGCTCAAGTATACTCAACCGTATAAATCTTGACAAATTTCAAACCAACATGAAGATATATGCTTTTCTTTGGGAAGGATGGGTAGAAGTGTGATGAATGTGGTCATTCACCCCCACTTCACTTTTGTTGGTGGAATAAGTTTGTTGCAAATCCAATAAAGAAATGGGGCTACATGCATGAAGGCTGGAAAGTACTTGATTTTCTCAAGTAAAAATTTTAAATAGTATAGTTCTCAGGTGTACAAAGATTGAATGGGCATCAGATCTTTCCCTTCCACCTAAAATATCTTGTTTAATATGGGATGCATTTGATACAAGGGAAGAGGACTTCTATCAAGATTTGTATACGCAAATTCAATCACAGTTTAACACATACATTGATGTAGGAACATTGGTCAACAATTATGCTCATATCTTTGATCTTCTCACACGGCTGCGGTAGGTAGTAGATCATCCATATCTAGTGGTGTATTCTAAAACTTCACGGTCAAATTTAAATGATCAGAGTAGTGCATTTGATTTGTCTTCAGGAAAATATGGATGCGGCCTCTATCACGATGAATTGGATAATCTAGTGAGTGCTACATGTGGACATACATTTTGGGGGATCGAGGGAGAGGGCTCATGGGGAGCCTAGTTTAGGGGGCGGTGAGATGTGGGTAGTTGGGTAAGGGATCTGCAGGAGTGTGGGGAAGGTGATGGACGTGAAGAGAGTTGGGTGTCCACGTGGAAGAAAGATGGGTGGTGGATGATCATAGAGGAAGGAATGTGAGGGAGTTCACCATGGAGGGAGTGGGGATAGATGCTTTGTGTACATGTGGAGGATGGAGGAGAAGTTAGAGGTGGGGATGGAGTTGGTGTGGAAGGGGAAGGTATTGCTAAGATTGATGAAGTGGAGAGGTAGGGGAAGTGACATGGAGAGGATAATAGGAGAAAGGGTTCGACATGGAAAGAGGGAAGGAGGCAAGTGGGAAGATAGTGGGGTTGGGATTGGTGGGCCGAGGGAGTGGGAAGAGATCGCAAAGAGATGCGGGACAAGAAGCTTGGCTAGGATCTTGGGGATGAGTGGGAGATGGGAGAAAGGGAGAATTGGTGAAGGGGAAGGGAGGAGATGAGATGGGTGGATGGGGAGCTGAGAGATGAAGTGGCGTGGAAGTTAGGTAGTTGGGAGGTTGGGAAAGGGTGTAGGGATGTAGAGAGAGAGCTTGGCCAAGTGGCCTGAGGAAGAAACGTGGGTGTAGGTAGTTAGGTGAGTTGGGGGTGATAGAAAATGGGATGTAGGATAAATTTGGGTGGGGATTTATGGGTAGGTGTAGTTAGGATATGTAAAGTTTGATTTTATGTAAATAAATAAATAAATATGTTTATATCATAAACATGAAAAGCTATATAGATTTGAGATTGAAATGAATAGACGGGCTAAGAAAAATACTTACTATATATTTTTGTATTATTTTGAGTTGTTTTTTTAATAATAATAATATTTTTGTTTTGTTTTGTGTGTAGGTTTTAGACAGAGAAGACCATACTAAAGTAAAAGAAATTAAAAAACTATAGGGAATATTAAATTCGTATAATAAGAGTATACACTACAAATTTTGAGTATCAAATTAAATTGACCAGAGGAAACTTCAAAATGACTTTCCGGATTGGTTTCCCATACCAAAAGTTGTCGTCCACAGTGATTCACGAGTAGTTAGAGCATGGGATGAATGTTCTTTCTACAGACACCAAGCACTGTGAAGATCAAAGAGATGACAAAGCATCGTAATGTCATTATTACTACAACCTGCAAATGCACCACAAGACACTACAAAACAAAAACACTACCCACAATGTTAAGGTTAACCAAAGAAGGCCATAAGGCATGGAAAAGGAGTTAATAATGAACAATAATAAACAAAGAATGAGATAAAACCACTAATTGGGAAATTAATGGTAACATATCAAAAGTAACCGGGCGTGTCAGAATGTAAGCTAGAAAAAATACACTACTAACAAGTAAAATATTAACAATCATACCTCCTCATTTGTGTTTGGTAGAAAACCTCAGAATGGGCTTGGAAACATGGATTGAGCCTCGATTGCATGATATGTAGGTGCTTTTCTTCAAGACAGAGCAAGGCCTTCCTACAACAATGATCCACTTTACACCAAATGGGTAAAAGGATTATGGATTTGGGGTGCTTCAATATGAGGTTATTTGGGAATTAAGATGAGGCAAAATGATGTTCTTTGCTCAAAGGATGCAAGAATTTAGACATGACATTCAAGTTTATTCTCTGTGTCCTTAGAGGGGAGGGGTAAGGTTGTATTTATAGTCTGGGGGAGTGATTAACTTAGAATAATTTAAGTAATCATGGTTTCAAAATGTGGGCAAGATTAGGTGAGTGGGGACCATGAAGAATGGGTGAGGATTTGATTTTAGATTTTTAATTCATAACTGGAGGATTTTAGGTGAGTGGGGACTACAAAGAGTGGGTAAGGATTTGATTTTGAATTTTTAATTCAATAGTAGAAAAACATGGAGAATAATGGCATGTGGTGATGATTGGGTTATTTTTGGATTTTGAAATGGATAATTAATCAAATTATATTTGATTAATTCAAAGTGTATTATTTTGGAAATGAGGAAGGGAATTAATTGATTTAAGACAAGATGTGAAATTTGGGTGTCTACAAATACTACCATTAAGAGATTCTACACATTCAGTTACGTCTTAGCATCTTTCAGTATCTTTTCAATGGCTTCTTGAGCCATATGATCATCTATTGCATAGTTGGATGAATTAGGAAAATTGTTAGAAAATCAAGAACATGTTTTTTCATTTTTAGGAGCCTTTTGAAATCATTGTAAGTAGCCATACATATTATATCAGCGTCAATTTCGAAAACATTAAGAAGATTAATGGTTTTTTTATTTTTAGAATCACAGTTTTGAACAAAATTCATCGGATCCAAAGATTGTTGACATGTCTCAATAGATTTTTCCAAAAACTCGAATCCTTGTAAAAAGGCAAGAGTGTTATGATTGTATTAAGCAAGGAGAGTGTTTCATCCTCATTCATTTTTCATCTAGAACTAGGAAATGTTTTACAACATCCTGCAACCATTCAAGATGACCTATTGTGTGCATGTGTACTTTGTTTTATGCTAAATCAAATGGAACAAGAACTACCACCTAAAATAGTTCTACAATTTATCTAAAACAAAGCATAAACATCATTAAGATAGATAACTAAGCAAGATCTAAACTAACATTATAACTTTGAAAACATGAGATCAAAACTATGCATGCTATTTTAACATCTCTACTCTCCTAGATTATTAACAAAATGCATGGACCTATTTAGCTCCAATGGAAATCAAAAATTGCTTGTTTGATATTTTAAGAATGTAAGAATATGAAGCTTAGCTCTTAACAATGGTGACCTCTCAAGAATACAAAATGCAAGCTCTTAGTCTCTTTGCTATATGCTTTGCATTTGATCTCTTAAGAAGTTTAGGTGTAGGTATAAAGGTAGGAGGGCTCCTTATATAGCCCAATGGATAAAGGAAACACTTCATCCCTTTGCATGTGGGATAAAGGTAAAAAATGATTAGGAATGGATAAGGTTTCTTTATAAAAGGTAACCTTACTTTAGAAGGGTTTAATTTATGCTTAGCAAGTCATGGGAGTTGGTGGTGTTTTGATTAATCAAAGGTGATTAACTAATAGGTAGATGTAAACTTATAAAGCTAATGAGAGGAATATTAGTATGATTTAGGCTATTAGAAGGGGATTAAATCAATTAAATATTGATTTATTGGTTAAATGGAAGGGAAAGCTAATTAATTAATAATAATTAATTAGTCTAGGTAGAAGGGGTGATTAATTAACGGAAGGTCGTTAATCAAGATATTAGTTGGATAGGTGACTTAATCAATTAGCATATTGTAATTAATTAATGACAATAAGAGGGAATATGAGTGCTTTTGACGATATGTCATCGATTTGTGAGAAAGGGGATAATTAGCGCAATTTAAGTATTTAAATTGCTTGGGCGTAATTATGGGTGTCTACATTTGCCCCTCTTTGGGGTGGCGTAAGTGACACCACTTCAAAGATAGTAGACAGAAGAAAATTTTGAAGGGATAGAAGAAAATTAGTAGGAAGGAGAGATGCCCCCTCAAGTGTCGATGGGGTGATGAAAGAAGATGATCGACAATTGAAAAAGGTGAGAGATAGATAGAAGAATGGGAAGGGGTTGGAGGTCCCGATAAGATGGAAGATTAAGGGTGAGAGAAAAGTGATGCAGAAGAAATATGGAGGAGGGGAGAGAAGAGCTTAGCCTCTAGCCACTGTGTATTGGAACAATTTTGATGAACAATTTTGATGTCATCAGTCCTTATGAAAAAATATAAGCATACGACAAAGGTAGAATGACATGAAAATCCATACTACGAACAATTGTCCATTGCTGAAAACACCAACTCCATGCAACATATAAAATACAATGCAATACAATAAAGTGAAATAGGCCTAGCTCCATACAACATACAAAATTAATGCAATACGAGAAAGTAAACAAGATAAACTAACAAAGAAACATAATCTAATGTTTTTATTATCGATATTTAGTTAGGACTGTGTAAATTAATGACAAGGGTTGATGATGGCACCCCAAGCAAGGATACATGCGAGGGGAATAACGGAGGACACTTGGGTCGATGGAAAAGCAATGTGCACTATGAAACAAGACAAGGCAACTTGTTGTGCCCGAGTACAAACAAAGTAAGCAACCTAGATTTTTTTATGGAGGTAGATCAAGATGATCCCATGAGTCACACACATGAACAAGTGAGAACCAAAGAGTGACTTTTTGTAGGATGATTTTCAATTTTAGAATTTTTCGAAACATATTTGACTATTTTTGATGATTTTTCTAACATATTTGAATGTTTTGGTTGATTTTGAAAGTTTTATGAAACTATGTATAGGAAGACGAGGAAGCGTGGATGCCCCTAGTGATAGATGGGATGTACAAGGGCAAAAGGCCACATGCGTATGAGAAAGGTGAAGATGTGAAAATGCCCCAACAATTAGGTGGGAGTATTCAAAGGAAAACTCTTCACAGGTAGAAGCGGGATCCAAGCCCATTATGGATAGGTTTAACATGTTGATGAACATAAACCAATGAAATGTTGGGAAGAAGCAAGGATGCCCCAAGCGTAAGTTGGCCTAAAAGTACATGATAGAAAGGAAGAAGAGGATTGTTTTTGTGAAAGATGACAAACATGTCCGCAAACATGGAAAACAAGTAATCTTATACACATGGATGTTTTGAATGAAGTAGAAGAATGATGTGAATGATATGAATGTAGCTTAGAAGCCTCGTGATGAAGAAGTGATTAACCAAAGGTAAAAATCATAAGATGAGATATGGACTAGAGTAAGAGTCTGAACAAAATAAAAAATGAGACACTTGGTAACATACTAATCCTTCCTTCTCATAGAGATCCAGTGTGTACACATGGAGTTTATTACCTCTTGAAGTGAAGATTTAATAGACAACAAGTGAAGAGACCCTAGCCAATGTGTAGTAATGATTTATTGTGAAAGGCAATTTTTTGAATGGATGGTGAAAGGATAGCCATACATTACTCTACTATCAACTAGGCGTCCATAGCCCCAACAGAGATGCATTTGATTCTAATCGCAACATTTCTCTACTGCCAATCAGGCATCCATAGCCCTAATAGAGATTATTGGAAATACCCCAAGAGAGAGTAATATATCAATTTGCTTTTGCTTTGTAGCTTTTAGCTTTTGATTTTTGATTGATTTTGATTCTTTTGGTTTCGAAACTTATTTCAGCTCTCTTGTTTGACAAGGGTTAAGAACTATTGATGGCTTGATGGAAGAGGTGGAAGTGCTTATGATGACGACATTGGCTAGTGTCAACAAATATGTCTAAAATTTCTTCGCAAAAAGTTTATTAGATGTTGAATGTGATAGGATCTCTAAGAGGTCAGTCATTTTTAATTCACAAGGTGATAAAAGACCAGGTCAAACCGATATCATAGAGATAAATGTCACAAAATGCGTGTGAATAAGCTAACTAAAATATCACTTGAAGGATGAAAATGGTAGGAAGACTTGCAGAATAACAACAAGGAAGGGAAGAAAGAAACATCCATGTGTACACACTACCTGATTGCAATGTTTGAGAAAATGTACCTTTGATTTTTGTTGTGTTTTCTCAATGTTTTGTATTTTTGAATTTATTTTTATTTTTAGATTTTTGACAGTTTTAAGAGGTTGGGACTAACAAAGTCACTATGTGTGGTAAGATCCAACAACAATGTTTGCGACTTCCTTGATAAGGGAGACTAGGCGTGTTTGTTTATCAAGAGTCATGTTTTCCCGATCTCAATGATCGTGGTGAGTTCACACTCAACAAAGGACTATGATTTATCCTAAAACATGGATTTTGTATGCGGGAGCTTGAGTTCCCTATCTAGAGGTTTATGCACTTTGCACCATACTTGATGGTTACATTGATGTGCATTCTTGAATCGCGCTTGATTTATAACTTTGAGATTGTTCAAGTTGTTGGGGGATTTTGAGCTCTTAGAAGTTTTGACCTGAGCTTGATAATGAACTTGTTTGGGTTTCTTATAAGCTGACTTGTGACTTTTCTGACCTCGAGAAGGAGAAGAAAGCAAATGTTTATGATTGATGATAGGAACGAGAGAAATGATGGTGGGCTTGCCCGGTCATTAGTAGAAGGATGATGTGATTGATGAAAAGGATACGGTCAAGGATTGAAGAAGATGGGCTATTGGGTGGTGAGCCATAGATAGAAGATGAAGGGCTACTAGGATGTGGCCCAAGAATAGAAGAAGAATGACTACTAGGACGTGACCCATAGATAGAAGATGAAGGGCTACTAGGATGTGGCCCAAGAATATAAGAATAAAGGCTACTAGGACGTGACCCATAGATGTAAGATGATGGACTACTAGGATGTGGCCCAAGAATAGAAGATGATGGACTACTCGGGGTGATCCATACATAGAAGATAAGGGGCTAGTTAGATGTGCCCCAAGAATAGAAGATAGTGGACTACTCGAAAATGTTCCACAAATAGTAGAGGGAGGGCTACTAGAAGGTGACCCACACCTAGATGAAGATGAAGGGCTACTTGGCATTGACCCCATAAGAGATTGTGATTGAGGAATTATGATAGACAAAGAGTCATTGGGTGATGAGAAGATAGGCCATGGATCAATGCAAGACCAAGGAGTTTCATCACATAATGAAGAATGTAAATATGGAAGAATAAGAGGAGGGTCAAGTTGCATGAATTGAGGCTCTTCCTCCATTTCTTAATAAAAGGAATCAACCTTTTCCTCACAATATGCAGACACATCAAAGTATAAAGAGAATCCTTTCTCGTAATCTGCTAAAGGAATATCTTCATATGCCCTATAAATGCCCCGTGATTGTTTCTTCATTTTGAAAGAGATATATCGATATGAGTTGTTGATCAAACACCAGGGGTTGATTGGAAGAAATAGGTTCAAATGGTGTAGAAGACTTAGAATATGTTTGATGATGATTGAGAGAAGAAGATGTGTAGCTAGATGTCTCAGGATTAGAAGAAGGTGGTGTGGACTTACCTATACGATGGTACATCATCTATAAACTAGTAGGATAAAGTCCAAAGTTTGTAGATTGTGACACATGGGTCGATTCGGACGTTTGACGTGAAGGAATTTTAGTCACATGAATCTTTAAAGAAGGAAGAATTATTAGGGGTGATTGATGAAGAAGATCCTGCGAAGAAGAGGAGGACCATGATTTAAGAATCAATTTGGATGAATAATAACAAGAGTCCTACAAAGAAAGAGATAACCATGATTTAAGAATTGTATTAGATGTTTTATTGGAGGGATTTGAAGTAGCACGTATCTTCAAAGGAAGAAGACGTCGTTGAGGTGACTGATAAAAGGGGTCCTGCGAAGAAAGGGAGGACCGTGACATAGGAGTCATATTAAATGTATGATGAAGAGGTTCCTGCGAAGATAGGGAGGACCATGACATAGGAGTTGCATTAGATGACTTTAGAGTCAAATTAGATGAATCCAAATAGTAGTTTGGATCTGAATCATCAGAAGAATCTAAATAGTAGTTTGGATTGGAATCCTCGAGAAAAGAGGAAATGTTTGGATTAGAATCATAAGAAGAGTGGGGGAACTCAAATAATAATTTGGATCGAAGCATCCAAATCATACCACTGACTATGAGATGAAGGTGGGAAATGAGCTACTTGTATGGGCTCTCTAGCACAAAGAACCAAACAAGGTTTAGTTGTAATGGGAATATTTTTATTTGAATCGCTAAACTTAGGTTCCATATTTTTGTAAGTATGGGGAACCGCATGATAGTCATTTTTGGCGTTGTTTTAAGCACAAATTTCTATATATAAATAGTGTAATGGAACTCCTGCAAAGGGAAGGAAGTGACATGTCAATTTGGGTAGAATAAGGACAACCAACTAGACATTGTGTAAGTATGGAGATGCGTGCATGATTTTCTAAAGAAGGTCTAAGGAAAATAGACATTGTGACGATGTAATCTTGATGAGATCAAGAGGGATTGTCCTAGAAAATAAGTTTTCTAAATGAATAATCACAAGGAACAATCATGCAAGTGTGAAACACAAAGCCAATCAACAAGGAAATACACCATATGAAAATGTGATGCAAAGATGATCAACACAATGTCAATATTTACATCAATCTCGAAATGAACAAGGTGTAAATATTAACAAAGGGTAGATGTGAATCCCAATCAAAGGGTACCTTGACAAGTTTAACAACCAACAAGGCCTAAATGTTAAAGGGAAAGGTTTAAAATTGTAAGCTACGTAACCACACCAATTGGACACGTCTATCAAGCTTTGCGGAGAAGTGAGATATTAGTGTCAAAGTGGTATGAAATGATGCAAAAAAGTAAGCGACACCCTTCAATATTTGGGACAATGTTTGAAATCAAAATAATTCAACGTATACTAAGGATGTGTTAAATGTGTGCACTGTAACGCCACAATGCGGATACTTAGATCACATTTACGAAAAACATGACATAAGTATCTTAATTGTGTCGAGACAATGCAAACAAGGTAACACATCAAAGGGAGATAAAATGATGAATTAATCCGAACTATGATGATGATCTTGGTAGCAAGATCACAATGGCCACCAATGATATGAATATGTTTCCATGCACTTTAGACGTTTAACTTACCCAGCCACAAACATGGATGGGCGTAAATGGACAAAAAAGTGGCAGAAACAATCGATTGGTAACACAAAGGTAGTCACTCTCCTTCTGATCAACAAAGTGTCAAAAGAATGTGAAGGAAGTAAATCAAAAAAATGGGATGAAAAATGTTGGCTTCACTTTGGCAGAGTTTCACCTCGCCCTAAGGAAAGTAAAAACTAAGCGAAAGTAACACGTCACACATTTCACAATAAAAAGATGGTTCACAACTCAACACTATTTTAGAATGGTCAAAGTGGGCTCCTGGCCAAAGTATATTTTCCTAGGTGGTTCTCTCGTCCTAGGTGTTACAAAGATTATCCACGAGTGGGACGATTTACCCAAATAGTCCCAACTATCTTGGGAGTATCTTGACTTTTCCCCCTTCAAGCACAAGTGGGCAGTAAATGCATCCATTGTGTACTTAAAAGGGTTGCGTAGGGACAACTTGTAACTCTATCTCACAAAGGAATCACTAGTCAGATAGGTAGTGTGGAGAACTTCCCATTTCATCCACAAGGTTCCCTCTTGTGTGGACTACTTTGGGGTTCCTGGAACCACCCCCATTGTTGTAGCTTAAGGTGTTATGCCAAAGGGGTTATGTTCTAGTTGAGTAGAGAGGGACGTACCCTTTTCCAAAACCTGCAATACAATGTTTTGAATATGTTGTTCGTTTTATCTTTTTTAATTAGGTTTGGTTTGCTCAAACACCATTTGACAACATGTATAACAATTGTATTAGTAGTTTTCACTTCATTTTTATTCCTCCGTTCTTTTGAAACGCGATGGCGTTTTGGTCCTATATGACAATTTTTAGTAGTTTTCCATCAAAAGATAAAACACCATTTCGATTCTTAGATTGTCCAGGACGCAAGAGAAGAGCATACGTGATGTTTCCAAAATCCAAAAAGATATCAAATGGAAAAAAACCTTTAATTCAAATACACCAAGTTAACCACTTCCAATTCAAAATATTCCTAACAACCTCAAAAGATCAAAAAGGACCTAAGAATCATTTCTGATTCCCAAGATCACCTCAAGGGACATGAGGAAAGAGCATACACAATCTTACTCCTATAAGTAAGCATGTAAACACCCTGCAAAAATCAGCATGTGATTAGATAAAACCTGCAAGAATTAGAAAACCAAGAAAATCAAAAATTCTAGAAATCCAATTTTTTGCACTTTTTTAGCAGTTTTTAGTGATTTGCATTTTTGAAGGTCTTTGGGGAATTTTGGGAGTTTTATGATAGAATTTAGTATACCAAAGATATCTAATGCAAAGTACACTCCGTTATCTTTCCAATGCTTATTCAAACTCCAAAAATGGGTTAACGAGTCAAAAGTTATGACCAAAACAAGGAGCACTAAAAATTTGTAATCAAAACCGGATTAAACAGATGTACCTGCGCCCCATTTTATGCATGTGCACCCCTTACAGAGACACTGTGCCACCAGAAATGCGTGTGCACCACCAAAAAGATGTGTGCACCACTATGTGTGATTTTGACTTATCATGCACCTGCGCCACCTGTTAGAGTAGGTATTTACCTTAGCTCATGTTCACCTAGGTACTTTATTTACCTTTATTGTATTTATCCTCACCCACTTATGTGTGTGGATATTTCTTTATCTTATTTAGATATTAGGAGATATTATCTAGTTGTTAGGTATAGTTCTTTCCTTGATCTATGGTATTGACTAGATCCTTGATGTCTAGTTCTCTCCTAAATTTATGGTCTTGACTAGTTCTTTGATGACTAGTTATTTCCTTGATTTATGGCTTGATCTACAACCTTGACTAGTTCTTAGATTGTTATTCCTTGCCTATTTAAGCAAGGCCCATTCTCAATGTATTGCATTGAGTTCCATAATAATATATGATATTGTTGTTCATTTGTTTGCAAAGGTTTTATGTAAAGTTATTTTGGTGAATTGCTTTCATCTTATTGATCGTGGTGTTTGATTAGCATCTGTGTTCTTAGCTTGGTACGATCTGGTTATCGTTCCTTTCATGGTATCAGAGCTAGAGATTGTTGTTAGCATCCGTCTGTAAGTTTTATTTTGTAAATAAATTATTTGTGTATTCATATATTTGGGATTTGGTCGTATTTTGTTGTTGCGTGCATTTTTATGGAAAACAGAGGCTTCCATTGGATCTGGAAGGCGTGAAAACCCTGAGATCGATCAAACTCTGGCCATTTCGCAGATACCATTTTTTGTGGATTTTTTTGTTTACGGAGAAGCACATTGGTTCGTTTCGAGACGCACCCACTAGATCACCCCATTAAAATCCTTAGCCCTTGGTCATATAGATGGTCTTAAAATGAGGGCTTAAAACTAGGTGCTTAACTTCAGCCCCCTTTAATTTTATTTGTGTGGTGAAGGCAACAACATTTTACTTTGTTTTAGTGGCACCTAAAATAAATCCCAAGGCAAAATATTTAAAAGCTCGTAACTTTTGATCGGTAATTTGGTTTTGAGTGCCATTTTTTGCAAAAGTGCTTGTTTTTTCATGCTCTTTCCATTGGAGTTATTTATTTTAAGAATTTCACTATAATTATAAAGTTTCAAATATGGAGGAGTGTTGTAATCAATTGTGGATGTAATTTCGGCTGAGCCCGACGTCCTAATTTTTGGGAGTTGCAGTTTGTACCTATCATGGATTCTGAGAATGATATTCTTT
The DNA here is from genome assembly GCA_018340775.1 of Taxus wallichiana var. yunnanensis. Lineage (NCBI taxonomy): Eukaryota > Viridiplantae > Streptophyta > Pinopsida > Cupressales > Taxaceae > Taxus > Taxus wallichiana. The sequence goes on from CM031241.1 coordinate 49,544,611, forward strand.
TCTCTGAAGTATGTGGACTTCAAGAGGATATTGTAAAATTTGTGGAGGAAAATAGATCGCTCAAGAAGCGAAATTCTCTTCTACAATCACTCATTCACGATAAGGATACAATAATACACTCCCTGCAGAACAAACTTACTCACCTACAACATCACCATCATATTGTGGACAACCATATCCATGCTCCTAGTCCACTTGCAGTTGTTGCTCTTATACCCACTGACATTGATCTGCCGTATTTGAGCCTGAACTTGCTTTTGATGCTTCTAAACTTGTGAGGCTTGTTACTACATGCTCTTCCACATCTGTGCCTATTACAGTACCACATGTTGTGTATCCTACTTCTGCTCAATTGCATGGCTTTTTTAAGAAGCATACCACTGCATTTAGTTCTCGCATGCTCCGTTCTATGGGTCTCACTAGCAGAGTCATTGGTAGACATTCACAGGGTATTGTTTCCTCTATTCCACATGTTAAGTGGAATTCTTGTCATGACATTGGTTTTCGAGCAGATACTTCATTGGGATCACACATTGACAGAGCTCCTTTTTTGTTCGCTCGACTCTTTCTGAGGATCTGAGCAACACATGAGTTCTACATCTTCACTCAGGCTTAAGAAACCTAAGATTTCAGTTATCAGACATGATCAACCTGACACACATTCTGATGTTCTTTTGCATGCACCCATTGTGCATTTTACACCAAGTCATATGTAGGCATCTTCTTCATCCATCCGTGTTGATTTGGGGTGGATATCTGATCACTCGTGGAGGTGATATAGGCATTCGTTGAGAGGACTCTACAGGTGTGGATCCTCCACCATTGACCTCTTACTCCACTTTCTATACCTTCATACGCATTGTGATGCTTCTTGTTTTGAGCATTTTTTTAGCAGGTGTAGTGTATCTCTCTTGTTTGTTGAGAGATTTTGTATCTGTATTTTGACACTTTTGGCATGTTGACAATATCTCTTGTAGGGGATCTATTCTAGTGAAGTCCAGTGTTATTTTTTCAGTGTTCGAGTAGTTGATTTTGGGCAACTCATACAGATTTGTAGCGTCACTCCACCCATTCAAAGCAGTATGGGAGGGTGTGGTGTTGATCCTGCTTCTTCGGGTTTCGTGTCCTTGCCTTGTTACCTTGGCTTTTCTTGGATCATGACACTCTGGAGTTTGTGTCCTTGCCTTGTTTCTTTGGTTATTGTTCTTGGATCATGGCACACCTATTTTGTGAGTTGATTGAATTATGTTTGGTGTTTTTGCACTTTCGACATCACTCTGTTGACAGTCTCCTTGTATGGAGCTATTCTGGTGGAGCCCAGTGTCAGTTATTTTTGAGTTTTGTGATCGAGCAGTGGATTTAGACCACAGTGCACACCAAACTTCTTCAACATTGTACGAGTTTTTGAGCCGAGCTTCTTGGGATGCCTTGGAGTGGGTCTTTACTCTCTTTACTTTGTTGTTACTGGTTTTGGGTACCTTGCGGTGTCCCTTTTTTCCCGCTTTTTACATGACTACAGGACTCATACTGTGGACATGCCACTTCTATTTTGGCCCCTAGCTTCACTTGAGGGGGTGTTAGAGTATGTATTTACCTTAGCTCATGTTCACCTAGGTACTTTATTTACCTTTATTGTATTTATCCTCACCCACTTATGTGTGTGGATATTTCTTTTATCTTATTTAGATATTAGGAGATATTATCTAGTTGTTAGGTATAGTTCTTTCCTTGATCTATGGTATTGACTAGATCCTTGATGTCTAGTTCTCTCCTAAATCTATGGTCTTGACTAGTTCTTTGATGACTAGTTATTTCCTTGATTTATGGCTTGATCTATGACCTTGACTGGTTCTTAGATTGTTATTCCTTACCTATTTAAGCAAGGCCCATTCTCAATGTATTGCATTGAGTTCCATAATAATATATGATATTGTTGTTCATTTTTTTACAAAGGTTTTATGTAAAGTTATTTTGGTGAATTGCTTTCATCTTATTGATCGTGGTGTTTGATTAGCATCTGTGTTCTTGGCTTGGTACGATCTAGTTATCATTCCTTTCACACCCGAGAGGTGTGTGTGCCACGAAAAGAGTGCATGCACGACCTTCGATAAAAATAGGTAAAAATTCGAGCAGAATGCCTGCGCAGAGAAAAGCATGTGCGCCACCAGAAAAGTGTGTGTGCTATCGGGAAAATGTGTGTGCCACCTTATGAAATAGTCCCAGATTACGATGCAGCAACATCGTATCACCAAAAATCTATTTGTGCCACTAAAACAATGTGTGTGCTCTGGTTAGGGTGTGTGTGCTGATCTGACCAGTTTCATAATGTAGTGAAGGTACATGAAATGGAATCTACGCCTAGGTTAGTACATCTCGCGCATTGGTTAGGGTGTGTGTCTTTGGGTTAGCGTGATCCACTAGGGTTGGTAGACAGAGAACCAGTTCGACAGTGCACTGCGCCACCCGAGAGGTGTGTGCGCCACAAAACCGTACTGCGCTCCTAAAAATGTACTGCGCGGACACTGCAACAAAAATACGGCAAAAACACAAGAAAACTCACAATATCTCAAATTTTGACAAGTTAGCTTAAGAATGGACAATAACCCATTAAAATGATGGCTATGAACATGAAGTTACACATATCAAATTAGCAAAAATTCCAAGAAAATGGACATTAATTACTACATGTGCATATCAAAAATTAGCCAAAACAATGAAACTTAAACTAAAATGCCATGGGACTAAGTGTCCCACTGGGCATGCCAAATGTGTGCATGTGTACTTTGCTTAATGCTAAATCAAATGGAACAAGAACTACCACCTAAAATAGTTCTACAATTTAGCTAAAACAAAGCATAAACACCATCAAGATAGAGAACTAAGCAAGATCTGAACTAACATTATAACTTTGAAAAACATGAGATCAAAACTATGCATGTTATTTTAACATCTCTACTCTCCTAGATTACCAACAAAATGCATGGATCTATTTAGCTCCAATGGCAATCAAAAATGTTTGTTTGATCTTTTAAGAATGCAAGAATAGGAAGCTTAGCTCTTAACAATGGTGACCTCTCAAGAAGACAAAATGCAAGCTCTTAGTCTCTTTGTTATATTCTTTACATTTGCTCTCTTAAGAAGTTTAGGTGTAGGTATAAAGGTAGAACGAGGGCTCCTTATATAGTCCAATGGATAAAGGAAACACTTCATCCCTTTGCATGTGGGATAAAGGTAAAACATGATTAGGAATGGATAAGGTTGCTTTGTAAAAGGTAACCTTACTTTAGAAGGGTTTAATTTATGCTTAGCAAGTCATGGGAGTTGGGGGGTGTTTTAATTAATCAAAGGTGATTAACTAATAGGTAGATGTAAGCTTATAGAAACTAATGAGAGGAATATTAGTATGATTTAGGCTATTAGAAGGGGATTAAATCAATTAAATATTGATTTATTGGTTAAATGGAAGGGAAAGCTAATTAATTAATAATAATTAATTAGTCTAGGTAGAAGGGGCGATTAATTAACGGAAGGTCGTTAATCAAGATATTAGTTGGATAAGAAACTTAATCAATTAGCGCACTATAATTAATTAATGACAATAAGAGGGAATATGAGCGCTTTTGACGATATGTCGTTGATTTGTGAGAAAGGGGATAATTAGCGCAATTTAAGTATTTAAATTGCTTAGGCGTAATTATGGGTGCCTACACCTATAAACATTTTGTTGCCATCAAAATCCTAATAATGAGATGTAATTAGTCTGATTAGGCCCTTATAGTTATAGAATTTATTTTTGTTTTTATTGAAGTGAATCTTTTCTTGCTTCATAGATTCCTCATTGGCAACCCACATATTTTCTGCATTTTCTCATTAACAACTATTAAAATTTGAGATGGTGTACACTAGGTCCTTACATTCATAATTATTTCAATACTACGATGCCTACAGAACCTTCGTATCTACCCAACATTTTCTTTTGATAGGTGCTCCACATTAGCTCTTGCTACATATGTGTTGATATGTAACTTATAAGAACAAATATTGCTTCATCTGCAAAGTTTCTTACAAATTTAAAGCAACAACTTCTCCCTCTACACACATTCTTCCTCCCTCCTCTTCTCATCTCATGCTCTTCCCCTATTCTATTTGTCATCTTCTTTTACACACTTCCAGTTCCTCCTCTCCATGCGCAATCTTATGTCTTCGACGCACATTAGTGGAATCTGCGAATCTAAGGCAAAGAAGGCCCCCTAACCTAAACTGGTGTGATAGATCGATCAGTGAGGATGACTGCTCGAAGGACCCAATCAATATCGAGCTCTAGCATGATTCGATCTATGGGTTGTGGGATACGTGGAAAATGACCTGGGATAGTTTCGTGTATGTCTCCAGACAGGGTCATAGGGTGGATGATGGATATAGTTGACTCTATGGGTGATTCTTTGGTCTAGTCCAGAAATCCTTAGCTTCGTTAGTTGTTATATCTAACAAGGATAATTGTGTGATAATGGTTGGTGGAAGTGGAGTGGATCTAAATACTAATATGCATAAGCCAGCGTCAACGTCGGATTGACCTGTGGACTCGTTGGGTTGTGGGATTTTGGATCACAACCGTAGATTCGTGGTTGTTGTGGACCTACTATGGTCATACGAGGAATCAATTTCTAATCCCTAATATCCAGTAGTCGTATGCCTTTTCGGCCTCTATATTTAGAACTACAAGTTGTGTAATCTTTCGAGTATCTCACAGGTGTTCTGCAACCTGAATTCTTAAGCTAGTATCTATGTCTATGAGAGTGTCTCCTACGTATCTAGGTTATGGGACCAAAGGATCACAACCGAACGTTTTCTCTCTTTCAATCCCTTCTACAGTCATGTGGATATTTATCTAGGGTAATCTGTAGTTTGGCTGATTTGACCAAAACGTGTGTGCTTGGTCATCTTCTATGTTTAACCCGCTCAACTGTGAGCTGATCTGTTGTAAGTCTACTGTTGTTCGAAAGACTTGGATTCTAAGATTCTGATCTATGTCAGTTATTTCTGTGACGAGATTGGGTTGAGGCACGATTGGCTCGAATACGTATTCTCTGGGCTCTCTAGGTCCCGTGATTGTCATACAAAAGAAAATGATATAAAGCTAACTAATGACAAAATAAATTAAATATGCAAGATATATCTACGTATATTTCTAAGTTTGATATTTATTGATAAACTACTAAACAAATTTTAAAGAGCAATTATCTAATATATCTAAAATTGACAACTAAACTAATAACGCAATTAAAACAAACAAAGCAACCGAGTATAGCTACTTGTCTGTGTAGTTTGTAGATCTATTCTAAATAACCTGATAACTGATCTACTCTATTTGAAAGACTCTCGATCCTACCTCAGAAGTGAGGAGTGAATCATAGTTTCTCAGAAACTATCAATCCCCATAACTTCCTTGGCAATATCGAAAGTGAAATTAACTGAAATGAAATGATTGACTACTTTATTTGATATGCTTTAACTAGAACTTTGAAAGCTTGAACTTGGATTTTGCAGAACAGTGGTGAATCCGATGGTGTGTGGCTTTGTCCCCTCAGTGTGATCTCCTCATTCCTTCGTGCTCACGTGGACCCAGAAAAGCGTGTAATGCTAGCATCAATAGAAGTAGATATTGGAACAATGGCAGCTTAGGATATAGACTGAATACAATGCGAGTAGGAGAGGGATAGCGCAAGAGTACAGAGCTTGGCTTATGCAATTCCTAGCGGGATTTATTATGAGTCATGCAACATAAAATGTCCAGAACCTGAAACTATCTTATTTGATGAACAAAACCTACAACTTTAATGGCTTCCTATTGAAAATCAAACTATCCTACTCCAATTGATTGGATGAAATAATAACAACACTTTGCACAAGGAGAATATGTGGCTTTCTGATAGCTAAACAATACTAACCATGCATACAACAAATGAAACTATGAATCCTAAGCAAAATTGAAAGGCTAAACTATTGAAATGAGAAATTCAGAGGCAAATTTGAGGGGCCATTTGCTTGAGCACAAGCCAACTATTTATAGCATTTCCATTTACCCAAAGGTAAAAACCAAATTGATCTCTTAAACCATAAACAATGCCAAAACACTATTCCAGGGAACCAGAATCATTAATGCAAGCCAAAGGTGAAAAAAAGCTGGTAAACATTGAAATTTACGTGAGTCACGTTAAAAGAACATTCTATGGAAAACGTGAAGGACCGCCACCTTGAGTAGGGTGGCGTGTTACGTGAAGGACCACCCCGGGTGGCGGTACATGACCACCGCCAGCCTAGGGCGGTGGTTTCATAACTGAAGAACAAAATGCAAAGGAAAAGAGGGGAAAAGAGAAAACAAAGCACGCAGGGGCTAAGTGGGACATGTGGGATGTTAACGCATACTTGGAGAGCTTTTCTGGATCCCGAACACCTTGCGAGGAGACCTGTATCATCATTGGGGCACGTGTTACGTTGTTCGGTGGTGCAGTACCCTACAATTTTGGGTACGTACATATTGCCCCTCGGAGAATCATTTTAGCCATGAAGAGGCGTAAAATGGTGGATCCGAGTATGGCGGTCCCGAAATGGGAAGTTAGAAGTTATACCTGACACGTCCGTGTGTCGAAATGACGCCATCCGAAATTCCCGCTACCTGCAAAATGAAAAGAGGACTCAAGTGCAGATAGACAAAAGAGATCAAATAATAAATACTAAAACATTATGAAATGAGGACGTACCATTTGTGTGGGGATAAGAACTTACCTCCGTCAGTGCTCCAAACCTGCGAAAAGGGGATTTAAAACAAGTCAGGGTGCTATATATGTAAAAGTGGGCCCATTTTCCTATTCATTTGCGCGTGTTGATTTGGTTGATTTTGAGCTCTGGGACCCACGGTGACGGTTTCTCATGAGAGTATAGTCAAAATGTTCGGGACGAGATCGTGATCATGCCTCCATGAGCGGAACACCGACCCGCGAGATCACAGGTTAGTTTTTCTCGATTTACCATTTTGCCCCTAAAATATTAAAATGTTGAAATCTTTGTCATGGGGGGGTTATTTTTGAAAATGTCAGTTTTAATAGGTTTATCTAGGGGGCGCCTACTGGGTAGGCTCTGTTTGAGTCAAAACGGGCTTTATTTGTGTTTTTAGGCGTCATTTAGGGCATGTGACCCATACGGAAATTCGGGACACGACCGCTCACCCTGAGCAAGGGCGGCGGTTACACGACCGCCGCCCTGATCAGGGTGGCGGTTACAAGACCACCACCTTTAAGGTGGTGATTATGGAACCGCCACCCTGCTCAGGGTGGTGGTCCTTCACAGAATGCCTAAATAACACTTATTTGAATTCATTTTTGCATTTTTAGCATCTTTACCTGCTTTCATGATTTTTCTAATGTCATTTGGATACTAACTTGCTGTTTTGTGTGTTTTTGGGTGTATGCAGGTGAGGGAGGAGTATATTCGATGGAGCCTAAGAGAGAGAGTGTGATTGGCTCCCGGCAGTATTAGATGCCCTTTCTCAGGATGAGTAGGACACTCTTCAGAGGGCCGGTATACTGCGCATATCATGGGTTCCACATGTTGCACCATCTAGTCACATACTCTGTGACTTATTTTCATATTGGGATGCAGATCGGAACACTTTCGATTACCAGGGGTCCGAGGTGAGTGGACCATTACTTTAGAGGATGTTTACCATATACTGGGGGTCCCGATCATCGGGAGATGGCTCACTCTTGAGACAAGCAGGTCACGGGCTCAGACAATACAGTGGGCCTCATATATGGGAGATGCAGTTATCTCCACTGGTTCGAAGAAGGGGGTGAGGGTCCGATCTATTCCTAGCCTGCCTATCCCCTTGATTCGCTAGGCCATTATGGGGATCCTTGCCTCGAGATTGATTGGGGACAAGGGAGGAGACACTTTATTATATTGTTGGTCCCCCATCATTACACAGATTGAGGGACATGGCCGGATTTATGCCTGGGGAGCCGACATACTTGGGACTACCTACCATGATTTATACAGGGTGGTCCATTTATAGGGGCAGTCATTGAGCCATCCGACCCTGGTTATGAGCTGGGTCTATGAGCATTTCATCCCCTATGGTAGAGGTGTAGAGGTGGTAGATCCCAGAGCTGTGAGGGCAGCCAGATGGACAGACATGTCGGTGCTCAGAGCACCTCACCAGCCGGTCACCTCCCGACCACTGATGACATGGAGGCTACACCTTATCAGGCCATGGCAGGTTTATGGGGTGAGGAGGCTCTTACTTTGATTTCTTGCTCCACCACAGGGCAGCTTGTTGACAGGTGGGGAGGGTGGAGATACATCCTTTTGGTCGAGTGCCTCAGCAGTTTGGCCTACCTTACGTGGGTATGCTTCCCCGGTGGTGCCAGTATATAGATCAGTTCGAGAGGCCAGGGGAGGTCCTAGAGGCCGGGGTTGGACAGTTGTTACTCCTAGTGTCCCCATTGCTAGCTAGGTGGGTAGTACGAGCTCGAGGGAGAGCCGGTGCTCCTCAGGCACCCTTACTTCAGATTGCCGCCGGTCCCACCCACAGCAGCAATGACCCCATTGACATAGAACTCGAGTCCGAGGAGTTCACAGGGGGAGAGAGGAGGAGGAGACCGAGGCTGAGGTCAGCGAGTCGGGCGAGAGAGGAGGATAGCGATCCTGAGTGGCATGACACTCAGGATATCTTACAGGTGGAGAGGGTGGAGCAGAGTGCAGAGAGGGTGACTCTAGTTTCAGAGGAGCCACTCTCTCAGGGCCTTGGTGGAGAGGATGAGTCCGTAGTAGGATGATATGTTGCCCCGGCCACAGGAGGAGTGCACCAGTCAGTGGTGGCATCTGTGGTAGGTGCCGATCCTAGAGATCCATCTTGGAGGCCCGGAGATCCGAGTGAGTTATCATCCTTCCTTTTAATGTTTGTTTCTAGTTAGGATTGCCTTAGTTGCTATCTCTCCTTTTGTTTACATTTTTTTTATCTCTTGATTATTTCTAATTGGGTTTTTCTCCTTTGCTTGCAGAGACTGCTGATGAGTGGCGAGATCTGATTCACTGGTATGCACTGATACCCTGATGATCCCTATGGAGAAGACCCGTGCAGAGCTATCCGTGGATGCAGGGAGCCTTCAAAGCATCCGGTAGGCATACCGATGTCTTTGCCCCTATCTGGCATGTGGCCAGGATGGTGACTTCCCTCCATACCGAGCTGGCAGGGTATAGGACAACAGAGCCTGATGAGGAGTCACTCTCATGGTGAGGCCGCAGCTGCTCCTCGGGACCGTGAGCCCTCCGTGCACTTAAGAGCGCCAGCATAGCCGAGTCCTAGACGTGGGCGTGCACCCTCAGAGGGATCTCATAGGGGTTGAGAAGCCATTTGGCTCTCTTGGATTGTTTGTATGATATATTTGTATTTCCCGGGCTCTTTGAGCATTTTGACCATGCTTAGTGCATGATGGCATTGTACAGGAATTTGATCATTATATATATATATATATATATATATTATATATTTTTGGATCAGACGCTTGGTATTAATGTTCTTATGATTTGATTTTGCATGTAAATTATAATGTTGTTTTTATATGCTTCTAAAATGTATGCAATGGAGAACAAATGATACAAATGTTTACTTTCTTTTTGTATTTCATGATGCTGATATATGATAATGTAGACACAATGTGATTTTGAACTTTAGTTTCTATAAGCAATTTTTGGTACTTCATATTCATTTTGACAAAATGTGATGATAAACCGGTATGATGAGTAGATAAACTTGCCCCACTCCTAACTCCACGCAACTAGTAAGATGCGAGGGCTCATCACCGAGAGCTAAAAAGGGCACAAGTTATGAAATGTGTTGAAATGGTAGTGATGAGAGATAGACAAAGCTTTGGTGGAACCAAATTAGGATGCTACAAGCCTACTCTACTCGAGTGACTCCATAGTTTGGGATGCAACTTGCTTTGTGGTTTATCTAGACTTAGATCCGTAGATGGCCACATGGTAGACAAAATCTGGGTTTCAGGGTTTTGAACTCTCTTGGAATTTTGGACATCTGATTCATTTGTTTTTGACTCAAGATTTCAAAGGTTCATTTGAATTGTTTGTTGACTACCTTCAACGTTTATTGTCAAGAGGACCCCCTATACCTTGTCCCATGCTACTAGTCAGAAGCATGGGCTTATCACCATGGACAAGGCATAGGTGAGTAAGGGCATTTCCATCCTTTCCCAACCCTACGTCACTAGTAAGAGATGCAAGCTCATCACCGAAGGTTGGTAGGGCAAGGAAATGTGTAAAATAAAATTTTCTGTTTGATCTATATTTGACTTGTTTATTTGAGAAAAATGTCAGTATGTTCTTACTTCCAAAGAGATATACATATGGGATAGATGTGACATGATGAAGCTTCTAGAACAGACCATAGGCAAGACACCTATCCTAGGAAGAAACCAAAAGTGAGAACAAGCCCGCAGATCTTGGTATGGTTACCATTAAGACTTTGTCATATCTAGCTTTATTTGATGAAATGATTCCGAAGCAGGTGATGATGTTATAAAATGAAGAAGTATGATTAGAGTGTTTATGCCAATACCATCAGAAGTTTGTAATGAATTACTTTTGAGAATGAGTTCCTTGATCACAAAATTGTACGAAACAAGTGGACAAAATGATCCTAACTATGTGAAGATGCAATGTAGATATAATTATACAAATAGTGTTGGTCGCTTATGCGTAGAATCGTTTAAGGTGTAGGGAATTGATTGTTTCACCAAATTCCTCACCTTCTAGTGTACATAAGAGATATGCACCATTTCCATAGTCTTTTGTGACTCGGTATGGGCCCAACCATTTGGGCCGGAACTTCCTTCCTTCACCGGTCTTTTTATCGATCCGGTTATCTAGCCTTAGAACTAGATCACCTTCATATATGTCTCATTCATAGACCTTCTTGTTATATTATGGCACATCCGGTCAGCATAGATTCTGTGTCGTTGTTCAGCATCTAACCTGGCTTCATCTAGGCTTTCTAGTTGGGAGAGACGTGCTTCTCTATAAGCGTCTTCATCCAGAATCCCTTGTAGTGAGATACGGAGACTGGGTATTTCAACCTCAAGCGGGAGAACTGCTTCTGCTCCGAATACCAGTGAGAAAGGAGTTACTCCTGTTGGTGTTCTTATTGAGGTTCGGTGGGCCCACAAGGCCGGATATAACTTCAAATGCCAATCTCGTTTGTTTTCTTTCACCATTTTAAGAAGAATGGCTTTTAATGTTTTGTTTGTCGCTTCAGCCTGCCCGTTGGCTTGAGGGTAATACAGGGAGGCTGTATGATGGCTTATTTTAAATTTATTACACAATTCATGAACTTTTCATTCTTAAAAGAAGTCCCATTATCTGAGATAATGATTTCATGGGACACCGTACCTACAAATGATTTGGTTCAAAATGAACTTGGCGATTACGGAACCGGTACAGTAGTAAGAGGCATAGCCTCTACCCACTTGGTAAAATACTTGGTGGCCATGATTATGAAGTTATGGCCATCTGTAGATGAGGGAGAGAATTTCCCTATCAAATCTAGGCCCCACATGTAGAAAAGGGCCATGGAGTAGCGATTGGTTGTAGAGCTTGTCGGCATGTGAATCTCGTGGGAGAATTCTTGGCATTTATGACACCTGCGTACAAACTCTACTACGTCGTGTTCTAGAGTGGGCAGAAATAGCCCATCCGATGTATTTTATGAGTGGTGGCATGACCACCGAAGTGGCCTCCACATATTCCACTGTGAGATTCATGGAGAATCTTCTTGGATTCTTTTGTGTCGACACATCTTAGAAGCATTCCATCGAAATGCTTTACGATAGAGCACTTTCTCTATAATGACGTATTTAGCTACGATAATGCGTAACCACTTTTTTTGTTGTGGTGTAGCACCTTCTGGATATGTATGGTCCATGATATAATTAATAATATCAGTATACCAAGGACACTCAGAGATAGGAGGTCTGGTTTCGATGTAGTATATGCATTCATCGAGAAAGTCCAGATCTACTAGATCACCTCCGTCTAATGGGTTATCAGCTAACCAATCCACAATGATTTGTCCTTTAATGGATTTCTGATTTACAAATGTTAATTCAAATTCCCCATTAAGGTTATAAAGCATCCACCTTCTTAGACAAGGACCCTTGTGTGAGGAAAGTTCACAAATGGTCTGTTTTTACAATGACCCTTGTTTCTTGGTTTAGCATGTAATGTCTTAAGCATTTGGTTGTGAAGACTATGGCAAGGCATTCTCGCTCTGCCTGTGTATAACGTGTTTCATATTCAAGCAACGTTGGCTAATGAAATAGATCACACGTTCTCTCTTGTCATCATCTTCTTGAGCCAAGCATACAGGCTAGCGTGAGACATTGGTAGCTCGCGAATATAAGATTAACGGGTGGTCCGGCCTAGGAGGCATTAGCGTAGGTGGTGATAACAAGAAATGCTTAACTGCTTCGAAAGCTTCGTTGCAGTCTTCAGTCCAATCGATACTATAATCTTTCTTGAGTAGATTGTTGATTGGATGAATGGAAAAGCTTAAATCTGGGATGAATCTTGGATTGCACCGAAGTTTTCGAGAAATGACCTGATTCTAGATTCATCCAAAGGTGGGACCATTTCGAGAACAGCCTAGATTTTGGCTGGGTCAACATCGATCCCTCGTGACGATATAATGTAACCTAGGAGCTTCCCTCCTATCACACCAAAGACACATTTTTCTGGATTTAATGTGACTCATATTCTATTAGACGTGAAAGAATGACGCGGAGCACTTCCGGTGATCACAACGCTTCTTGGCCTTGGCCAACAAGTCATCTACATAGGATTCCATGATTTTATGAATAAGATCATGAAATATATATGTCATAGCCCGCTGGTATGTAGCGCCAGTGTTCTTGAGACCGAATGGCATAACAACGTAGCAATAGGTTCCCCAAGGAGTTATAAACGTGGTTTTAGCTTGGTCTTGTTCGGATATTCTGATTTGATTGTATCCCGAGAATCCATCCATGAGAGACAAAAGCTCAAATCTGGTTGTTGCGTCAACAATGACGTCTATGGATGGTAATGGGAAGTCATCCTTGGGACATGCCTTGTTAATGTCTCGGAAGTCTATGCAGATGCGTATCTTCCCATTCTTTTTGAGAACGGGAATGATATTAGATACCCACTGAGAGTAATCGACTGGTTTGATGAATCCTACTTGGAGGAGTTTTATTACCTCTTCTTTCACCATGAGAGCTACCTTGGGTTTCATTGGTCTCGATTTTTGTTTAATCGGCTTTGCATCTGATTTAGTGACGAGGTTATGTACCATGATGTGTGGTGTAACCCCTGTCATTTCTTTATAATTAAATGCAAAAAGCCTTCTGATGTTCCTTGAGGATTCGAGTGTGTATTTCTATTTCTTGCTGGAGTTAACGAGATCCTAGTTTCAAGATCTTGGTTCATCCTCCATTCCGATGTTAATATCAATTGTTTCTTCGATTAAAGAAGCGTTACCTTCTTCAAACTCAGGCGGGGCTGGAGGTAATTCCAGATCGTCTCCATTTTCTACTGTGTATATGCTGAGTTCCTTTTGTGGGGGAAGCTCTATCATGGGATTTCTGAAGTAGGAAGATGAATGTGGGATTAAGGACAAATCTATCACGTGATGGGTGAGATGTAATGTTGCATAGGTGTTTAAGTAATCAAGAGTGGCTCTATCACTATCAATGTGGTCTAGGATAGTAGATTTGTTCTCATCTATGTTTGTTAAAAGAGGGTTTGACATTTTTTTCACTAATGGTTCAGTACGAAGGGATACCATGAAATGGGTATCTTCCAACTCACTGTTTGGAGTGAAGTGTGATGCTGAGGTTGCTATAGAATCTGCGAGAAGATTTTGTTCTCATGGGATTGCTTCAATTGATATGAAGTCAAACTCTTTGCTTAAATCCAATACAGCTATTTTGTAGAGCTGTAAGTGCTCAGCTCTGGTTTCATACACCTCAGAGACTTGGTTTGCTACCAATTGTGAGTCTCCTAACACCCTGATGTTATTAACACCGATCCTCTTAGCTAAGATGAGGCCAAGGAGGAGGGCTTCATACTCAGTGCCGTTGTTTGTACATTTGAAATTTAGTTTAAAGGCAAATGGTAGGATTTTTCCCGGGAGAAGTAAAGATTACACCTGCCCCAGCTCCGTAACGACATCTAGCTCCATCGAAATGGAGAGTCCAATATTTAGCTGGGAATATGGATGTTGGGATATTTTTTGTGTTAACATCTTCTGCTTTGGTTACTTCCACCATGCAGAGATCCTCTGCTGGAAGAGAACCAACACCTAGGGTATATCCCATGCCTACAGAATCAAATGGTAGGAACATCGGTAGATCTTGTTCTAATAATTCAACAATTTTTGTAGTAGTTCCTAATGATACTATTTCTACAATGTTAGCCTCATCCTTGAGGGCTGGGATAGTCTTGATTAGGCTCATAGTCTCAAGATCTGTTGTAGGTACCAACTTTTCTTCTCCGGTTTTCACGTCGGTGGGTTTATTAAGTTGGTTTGTTGGGAGTTCAAACTCCGAGTGAATGCCTGGTCTTTTCTTTAAGTCAGCTAGGTGTATATCGAATGGTTTTGGATCACCTTTGGCTACGAATACCTTTCCTAAATGCAAGAATCTTACTTCTTGAAATAATGTAGAAGGGATTGCCTTCATACGGTGTATCCATGGTCAGCCAAGGATCATATTATAGTTGGTTTCCGATCTATAATATAAAACTCAGTCAGGATTGTTTTGGGTCCTAAGGTGACTAGTAGTATTATAGTTCCAATCGATGTGGCTTTAAGGCTATCATAGCCTCTTAATGTATTTCGAGTCGTGGAACAATTCGTTTCTCCATACCCTAGCTTTTGAAGGAAAGAGAAGGGGACTATGTTAACTGCTGCCCCATCGTCAACCATCGCGTGTTTCACATAATTGTTATAAACCCATACTTGTAAATGTAAGGCTAGATCACCTCTGTGTGCAATCTCAGCATCTATTGGCATTTTGTTTATTTTGAATATAAACTCGGTATCCCTATCCGGCTGCCCCGGAGGGTGGATATCAAAGTCTATATGGTTTACCTGTGTTTCGGGAGGTGGAGTGATGTTAATTAAATGACCTAAACCTAATGCCTCTAAAAGAGCAGCCCTATGGGCAAGGAGAGTTCTTCAGTAAGTCCAAAAAGAAATGTGTGAGAAGGTTTTTGTTAGATCACTAATTAAATCATAGGCACCCACGGGTTTTACTAATATTTGTTGGATGTTATCTGTCTCTGGCAGGTAACTTGGACTTGGCTGAGAGGAATACTCTCGTGTCCTTGTTACAGCTTCCACGGGTAGTTCGGCATCTAACTCCACTAAACCGACTATCTTGGGTCATGGCTGACTTCCTAATTGTGGTGCAACTAATGGATTTAGTGAAGTCGAGGCTTCATGATCATTGTTTCCTGTCATTATGCCCTTATTTGTCCCATTTGGATTTAACCTATTGTTATTGTGATTTGGGAGTGGATCATTAAAGATCTTGAGGGGAGCATTTTGAGGGGAAACTACCCTATAAAAGTATTTGGTGCTGGTGATGCAGATCTGCCAAGAACATATCTATGAAAAGTTGTCTTTGTTCCTCTGGAAAACGTTGCATGAATTTATTGTAGTCATGACACGTTCTAGTGTCATGGCCTCAAATTTTGTGGAAACCACAATACGAGTTAGGATTGTAATTCCTAGTTTGTTGGTTTGGTGTATATTGTGGCCCAAAACTCTGATCAAACCGTTGCCTATTAGGATTAAAGTTTTGCATTTGTTGTTTTTGGTTTTGGTTTTGGTTTTGATATCCAGTTGAGTTTTGGCTTGGACCCTGTGTAGGGTTTCACCGTTGTTGTTGTTGTTGTTGATGATTAAAATCCACTGCATTGATTGTTGGGGTAAAGTTGTTGTTTCGTTGGTTGTTCATTAGTGGTGGAGTATTCACAACATTTACCTTTTTAACCTGATCAGTTACTCCATCTGTTGTCACTCCGCGATTTTTATTAAGGATTTTAGGTCCTTGATTGACATTTGTGGTAGTAGGATAAGTCGTAGTATTCTGGTTGGAGGTGATTAACCTCCCATTTGCTCCATACATCTTACGACCGCTATCTATTGCCGCTTGATCTATTCGGAGAGCGCTCTCAAGTACTTCATCGTAAGTCCTTAGTGGGAACTTCTGGACTTCTTCCTTCACTTCTCTACTGAGAGAATGAAGGAATAAATCACATAGTTCCATTTGGTCCATGTTTGGAGCACTGGCCGAAGAATAAAGAACTGTATGCCATCTCTGGATGAAATGAGTGATGATTCATTGTGTTCTTGCTTAATGTGCAAGAATTCCCTGATTCCTGTTCTCAATAGTTTGTTCATGTCAAACACCTTAATGAACTCTGAAACGAGTTGTTTAAATGAATGGATGGAAGCCTCAGGTATTCTATAATACCAATCGAGGGCGATGCCCTCCAAGGTTTTGGGGAATATTTTAGCAACAACCCCATCCCAAGGGAGTAGTTCTCGAATGGTTGTGGCATAGGCCTTGATATGTGCATTCGGATCTCCCTCACCTTTGTATTTGGGAAAATCGGGAAGAGGTCTTGGAAGCATGACGCTTCGTATGGTGAAGTCTAAGGGCTCTTTCAAATACTTTGAATAAGTCCCTATCGCATAGGTTTCGACCATTGATGGTGCCTGTTGAGGGGGTGGAGGTGGAATGGGTTGTTGATATGGCATAGTGTATGCATTGGTAGGGGCATAAGGAAACCCCTGTGGTTGAGAAAACATGCCGGGAGAGGAGAACATATCTCCTTGTGGTGATTTGGAGTACATGTTTAAGTATGAAGGGGTATTGTCCAGGAATGGATTATTTTGTACTAGACCAGGAGGTATCGGAACGGTGTTAGAAATGGCGGTTCTAGTTGGCGTTTGTTGTGAATACTGAGGAGGCATGCCCAACGTGCCTATTCCTGTGAGGAGGTCTACTTGGCTAGGATGGTGTGGAGGATTGGAATTTCTTGCCTGCATGAATTGAGAATTTTGATTTGCTTGAGCAAGTTCTAATCCCCTAACCTTTTCTACTAAAGTCGAAATGACTTCATTCGGTGAAGTCACGGTATTTTTCCTTAGTGGCATTTGTTGTATATCTTGATGTTGTATAGGCATGTGATACCCCACTATGAACTGATTATTGCCCTGCCAAGTTTCCCGAGGGCATTTCCTATATGTAGTGGCATGGAGGTATTTTCTTGAAAAGAGACCTTGGGTTGTGTTTGTAAACTTCCTATGGGTGGGTACATACTCGAGAGCATTGTTCATTCCTAGCATAATGCACTGAATGTTCATCATCTAAAACCAGGTATGGGTCTGATTGTCTACTAATTTGTGGTCTAAGCAACACCTGAGGAGATGAACCAGATTCTCCTGTGAACGTCATATTGTTCGAGCCTGAAGGCTCTGTTTGTTGCGTTTGAGTGAGCTGATCCAACTCCTCTGTTTGGAAAGATGAGCTATATCTAGTCCTTGGAGGTGGAGTTTGTGTTGATAATTGGTTAGTTGAATAAGTTGTCACCCCATACTGAGAGCGAGGGTGATGACTGTCTATTCAGTTGAGCGTAGTATGCCTCAAGACCTAGGAGAGGTCTGCCATATGCATCGAATCCCGACATATTCGGGGGGTATATGAATACCCGTAGAATAATGGGAAGGAGGAAGGTGGAAGAAAGAGGTAATAAGGAAAAGAGAAAGCAAGTGAAGCAATTGTTCCAAGTTTACCAATTTTTTTGGTGAAGTTGATGTACAACTGAAGTGATGAGGTATAGAAGGTGAAACAATTGTTTGTTTCACGTCGGGTTCACCAATTTTGTTGGTGTTCACCAATTTTGTATGATGGAAAAGTGACAAGCGAGCATGGGAATCTACAAGTAACTCTTCCTCACACCCGACCTCCCGAGGTCGTGCCGAGACAGCCGGTGGGGATGGAATACATGTGGGATATAGGAAAACTAGTTAGGCAATCTTATGTCTTTGATGCACTAGTGGAATCTGAATCTAAGGCAAAGAAGGCCCTCCTAACCTGAATCTGGTGTGATAGATCGATCGGCGAGGATGACTCGAAGGCTCCAATCAATATCAAGCTCTGGCATGATTCGATCTATGGGTTGTGGGATACGTGGAAAATGACCTGGGATAGTTTCATGTATGTCTCCAGACAGGGTCATAGGGTGGATGATGGATATAGTTGACTCTATGGGTGATTCTCTGGTCTAGTCTAGAAATCCTTAGCTTCATTAGCCATTATATCTAACAAGGATAATTGTGTGATAATGGCTGGTGGAAGTGGAGTGGATCTAAATACTAATGTGCGTAAGCCAGTGTCAACGTCGGATTGACCTATGGACTCGTTGGGTTGTGGGATTTGTGGATCACAACCGTAGATTCGTGGTTGTTGTGGACCTACTATGGTCATACGAGGAATCAATCTCTAATCCCTAGTATCCAGTAGTCATATGCCTTTTCGGCCTCTATATTTAGAACTACAAGTTGTGTAATCTTCTCAGAGTATCTCACAGGCATTCTTGCAACCTGAATTCTTAAGCTAGTATCTATGTCTGTGAGAGTGTCTCCTGTGTCTGGTTGTGGGACCAAAGGATCACAACCGAACGTTTTCTCTCTTTCAAGCCCTTCTACAGTCATGTGGATATTTATCTAGGGTAATCTGTAGTTTGGCTGATTTGACCAAAACGTGTGCGCTTGGTCGTCTTCTATGTTTAACCCGCTCAACTGTGAGCTGATCTGTTGTAAGTCTGTTGTTGTTCGGAAGACTTGGATTCTAAGATTCTGATCTATGTCAGTTATTGCTGTGACGAGATTGGGTTGAGGCACGATTGGCTCGAATATGTATTCTCTGGGCTCTCTAGGTCCCGTGATTGTCATACAAAAGAAAATGATATAAAGCTAACTAATGACAGAATAAATTAAATATGCAAGATATATCTACGTATATTTCTAAGTTTGATATTTATTGATAAACTACTGAACAAAATTTAAAGAGCAATTATCTAATATATCTAAAATTGACAACTAAACTAATAACACAATTAAAACAAACAAAGCAACCGAGTATAGCTACTTGTCTGTGTAGTTTGTAGATCTATTCTAAATAACCTGATAACTGATCTACTCTATTTGAAAGACTCGATCCTACCTCAGAAGTGAGGAGTGAATCATAGTTTCGTAAACTATCAATCCCCACAGCTTCCCTGGCAATATCGAAAGTGAAATTAACTGAAATGAAATGATTGACTACTTTATTTGATATGCTTTAACTAGAACTTTGAAAGCTTGAACCTGGATTTTGCAGAATAGTGGTGAATCCGATGGTGTGTGGCTTTGTCCCCTCAGTGTGATCTCCTCGTTCCTTCGTGCTCACATGTGGACCTAGAAAAGCATGTAATGCTAGCATCAACAGAAGTAGATATTGGAACAATGGCAGCTTAGGATACAGACTGAATACAATGCGAGTAGGAGAGGGATAGCGCAAGAGTACAGAGCTTGGCTTATGTAATTCCTAGTGGGATTTATTATGAGTCATGCAACATAAAACATCCAGAACCTAAAACTATCTTATTTGAGGAACAAAACCTGCAACTTTAATGGCTTCCTATTGAAAAGCAAACTATCCTACTCCAATTGATTGGATGAAATAATAACAACACTTGCACAAGGAGGATATGTGGCTTTCTGATAGCTAAACAATACTAACCATGCATACAACAAATGAAACTATGAATCCTAAGCAAAATTGAAAGGCTAAACTATTGAAATGAGAAATTCAGAGGCAAATTTGAGGGGCCATTTGCTTGAGCACAAGCCAGCTATTTATAGCATTTCCATTTACCCAAAGGTAAAAACCAAATTGATCTCTTAAACCATAAACAATGCCAAAACACTATTCCAGGGAACCAGAATCATAAATACAAGCAAAGGCGGTGAAAAAGCTGATAAACGTAAACACCATATAATTCAAAATGAAAAATACCCTCCAATAGGTTATCTTCTCCCTATTATATAATTTGTTTTAATTATTAAAATAATGTGGATGGGACTTTTGTAAATATTTAACTTTGGTTATTTTAAATACAAACAAATTTAAAGGTGAACCATTACTTGTGAATTATGTCACATATTTGTTTATACCTATTTTTCATCATTTGATTGGCTAATTAGGGTTAAATGACTTTAAGTGACTTATTCTATTGGGTACTTTTTATTCAAAATGTAAATGATAAAGTGACATATACTAGCTCCCTAATTTCCATGTACCCTCACAAGTATTGGTCCACACTCAATAATTGGCTCCTCTCCCTTAGTAGAGTGCATGTTGCCAATTTTGAACCCATCGTACTAACAACATAATACATTTTTATTGTTTTCTATTTTTAAAATTCTACTTCAGCATTTACTTGTGTCAGTGGTTTGGCGATTATAACTTGTAACTAGGTTAGAGAAAATGTCAAAGTTGAGTGCTCCAAACACGATGTATATTACGTTTCAACCAATGCAATCATATTTTGAACGATAAATGAAATTTCTCTTGCTTGTGTTCCAATGCTACGTCGTTCAAAGTTGATACATTTAATCCAATGTAAAAGTAAGAGCTTGATAACTAATATTATTAAAAAATCATCATGTATGCCTATGCTATATAAGCTCACTCATCAAGCTCCTCTAGATCAGTCTATAGACTTTACCAATCACATCAATATATGTTGATCCTTTTCCCAACTATCATGACCTATTATTTCATCCATTTTCATGCTACTGATCATGGTAAAAATAGGGATGTGAGAGGTAGGGGAAATCCCCTCAAGGTTGTGCCCTCCACTATGGATAATGATGTCCCGCTTTGTGTTGTTTGTAGCACTACCTGACATAGCTAGATGTTCCTTCCTCTATGAGATAATTAGAGCATATGGTTTTTGCATGCTTGATTTCACATAAGGAACATTCTACCAGAAAAATCGTCGCAAGGAATCATAGATTATTGATCATTATAGATGATGATGATGATGATGATGATGAGCTTCTCAATGTCACATTTTTACATATCCATTTTTGCCACCCCTTTATAGTTTGTAGACATGTCATATTTTCCGAAGAGATAACTCTCTCCATCTCCACTCAAATGGTCACTCACACCTTTAATCGGGAAATCAAGGTGTGCGACCTTTTCTACAATGGGAAAGTACATATGGCCCATATTTGTCAATAACTTTATCCATGATGTCTTGGAATTTGTATTGACCTTAATTGTTTGATGAGCTTTCCGCTCCTGTTTTGAGTTAATGAAATGGTATCCAAGAAAATAAGAAACTCCAAAATATGGGAGGGTTTAAGGCTACCTCCAAAGAAACAACTAGACAAGAAAAGATTAGTAGATAAGATGGCGGGTTTCTGACCAAGTCATCCCAGAAGTGATAAAATTCATCTAGGGAGGATGGTAACCCACTTTAATTAAGAGATCAATGAAAGATAAAAGATGGATAACATGCGGAATATAACATAGCAAAGATATTTTGAAATAGGATAAGATAGAGATATGATAATGATAAACTGATAAACTAAGATAAGAAAGATAAAACATGATTGGTTTGATGGTGACCGAGACAAATAGAGATAATTGATGGATCTTGTGATAAAGTAGATAAAAATATGTGAGAAAATCATATTTGGGTCTCGATTGTTGGATGCTATAATTATTCCGGATCGAATGTAGAGGCATAAGAAACAAAAAGGACCAAAGAAATAGGGTAATAGATGAATTCACAAATCAAGTCAACGAAGACCAAGGGAAGATCTAGGACAATCAATGGTGACCGAGGCCAAAAAGTTAGATCGGGTTGTCGAGAAGGGAGGATCACGAAATAAAGAGGCTTGAATGTTGAAGAAGCTATATAAAATGTGAAAGATGAGGCAAAATGTAGAAAAAAAATTGGATGTAGATCGGGTCGACACTGACTGGGTTGGATTGAAGGTGACCGAGGATGGATTAGGATTTGATGGCTTTTGGTGGATTACAAGGGGGCTCTGAGGAAGAATCAACGATGGCAGATATGATGGAAAATGTCCAAGGAAATAAATAGACTTACAAAAATGATAGAAAAATGATGAAACAATGGTAGGGCTCCAAGAAAACACTAGACTTCAGGTATCCAAAGATGGCATCCAAGGGATTCAAAATAACTCCAAGTTGTTGATTGTAGCACACAAGAAGAGAAGGAAACAAGAGAAACTTGCAAGAAGGCTGAAAATCCAAACTTTCATCCTCTTAGAGAGGGGGTAGATGTATATTTATAAGGTCATTGGTGACCGAGATAAGGTCACCATCATTTGTGGATATTTGTTGATTTGGGCGGTGGAGATGATGCATAACTTGAGACAAGAGGCCCCAAAGAGGGTAAATTAGGATTTGAGTTGTTTAGGCAGGTTAGGGTTACATAAGGATGATAAAAGGTGGTTGGAGGGTGGAAATACATTGAATGAAAGTAGGTGAGAGTCTAGGCAGGATAAATGAGGTGTTTAGGGATGTGATTAGGATAATGGATGGGTTTAGGGATAGTTAAATGTGATTAGGGATGGTTTAGGAGAGATAAAATACTTATAGGATTAAGATAGGAAAATAAGAAATTAGATGGAATAAGTGAGATGTAGGGGGAAATAGGAATTCGAGTAGGAGAGGGGTTTGAAATAAAAGATGTCGATGAATCTTTGGGGAGTAAACATACCAAAATTTGGTTTCTACATTCACCGCATCTAAATTTGTGAGATTAATGACTCTAAAAATGGGGTTGTGAGAGGTAGGGAAATGACTTTGTGGTTTTATAATTTGATGCCCACACAAATATCCCACCTGTTGTTGGAATTGAGTGTAAATGTCTCTTGGGTTTTCATTCATGTCAAGTGGTCTAGGTGAACTAGGTATGTTGGATTGGTGATCTAAGAGTCTCCAAAGGTGCATTTGTGTGGCTTGTATCTCTCAAAGGTGGTATGAAGGTCAAACAAGTTCCATGATGTGGGTGAGCTATGTCAATGAGTTTGTAACATGTACATATATTCCATTCATGAACTGTATGGGTCAAGTCAAGTCATTCCAAGCTGAGAATCCATTCAAACCAAAGCAAGGAAAGCTAGTTTTGATCACTAGAGATAGATTACATGCTGGATAACTAGTTTCGTAAGGTCTACATGTCAATAATGATACTACAAGCATGATAAATATGTCTCATAGGGTGTATCAGGTCATTTGGTGGAAGTGGCAGTTAAAATTGGCCCATTCAGGCTTGTTTCTGGTGCTTGATGAGGTATGAGAAGTTGGTACAAGTCATGGCATGGTACTTTGAGCATGGGAACATCCTATTAATAGTTTCTACAACATGTGTGAGAAAAAACAAGGCTTATTTTAGCTCCTAGAGTCAAAATTCAAAAGTGCACAGAAAGTGGCCTTGAGAATCGCGGTGCGGTGAGGTAAATGAGATGGGATAGAATAATACAAGAATATTTATGGAAAATAGGCCCATGTATCTTGAGGAGGGATTTATTTTAGTGCTTCATGCCAAAATTTCATCAAGTTCTGAGAAGGTATGTGAAATTTATGCTAGCTTTCCTAAAATAGGTCTTTTGAAAAATACATAAGAAGTTGTCTGGCTTCTTAACGCTCAAGAAAAATATAGTGCATCCTTAGGATAAATAAAAAATGAAATCTTTTAGAGCACTCCAATATTTATATATTACAAAAAAATTAGGTCAATTGTACTCGTTTTATGAAAATTATGAGAATTCTTTTGTTGAGATTTGTTCTCTTTAAGGCATCTTCTTTAGCTGAGTGGCCAAAGTTGAGTTCTTCAACTCTAAATCATTTATGCATGCTAGAAACATCTCTCAAATGCATAAGAGACCTCATATGTGTGAGATACCTCAACTCTAAATCCTTTTGCATGTTAGAAACATGGCCAAGAAGTTAATGTTCAAGGTAGAGAATATTTAATCCGTCTTAAAATAATAAATATAGACTATGCACAAGAAACCACTCAAGGAAAAGTAGTTAGAAGCCAGCCTTCCATGGAAAAATAACATATGTATGAAGTAAGAATCAATTCAGAAATTTCAAATTGTAATAAAATGTATTTTGGGACTCGTATTTTGGCAAAATGAGTGGAGAAATGTTTGTAAACCATGAAAGCAACATGGGGCTAAAACATGAGGGGAACATAAAGAGGAGGAAGAGTAAGGAAGTGGAAATGGAACATGATTCTAGGAATGACTTAGATATAGGGTAGAATTCAAAACCCAAGGTAAAGGAATACCTTTCAACAAGAAACAACACCCTATACCCTTACTAAAAGTCCAATTTCAAATGATGGGAAGGAAAGTAAAAAAAAAGTACAAATGTGGAGCTCAAGAGTACACTCACATACATGAGTGGGTTGTGGAAATATTTATTGGACTTAGAATGGTTGAGAAGGCAGGAAAGTTGAGATTACACAAGAAGAATACAAAACACCAAAGGGGAAGAAAGGTAAAAAAGAAACAATCTAGTCCTTAAGAGGTAGTATAGTCATGGCGTCAAAAGGAACTAAGCCATGGAATCTAGATGGCATTTAGTCAAGAAAGAGCCTATATGACAACGGAACCATGGGAAATGAGACAATAACATACAAAGAAAGCAATGACAAGAGTAAGCGGACCATAAGAATGAATAGAAAGAGCATCTATAATCTGGAAGAAGACACCTATAGCTGGACAAGTAAGAAAGAAGTAAGAAGAGGTGACCAAGAAACATCATTTGAGCTAGAAGCTCAATATTTCCTCTCAAGGGTAGAATGATGCAGGTGTATCATTAGATTTTCATATAGGTTGTCATGTTTTGGATGAATTCTAGGTTGTCATAGTGCATATGTCACCATTTCCCTCCAAATGTGTTGTAATTAAGTATTCAAATTTGGCAATGATTGTGTAAAAGCCTAAATAAGGCTTATTTTTTGCATGAAGGCCAAAAATATGTAAAATCAAACTTGGAGATCTTATTCCCATGTGGAATCAGTCTAGTAAGAGAGGATTAGAGTTGTTAAGGTATTTTCTTAAGCTATGAAGTGGTTGAGTTATCTTAGGGAGTGATTGAGTGAAGATATGAAGTGGTTTTAAGATGCAAAATTGGGGATTTTGGTCTATGTATGTATTATCTCATGTGAGGTGTAGAAGATAAGAATAATTGAGCATGAATAAACTAATTTTGAAGGGTTTGAGAAAATTCATGGTGTAATTTGCAAGATTTTCTATGTTTTCCTTTGTAAATCTGGTAGGGTTCTTGCATAATCCGAGGGTAGAAAGGTGATTGTAAGAGTTTTAATCTTGGAAACTTATCGTGATTATTGGAAAAGTTAGAGATCATCATCACAAGCCCAATGAAATTTATTTGGGATCTTGAAACATTTGTATGAGATTTTGTGCTCAAGTTTTCCTTTACTACTCCTAAACTAGATCTTTCCAGATCTCCTAGACCATATGGTGAAAATTTCTAAAAAATTTAAATCACCATGTTTGTGACATCATTTGGCACTTTCCAGGAAGTGCAGAATTAATTTCCACTAAAAATGTAGTTTCTATGAAATTCTATGTTCTAGGCTTGCAAATTACTAGTCTAGACTGTACAGTAGGATTTGTGTGATGTTCTAGTACAAATCAATGATCAACAAAGTTTGGAGTAGTTGTGGAATACTCCATTACACCTTTAGGAAGGAGTTAGAAGGTTGTATGTGTATGTACCTCGGGAACCTTTATACCCATCTATAGCCTTATAAAAGACCTTATTAGGCCTAAATTGCCCCTAGGATAGTGAGAGAAGTACAATTTCATACAAAGGAGTAGGTTGTGAGACTTGGACTCATTGCTAGGGTTCCATAAAGGGTCTTTGAATTAGTCATGAGAAGGTGAGGTTTTTTAGGGATATTGGAGATTCACTAGCATTTGTATGCAAGAAAGGTTACTAGGAAATAAACCTAATATGAAGGAATACAAGGGCATGGCAGAGTTTGGAGGCCCTATCCCCTTAAGATATGTATGAATAGATGGTTCAAGCCAATAGAGACTGATTTGAGATGTTTGGTCACTATAGTTGGTGTTCTGGTTACTAGAAGCATAATTGGGCATAGTCATTGAAGTAAGATTTTAGTGCAAAGCATTGAGTCACTAAATATTTGAAAAGGTCTTATCATTTTGAGAAAGGTAGAGGTGTAAAACCAATTTAGTGTGGTAATGAACATGGATTAGAGCTTTAGCATGATGGAGCCATGGAGATGAAGCATATGCATGGGGAAGTGGAGTATGGAGATGAGGTGTCTATGAGACAATAGAGAAGTTTGAGAAGGTACAATAGATAAAAGGATAAAGTGTGACAGTTGGGAAGCCATAGGAAAGTCAAGGAATATGGTGGTTTTGTGTTGACACACATACATATTGGGTTTGCTTAGTGGAGAACATATAAGGAAGTATAGTGATTAGAAGAGTGGATCAGAGGACAAGGCTAGAACAAGGAGTAGTGTTCATAAAATTGAGAAGATATCAGTATATGATGACTAAGACAAAGAAGGGCAGGTTGGTCAACTAAAGTTAAGGTATGGATTCATGTTCTTGTTCTTAAGGTGCTTGAACAAGTCTATATAGTGAATAATGCATATAATATGTCCTTTTTGAATATGCTACTTATGAATTTTATGATCAAATGAAGTGGATCACCTAAGTAGATTCTCATAGCAAGGGTGTGATTAAGAAGAGCCATGTATGCTTAAAGCAGTGGTGACCTACACACAATTAAGGTCAAAGTCACAAGACCCTTGCATCAAAGATATTCTTTGGTCCAAAGTTATTTATGACAAAGGATTTGGGTGTATGCATAAATATGGGGGACAAAAGCAGACACAAATCCATTTTTTGGCCATTTTGGCCATAACGCGCTTACGTTATAGCATGCTAACATTATAATGTGCTAGCATTATAGATTTCTATTTGTTTTTTCACTTTATCCCTCCCAAATAGACATATTTCACATTAGAAATAGGAACGCGAGTTAGTTATAACGTGAGCGCATTATAATGCCCTCATGTTTCATCTTGTTGGGTGGTGAATACCCAATCCAAAGGCTTGGATTTCCAAACCAGAGGTTTGGATTGTGTATTGTGTGATTAAAACCATGTTTGACATAAAAACATCAAAATTTCACATGTGCACCCCAATATCTCGTGCATTAAAACATAATATTCAAAAATAAATTATACTACGATGTCAAACTCATTTTTACCTTGATGACGATATAATTCTTTCTAAAATTTGATTAGTTTAAGGCTTTCATCCATAATTTCTTTTACTAGTGCCTTGTTTTCTTGCAAAAACCTATGCATATGTTTTGGTGCACAATTTACGATTTTTTCATCCAAATTAAAAAAAAGTGGTTTTTTTTAAAATCCATTCTACATGCACTAAGAAAACTAAAAATGACTTTTTTCTCAAAGTTATGGGGGTGCACACACAAATATTTCATTTTCGGAATATGTGCACTTTGAAAATTAATAAAAAAATATATACTCATCCAAAAATTATGAAAATTTAGTAGAACCTTGTGCATGGTCTTAGCTAACTTTATAACAAAGGGATTTGAAAAAAATTATATAACTCAAAAAATGGTGGGGCGCACATACAATAGGTTCTTATCTTTTTACACAAAAATAGACATTGTTTGTGTGCACACCACATTTGAGCCTCTTAATCTCAACCATTTTCAAAAAAATTAGTAGTTTAGAAGCTATATTCGAGATCTACGGTACTTATTCTTATTACTTTGTCAAATTTTGATCATAGGCATGCTGAATCGTTTGATGAAGTTCGAGTTTCAATTATTTTAGGAAAAAGGTGTCCCTTTTTGACCACTTTTTGGACCCCCATCTTTGTGCACTTACCCATTTCAAAGAGTTGCATGGGGACTTACTACCTACCCAGAGAATTTAGAGGAATGGACCTTATCAACATCTTGCATCAAGGCCAGGTGCTATATGCCAAATAGATAATTCACAAAATTGAAGGACAAGAAACTTGAAATGTGCTTATGCGCCATGGTATAGAGGAGGGATCCCCTTATGGCCGAACAACTTGGAAGGTTTTAGGTTTCTTCAATCTTCTCATTTCCCTTATGCCTATCAAAGTGGTCGGCACCTTTGTTCTCAAAAGCATCTGGAAAGCATGGGAACATATCAAACCATGGCTCCAATGGAAGGGTGACGGCTTTTGTAATGGCCTATCTGTTAACCATCACTCCTTGTGGTGCTCACCTGTCGCCTAGCTCCGGGATTAGTGTCTTGTAGAGGTCCCCAGGATCCCTGCACTCAAGCTTTTCAAGTGCGGAATTCATACCATCCAGGACCTCTTTTGCAAACACCTTCAAACTTGGTGTCCCTGGAATGAGCTCAGAGCCAAGTTCCACCTTGCCTCTTAGGATCGGGCCAACATTGCTGAAATTATCACCTTTGTATCGGATCATATGAGCCACAAAATTGTTGTGATCTCCTCCCGTCCATGGTGGACAGATTGGAAATGGTTCATGGATACTCCCTTCCGAAATTACTCTGCCAACAAAGGTTATTCTTGGATGTCTCCCCATCTTCCCATGGTTGATAAACTCAACAATCGATGGGGGCTTCATTCTTCCCCTTCCATTTGGAGAAGGAGATTCGATATTGTTTGGTCAACTTGTCTGGAACCTAAAATCGCTCATTTTCTATGGTGTCTACTCTACTAAGGTCTTTCGATTGGCGCCGTCTAGTTCAAATTGGTGTTCGACTCCCAAATGTCCATTCTGTGGGCACTTGGAAACCCTATCCCACATTTTATGTTTTTGCACTAAAGCCCAAAAAGCTTGAAGTTGGATCCATTCTTTCTTTCTCCCATTCGGATCTGAATGTTTCACATAGCAACACATTTTGCTAGGTGACAATCCTAGGATGCCTCACATGTTTGGCTGAATTCAAAATGTTTTCAAAGGTGAAATTCTTTCTTGGCTTTGGAAAGAAAAAAATCTTATTTTTTTGCTCACATGTGGTGAAGTTGATCAACATTTTTCTATTTATAATAATTCGATGGTTATCTCCAATGTGTTGTTGCAGATACAAGTGCAAGCAAATAAAGTAGCCCTCGAAGTGGAACACCTAAAAAACTCTCCTCTGTCATTGGGGCGACACTCCATGCAACATTTCTCGATAGCCGCCCACTCGTACTGGTGCTCTCGCCCCACTTGCACGGTATTCCTCGAGGTGGTCGTCGAAGTTACTCTCGAGTGCCACTCATTGATCGGGCTCATTTGCTCCCCTCGTACTCATCTCCGCTCGTCACCATGGTGGGGACCCCTCAAAGAAAGATTGTTTGTAGATGTCTCCCCATCTTCCCATGGTTGATAAACTCAAAAATCAATGGGGGCTTTATTCTTCCCCTTCCATTTGGAAAAGGAGATTTGATACTGTTTGGTCAACTTGAGTAGAACCTAAAATCGCTCATTTTCTATGGTGTCTTCTCTACCAAGGTCTTTCGATTGGTACCCATCTGGTTCAAATTGGTGTTTCGACTCCCAAATGTCCATTATGTGGGCACTTGGAAACCCTATCCCACCTTTTATGTTTTTGCAGTAAAGCCCAAAAAGCTTGAAATTGGATCCATTCTTTCTTTCTCCCCTTCGGATCTAGAATGTTTCACATAGCAACACATTTTGCTAGGCGACAATCCCAGGATGCCTCACATGTTTGGCCAAATTTGGAATGCTTTCAAAGGGGAAATTCTTTTTTGGCTTTGGAAAGAAAAGAACTCTTATTTATTTGCTCATGCTGAAGTTGATCAACATTTTTCTATTTATAATAATTTGATGGTTATCTCCAATGTGTTGCTGCAGATACAAGTGCAAGCAAATAAAGTGGCCCTCGAAGTGGAACACCTCCAAACTCTCCTCTTTCATTGGGGCGACGTTCCATGCAACGTGTCTCGAGAGCCACCCACTCGCACTCGGCGCTCTCGCCCCACGACGATATTCCTCGAGGTGGCCATCGAAGTCGCTCTCAATGCCACTCATTCAATCGGGCTCGCCACTCCCCTTGTACTCAACTCCGCTCGTCACCATGGTTGGGGACCTAACCCCCCCCCTCGCCACTCACCAACTCGGTTGGGGCTCGCGGTGGAGTCTTCCGCCTCCGGATAAATTTCCACATATGGCCTTAGCCATCTCGCCTACTTTAGGCGCTACGAGTAAGACAACGAAGAGGAGGGTCATGTTGGCTCTGGCTGGGAGGTGCCCGATAGTGGCCAAGATCTTCTTAACTTTAGTTGGCTAGGTGACTATGTATTAGTTGTTTTTTCCTAGGCTTGGCCTAATTTTTTCATGGCTTTGGCGCGTGCTCTCATACCACTTACTTTTTAGTTGAAGTATCTTTTATCATTTATTTGTTAATATAATATAAGATTTTATTCATGAAAAATGCTTGAGCAAATTTGCAAATATCTAACTATATAACTATATAGAAATTCCTCACTTGAAATTTTATTATAGGTCTGTAATAAACTGGACGTAAACGAATTGCATTATTTTATTTAACCGTAAATTGAACGATTCTAAACTTTGCAAATATATGGTATACGCTACGGATCTTGCAACACAAACTCCAAAACCCGCTCAGGCGCGGGAAGGATTTTCTTGACGCTCTCCCTTTCCATACATTTTTACCCCACTCATGGAGCAGCGGAAATCGAGTCTCGAATGGTACCTTAAAATTTCCAATAGTCTCATAAGTATGGAACCAGGGCATAAATGCTACGAAGGCAATATCCAGGAACCCAAACTCCTCTCCACCGAAATAAGGCCCTCCTTTTGACATCTCCTTCAGCGCCCCTTCTAAATATTCCAGATTCTCCAACAGGTCGCGCTTAGCCTCTTCCAGAGCTTCCCTTTGGATCTCAATATACGATATGCTGGCTCATGTATCTGGAAACCAGAAAAGTAGTAGTACATAAATACACATTTATTCAGCCAAGGCAAACAGAAATCTCTAAGATAACCTCTGGCTTACCTTCTTGTCTACAAAGTCGGCCCAGAATCGGGCAAGCGCACGGTCGTATGGCTCCGAGGGCAGAAATTGCTTGGATGCTGGCCAGGCCTCGTCAATGTATTGAAGAATTATGAGAGACTCGCAGATGGGGTTTGCCGTTGTGAATGAGTACTGGTATTTTCTTGTGCACTGGATTCATTCGCAACAGCAGCTCGCTTTTGTTTGCAATATTTTCTTCTTGGAAGCCGTATTTCACGCCTTTCTCTTCCAATCCAATCTGAACGCGCATGCCGAAAGCACTCAGCCAAAAGCTCAGCACTTTCACTTCCCCATCTTAAATTATTCTTTGGGAAAAAACGTAATTGCGAACGAGCACACAGTATAGATCTTGACCTATTTCACAAATCGAAGGAATTCAGGGATACCCATATATAACAAACAATGTCGGCAAAACTGGACCATCTAGTTTTCTGGAGGCATCGAGGCACACAGACCGATGCATACCGCCGATACAGCCATTTGTACACGTGGAATGCATATTGTTCACAAACATTTCAATCTCATGCATGCCTTATCCATTGATGTTTGCATTTAAAGTTATTTTTAAATTTAAATCCAAGAATTTTCAACTACGAGATTAAAAGGTACCTAAATTTGGACCAAGGAAATTTGGCAATAATCATTTAGAATTTATCTCATGTCAAATGTCCAATTTTTTTTTGCATTTAATGGTCTTTAATATTGAATTTTAAATAATAAATTTAAAGGAATTTAATATTGAATTTTAATAAACAAGTTCCCAAAATATGGATTAAAAATTTTTCTCCATAGATTGAATATATAAACAAAAATTACAAGTTAATTGTGTATAAAGTGAGTGGATGAATCACACTTTGAGAGTGACATTGATATAATCGAGAAATTTAAATTCAAACTCAACAAATTCAACAAGAAGCAAGAAACTAAAAAACATTATGCAATGAGAACCATAACCAACATAGACAGTGGCAGAGGAGAATCATCTTAACCTCCCATAAGTGGAGGAGGATAAAGCTTCAAATAAAAATAAAAATTGCATTGGGATTTCATTTTTACGGGTTTATAGTGTACAATAATGATGTAAAATTTTGTTTGTAAGACTCAAAAATAATTTCTTTCATTTTGAGTGTTCAAAATCAATGAGGCCCAAGTTCTTGATCTTTGACCAAAATGGCTCTTGAATTAGTTTCCTTTCTTAGATTTTACACAATTGAATCATGTGGTAGTTTTTATATTGAAATTTTACATCATGAGTATTTTTCAAGAGTGATTTAAGATGGAGGAACTAAAGTTGTTGAGCATATGGGTGATCCCTTTCATCATGTGGTTATAGATGGGGTTGGAAGAGAAAGGTGTCAAATACGAATACCAAGAAGAAAATGTTGCGATCAACAAAAGTGACCTATTGTTGCGAGTGAAACGGTGCACAAGAAAATACATGTCCCATCTGCGAGTCTCTTATAATTCTTCAATACATCGACGAGGCCTAGCCAACCTCCAAACGATTTCTACCTTCCAACCCGTATGACAGGTTCACATTCTTGCTTCTAGGCCGACTTCATAAACAAGGACGTAAGAAAGTAGTGTAAATTTTTGTATGGACAAAGCATAGTCTTTACTTTTTGATTTTGCGGGATTTAGTTTCTATACTAATGTTTTATGGTTTACAAATCTGCGATGCGAGGATATCATATAATCAAATCGAAAGGGAATGTTGTGGAGGAGGCCAAGCGTGACATGTTGGAGAATCAAACATTTAGAAGGGCGTTGAAGCATGATGTCGAAGGGAGGGCCTTATCTTGGGGCATGAATATCACACATTCATCTTGGGGGTAAAGTAGTTGTATCCCACTATCTTGGTGCGATTGGCACAAGGGAAACCTAGCTTCAAGGACACAATTCTATCACACACATACTAGAACTACATAGAGTTTGAAATGTAGTATAACGCTCGGTGAAAATCACATTGGGGTGACTAGTGGAGGTCAGTCCAAATCAAGAATATGCATTATTTATTCCATCTAATGTGTACTTGAGCCTTGTGTAGGTTGTTAGGGTTTGTTTTCTAGGTATAGGTGCGTCCAAGAAACCCTATAGAGAAGTTAGAGTGACAAAGAGTGAAGTGGAGGTGATCTTGTCAAATCTATTTACATGTTAGATCTTGCTTATTATTGTCATATCTATTTGTTCTCAGTCCTTTGATATTTAGATTTAAATTTCATTAAATCACCTTCGAGAGCCACAAATTCATTTTCATTATTCCAATTAATTACCACCAAACGAAAGAATGAAGAATAAATATAGCCAGGATTCATTTTAAACAAAATAGAAAAGAATCTCTAAATACAGGACCCATAATATTAACAAAAACTATTTCAAATAAAATTGATCTCTGCGAAGCTTTCTAAAATACAAAAATACATTATAGTTGGAATTTTCAAACGTACCAATAATTTTTCCTCTAATAAGAACAAATTAATATGCAATGCTTGATGATGTGTTATGTTTGTTAATTATTTTTCGAGGTTGGATCACACGTAATAAAAACCAATCTTGTCCATTCCCAAAAATAATAGCAAACAATTAAATTGATTCCATCAATACCAAATTTGACGCCCACTAACACATTATAATCCAAGTAACTCAAATGGATAGAAATAATCAAAACATGTAAAACTAGGAAATCCAATAACTTTTATAAAAATCTTATGGTTTAAAAAAGGAAACTTAGCAAATGTCGATAGGTTTGCGTTTGGATGATATGATTAAAACTTTGATTATAATCCACACAACCCAATTTGATAGAAACAACAAAAACATGTTAAAACTAGGAAATCAAGTAACTTTTTAAAAATCTCATGGATGAAAAAAGGAAATAGAGCAAATGTTGGAAGGTCGAACCGGGATCAAAGGATCTTGCAAATAGGGATAGGAAAGCCATGAAAGGGTTTCTTGCAACTATGAGCAAGTGGTTATGTATATTCGGAAGCATATGGAGGCTTTCTTGCCACCATGAAAACCCAACGGAAAAGTGCCACCCGAAAACATGAAAACTCGCCTAGAAACACAAACACTCATCAACGAAACTCTTCTCACAATCAAACACCTTCCAACATTATTAATGACTCTAAATTTGATTTTTTTTTCATATATTTGTTGTCTTTAATTTGAATGATATTTTTCCCATTCCACTTTGTTCAATAGATATGTAAATTTAAGACTCCATGAATAGAATTTCAACATTGAACATAATATTTAACAAATTCACAACTAGAAGTGCTTGAAAAACATTGACTATCCCAAATGTTTTATAAATATTTATTCCATTAAACTTGCATATGAAGATAAGGACTTTAGAAATGATTGAGCAAATTTGCAAATTTGCAAATTTTTTATTATATTTTAGTTTATGTTTCTAATACATTTTATTTGCGTCAGAATGTTTTTTCTACCATAAGGTGTGAGGGCAAGGTACAGTTTCATCGCCAACTTGCCGAGTCCTTATGCTGGCGTAGGAACTTGCCTAAGATGAGTAGGACGTGAATCCGTGCGCGTAAGTAGTAGGAAAAAGGTGCGGACTGGAGCATACAGCAACTGACCATTACATAAATTGATGGCTGTAATACCGAGGAATGGATATGTTTCCATGCTACTAGACACCCAAACCTTCCATTAATGTCAGGTTGTGCGTTGCGATGAGAAAGTGTAACACGTTACACGACAATAGAAAGCATTCTGGTTGATCGGTCGCAGCTAATACGAATGCAAAGTTCACATTTGACGTTTGTGATGGAAGTTTTCTCGCATTTTAAACTTTTCTTACATTTTCTTCCTCCCCATTAGGAAAAAGGTGCAACTTGTGGAGCATCCTATGCTTAATGACGTCTCAACTAAATTCGTGAGAAGGGACTCTAAATTTTTTCTAGCATGTCATAAATTTCATCATGATTTTGAAAAAGTGGAGAAGCCATTTTGGCACCATGTCAATCGTCACGTGGCAGGTCCACTACACAAAACCTCTAAAAATTAAAGTTGTATAGTAAATTGAA
Organism: Taxus wallichiana var. yunnanensis; assembly: GCA_018340775.1. Lineage (NCBI taxonomy): Eukaryota > Viridiplantae > Streptophyta > Pinopsida > Cupressales > Taxaceae > Taxus > Taxus wallichiana. Next base: position 49,579,971 of record CM031241.1, read on the forward strand.
AAATATTTTTTCCAATGCCAAAAACTACTTGTAACCACATGACAAGCAAACAAATTTACTTCTATTCCCAAAAAAATTGCTTTCAATTCACTTCATATCATCCCCTACCACTCCGCCAACGTCCAGCGATGAGTTAGTTCTGTTTGCCACTAATGCATTCAAAGTAACCATTAAATGCATGACATTAAGTTTGGCAAAGTGTGAATGCGAGGATAGAAAATTGAACACTCTCACCTCTCTTCCAACCTGCGAAAATATGAAAGGCCAATGCCTATCAAGAACCCCCGACTCTTTCTACCCAGCAACAGAGCCGAAGACACATCTAAATCTACTTGTAATCGTCATGTGGGTCACAAGGAGACCTTGTTTCCATAGTTGTTTGGATCTTTTCTCTTCAATTTTTGCGCAATGAGTGCATTGGCAAGCAAAACCAATTTTATGAACATATATTCATTCTATATTGAGTTGTTTCCATGCATGTTCTTGTTTAATCAAGAATTACCAGTTTTACAAATGTATATTCATTCTATATTGAGTTGTCTCTATGCATGTTATTATTTAATCTTCTGTTTTGCATGAACTATGTGGATTCATCATGTTTTGTCCATCAACACACATTTCTACAAGGGTTATTGAGTAATGGGTTCTATTCTCGCTTGTTTTTTCAAGCATGCACGTTGAACTATTGCTTTTTTAGTGTATATTCATTTATTTTGAGTGCAGTTTGTTTATCCCCGTTCACCACAAACTCTTCTAATACAACATAGAAATTGTCTAAAAACAAGGTTTTTTCACCCATGCATCTTATAGTTTCAAAATATAGTGTTGTTATTGACTATACACTGTTGTTATTGAGTAATGAGTTCCATTCTGACCTGTTGTTTTTTCAAGCATTCATGTTGAACTATTGTTTTTAGTGTATATTCATTTGAATGCATTTTGTTTATTCCTTCGTTCGCCATGAACCAGTGTGTCTTACAATTTCAAAATACAGTGTTTTTTTAATCAACCAAAAAAAGAGGCTCAAGGTGTCAATATTATATTATAATATAGAAAACGTGATAAATCAGAACTAGTTAAGTTTTACAAAAAAACCATCAAAGATGGTATTGCCAAAAGGATATATACTATACTTATAGCTACATATAGATTACACAAAAAATGTTATTTGTCATCTTCCTTCGAAGAACTGGTAACCATTACAGTAGGGGTCTCTATAGTCCTAGCATTATCTTCCACCATAAGGGAGGCCAAAGAGTTGGCCAAATTGGAATCTTAAAAATTTTCCGTGTGGATATTAAGAACCGAACAGATGGCATTGAGATTTTTACTCTGAGGGCTTTTTATAGCCATATCTTTAATGAGTTGTCAAATTTGGTCCAAACGAAGCCCGATGTCGAGACCAAGCTGCTCCATGTCTTTGTGAATTGCAACGGCATTGTTGGCGCCCAATAAGACTGCACCTCAATAATCTGAGCCACTTTCAGGGTATTTAGCCACGAATTGGAATGGCGGGGTCATTCATGGACTTAACTACTTCTTCTATGGTAGCTGTATCACCGTGACAAGTAGAGAGCTAAGCCCTAAAAGGTGAGTGGCCATCCACCTTAAGAGCTTGGGATCCTTAACCCCATCAATAAGAATCTGTTGCCAATACTCCATGGCTTCTTTAGCCGTAAGCCTTGTGCCCTTATCAAGTAGGTGCCCCACATTAAGAAGATGTCGGAGCTTCAAATCGTTGACAAGGCCAAGGAAAGAGTAATGTACGTCGTTGATACTATAACTATGCACCAATTATTCTCGTGCATCTCCTTAATCGTATTCTACTAGTGGTAGCTTTTCCCTTCCCAACTCTAGTTTTCATCTCCACCTTATCATTGTTTTCACCCCTTTCCATAATTTTGATATAGATGAAGAATGAAAGGAGCTTGGCCTTTGTATGATTATATAGCCCCTTTGCATGTGAATAAGATCTTTTTATACGAGTCTAGCAGATATGCCCATTAAAACCTTGCGTGGGGAATAAATCTGATGCCTCCACATTATTAATTGTTAAGGGAGGTGGGGTACACCACGTCAGCCACTTGTGCTAACGTGGATGACCCATCTAGTTTAATTATATCTCCCAATTTATCTAATATATCAGTAGGTATGATAAGAATTAACATCTCATTATCCTTATTTTCAACCCCAATATTGGCAAGCTTATCAGTAACCTTATTGGTCATTATAGGATTATGATAGATACTCCTATTATTGAGTAGCTGAGAGCAGTTTGCCAAAACGTGTTGTAGATTCCAATGATTAGCTTCCCCTTTCTTGACCTCATTGATGATCATTTGGGAGTCACCTTCCACTAGTAAATTATTCCATTATTTATCGTTGGCACTTTTAAGCCCTCGCCAAAGAGCTTTGGATTCAATGATATTATTTGAGAAAATGCCCAAATCTTTAGTGAAACCAGGATAGGTCGACCAATAGAATTTTTAATAAACCATTAGCACCAACTCTACTTGGGTTACCTTTGGTAGCACCATCAAAATTAAATTTGATGAAATTATGAGGAGGAAGACACCATTTGATTTGTAAGTTACTTTTTCTTTTCAATCTAGCCAAATTATCAAAGGAAAATACATTATTATTATTAACTATACATTGTTGTTATTGAGTAATGGGTTTCATTCTGACATGTTATTTTTTCAAGCATGCACATTGAACTATTGTTTTTTTCAGTGTATATTCATTTATTTCAATGCATTTTGTTTATTCCTTCATTTGCCATGAACTCTTCTAATACGACGTAGAAATTTTCCAAAAACAAGGTTTTTCACCCATGTGTCTTATAGTTTCAAAATATAGTGTTGTTTTTTACTATACAATTCTATTATTGAGTAATAGGTTTTGTTCTGACCTATTTTTTTTTAACATGCACGTTGAACTATTATTTTTTCAGTATATATTCATTTATTTTAGTGCATTCTACTTATTCCTCTATTCACCATGAACTCTGCTTTAATACGTTGTAGAAATTATTAAAAAAACAAGGGTTTTCACCCATGCATCGTATAGTTCAAAACACAATGTTGTTATTGATTATACATTGTTGTTATTGAGTAATGGATTCCATTATGACCTGTTGTTTTTCTAAACATGCACGTTAAACTATTATTTTAGTCTATATTCATTTATTTCAGTGCATTTTGTTTATTCCTTCATTCACCACGAACTATGCTAGTACGACGTAGAAATTGTCCAAAAATAGTGTTTTTCACCCATACATTTTACAATTTCAAATTTGAATGTTGTTATTGACTATACATTGTATTTATGGAATATAGAGTGTTATTATTGAATATACATCGGTGTTATTGAATAGAAGTGTTGTATTTGTTTGTGTAGTTAATATATGAATATCCATGATTAACTTTATATTGAGTAATTGAATATATAATGGAATTATTGAATATACATTTAATATGTCATGAGTTCAATGCATGTTCTTATTATATTCCTATTGTAAATATCTTCCCCCCGGGTAGATATAGACAAGCACAAGAATATGGAAATCAAAGAAACTCAGAGCCGATATTTATTGCGTCACCAATAGAGGCATAGGTAGAAGGCGCACGTCAAAGAGTGTCGACATGAACATGGATGCACCCTAGCATAGGTAGAAAAGTGTCGACACGAAAAATTTCACGCCAAGGCGCAGGTAGAAGGCGCACGTCAAAGAGTGTCGACATGAACATGGATGCACCCTGGTGCAGGTAGAAAAGTGTTGACATGAAAAATTCGCGCAAGGCGCACGTAGAAGGCGCACATCAAAGAGTGTCGACATGAACATGGATGCGCCCTGGCACAGGTAGAAAAGTGTCGACACAAAAATTTTTGTGCCAAGGCGCAGGTAGAAGGTGCACATCAAAGAGTGTCGACATGAACATGGATGCGCCTGGCGTAGGTAGAAAAGTGTCGACACGAAAGCGTTTGCGCGAGGCGCGGAGTAGAGGGTGCACGTCAAGGAGTGTTGACATGAACATGGATGTGCCCTAGTGACACTTAAGAGTATGACGACATGCACATGGATGCACCAAGGCACACCTTCGGGAGAGGCGCAACATTTTGAGCACCGACAGGAAGCGGACCACGACCCGAGATATTCAGACGGCCATAACTTCTCACAGGGAGCTCGGATTCACGCAAGGTTTGAATTTTCGGAAAGCTTACAAGGTCCTCTGTCCAACTACGACTGGATATATTTAATTAGGTGAGAAAAATTCTTAAAAATAAAAAGTACAGTTTGCCACTTTTTGGGTTTGTTAGGGTTCTTACCTACCACCATTATGAGATGAATTAAATACAACCTGGAGGTGGTTGGGGTAGATTTGGAGTTCCTCTCTCTTCCCTCTCTCATTCTTCCTATAAATTGTAAGGAGGGGCTTCTTTCTAAAGGTTGGACATTCTTGTTTTGCCCCTCCCTTCTTCTCTTTGGCAGGTGAGTTTGTGGAGTTCAAACCTCCCATTTAAAATTGTAATGCAACTTTGCCTCTTGGCATTTTGTAGTGTATTGTATCAATCTTTGGAGCAGATAATGCATGTCTATGGATGATTCTCAACCCTCTTTATGTTTATTTTCATCCTCCTGATCTTTCACTACAATTTTGGTTATCTGTGCATGATCTTGCATTGCATTTTAATGGTTTGTGTTTATTGGCAAGATAGGTGTTCTTCATTCCTCGGTGCATCACCTTTGTTAGTTTAGGTTTATTTTTATGCATCTTCTTACCATGTCTCCTTGGAAAGTTAGATTAGGTTTTGAGTAAACCCTCTGCATTTTTATGTGTGCATCTGAAAGAGGAATAGGAACCGGCCTTCATCTGGAGAGCTTTCCCGATTCACAAGGTCCCACACTTGGGAAAAGCTCCATGTTATGTAATCGCACTGAGAGTCTCAACCCATCGAGTTGTAGACATTCGGAAGTCTTGTGATTCACCATCAGAGTTTTGGCACACCCGGTGGGACAAGAGGTCATTCCACAAGATTTAAAGGAGTTTTCAAGAAATTAGGACTAAAAATTACAGGTTTTACAATTTCAAATTTTTCACCTTCCAGGATAAACTTTGAAATCAATTTTCAAGGGCTCAACTTTCACAAAACAAGTCAAAATTTCACCAGTTGATAGATCAGGGGATAATCTTCAAAAGGGTATTCTTAGATTTTTGAGATTTTGACTTTCAAAATTTCATAGTTTTTGTATTTCGAGGTTTTCCCGGTGTTGAGCATGTCCCAAGTTCCGACACAGTGTGTTTCAGGTTTTTTAAGTTGCCTTGCATGACCTAGGTTTCACCTGTACCTTTCAGGGATTAGTAGCTGCACAACAAGACCCGATAACCAAATTGAAGAGCTGTATCTTTTGGGTCCTTCAAAGTTTTAAATTCTATTTTTAATATTGTCAGGTTTGGTGTGTAACTTGGCAAGAATCTAGCCTTTTGAGGCTCATTATCTAACACATCTGGTGACTCAAGGGATAGAATTCGGTGGGTGTAGCAAGCAATATTTGCCCGAGCAAATGAGAAGAATTCGAACCAGTCCGATACTCGAGAAGAGGGCTATTTGTCCACTTGCAGCTATCACCAGCAGAGGAAGGAGAGGAAGAAGACCACAAATATCACCATCTCCACCTAACAAGACTTTATCAACCCCTCCACCTGGTAGACCTTTCATCCAATCAACAAGGGTTCTCAGGCCAATCAGAATGGCGCAACAAAACCCTTTTATCAACTTTTCAGTAAGACCCACTTGCCCTCAATGCACAGAATCCAGTTCAATTGCAGCATTGAAGAACATTCCATTTTTCACTAGAGAAAATCATACCACTCCTGGTGATCATGTCAAAGACATTGCTAACGTTTGTGCAATCCATGAGATAAATGAAATGGATGTTCTTTATCAAATTGTTGGCATCTTCATTTAAAGGAAGGCATTGCAATGGTTTAGGAGCCTTGGAGTGGTTCTATCCAAAATTGGAATCGAGTTATGCATAGTTCTCCATGAGTAGTTTGGAGAAAAGGGAGATAATTTGTCTCTACTGGAACAATTGACAACTATCAAGAGAGCTCCTAATGAATAGCTCACTGACTTCACCTTCAGATTTCAAAGGTCTTGGGATAGGATTCTAGTGGCCATTAGGCCAACGGTGAAGATAATTTTCTATACTATCTTAAGGCTTTGAATTCTGATATTTCTATGTTAATTCAATCTATGGGAGGCACAACCTTACCCGCTGCTTATAGCATTGACATTAGGGCTGAAAACTATCTTATTCAAGCTGGTAAGCTGGCTCCTAGGCCTCCCATGCCCTTGTATCCAAACTTAAAAAATCCAAGCACTAGTCAAGCACCTACTTTGGCTCCTATTCCCACTCCTAGAAATCAAAGTTCAAATGAAACTTCTACTTCATCCTCTAGTGCTTCAAATGAACTCCAAGAGGTTATGAAACAATTGTAGAACCTTGGAAATGAGCTGGTGACTATCAAAAGACAACAAGCTCAAAGTGCTAGACCATATCAACCTCAAGCGCAGTACCAGGCTAGGCCCCCATACCAAAAAAATAGGTCACCAACTCAGGCTGCAAATCAAAATCAAAGCCAAGTAAGGCCTCCCGTCGATAGACCATTTCAGCCCTATAACCCCAATGTTGCATCTTCTTCTAAAGCATTAGTACCAGTGCAAAACAATATAGCTCAAGAGTATGATTGGTGTTTCCCATGTAATGAACCCCACAACCAATCTATGTGCTTCAATGGTGCTTTGAACCAAGCCTTGATGGTGACAACTACTGGCGTAGAGGGTGAAGTGAGTCAAGAAACAAATCAGCAACAAGGGACATCTCAACAAAACACAGCTCCAAATGATACCGCACTTGTGAATTGGCAAGCTGAGGATTTTTGTGGCATGAATCAAACAATTTCTCAGAGTGTAGCAGCTAACACAAGATCAAAGAAGAGGAATATTAGTGAAGGGCATTCATTCACTCTAAGTGATCTACAACCTTCCATCACTCCACAAGGTGTTCTTAAGCAAAATACGAGTTCCAAACACGTAAGGAAATCCAAACCACCTTCTAAACCAACTCAAATGCCAATTTATTACTTCCCATGCACAAGAAAGGAATAATGCAGACTAAAGGACATCAAAGAGATCTTTCATCCCCATTTAGCATCATTGATCAAATGAAGAAGACAAATGTGAATATATCAATGTGGGAATATTTATCCATCCTGGCCAAAGATATCTTCTACAAGCTGCCATGAAGAATTGATCAACTTCGAACCAGCAAGTCCATATGCGAGAGAATGTCCTCACAAATGTTGCTCAGCCTGAAGGGAATCATGGAGGAAAACAAGGTAAAGTTTTTAAGCCCCCTCCATTCTATGTTTCATTAATTATTGGGGATAAACTAGTACACAATTGCATGATTGATTCTGGGGCAAGTAGTTCTGTCATGCCCAAGAAAATAGTTGATCAGCTAGGTCTCCAATATGAAGTCATATCAAAGGGGGTAGTGCAGTTGGATGGGATAGTAGTAGCAATAGTGGGAGTGATTAAAAGTTTGAATCTTACCTTGCATGCATGCCCAAACATTACCGTTTTGCAATATGTGTCAATGATAGATTTTCCACCACTCTTTGCCCTATGCTTATCAAGGGATTTCACAGCTAGAATTGGAGGCTACTTATTTGCTGACTGGTCACACATGTTGTTCAGAACAAGATATGGTACTAAGGTCACAATCAGATCTGAACCAATTGCAAACTTTCATATTGAGCCTCATACTCCAAGCCAAATCAATGCCAACCTGCTTGGCATTTGATCAAGAATATTATCAAAGCACGATGAAGTCGACACCAAAGTTGGAAGCATCCCGATTTAACTCTAGATGAATGGGCAAGCAAGGTACATGCTTTTGATCCCTACCAAGAAATAGAAGAATTTGAGGTAGGAGTCTATTGCATACATGAAGAAAACCAGCCTATTCTAGCATCACCAAACCGGACCATAAGGATGACAATGAGGTATGACAATTATTTTTCGATGGATCAAGGAGTAGGAAAGGCACGGGAGGAGGAGCTATACTTGTTTCACCTCAAGGAATTAAATATTATTCAACTTTCCATTTCTAGTTTTCTGTTCAAACAACACAAATGGTGAATATGAGGTCTTGATTCATGGACTTCATTGGGCGGGAAAAAGGGTTAAAGAACTTGCAGTGTTCGGGGATAGTGAGCTAATCTACAATCAAGTCGGGGAAAACATGCTACAAAGAATGACCTGTTGAAGAACTACAAGAATAGGGTATGGGACCTCATTGAGGATTTTGAAGCTTTCAACATCGTGTCCATACCTAGGAAGAAAAATGAAGCCATGGATAGGCTCGCATGAGAGTTGGAGCAACGTTTGATGTGGTTGACAACATCAAAAGGGAAAAAATGCAGCCACATATCCATGTGATTGTGAGGCCAGCAGTTCCAGATAATAACACAAGCTGGCAGGTGTTTGAGAATGATCAACAGATCGTCAATTTTTTGTAAGAAGAGGCTGAATTCTCATCTAGGAATCAAAACAGACTAGAGCAGCAGTACGGTGATCAAGTAGTGCAGCTGTGGACAAACAAGCTTCCTAAAGGTTTAGTAACATTGGAGTCTATCTTCAACCCTAACAACTAGTTTCGTAAGGAAAAGGCTAACATACAGGTCAAGAGAGAAGATTCAGAGCCAATTCCAGTTGGGGAAGGAAAAACACTTCAAATTGGTAAAGTGGCCACTGAGCAAGAGAAATCAGATTTCATACAGCTTTGCCAAGAATTTCCAGATGTCTTCACTTGGAGCTATGAAGACTTGAGAGGATTCAATCCAAAGTTGGCACAACATACCATAGAATTGGATCCAGATGCTAAGCCCATCAGGCAGAAGCAGAGACCAGTCAACCCTCACATTGAGCCCCTAATGAAGAAAGAGCTAAACAAGCTAATAGAGGCAAGCATTATATTCCCGATCAAGCACTCAAGCTGGGTTGCAAACTTGGTTCGGTCAGAAAGAAGAGCAGAGAAATCAGGTTGTGTGTGGACTTCCGAGACCTTAACAGGGCATCTCTCAAAGACCATTATCCACTTCCTTCAATGGAACAAATATTGCAAGTGGTATCCAGTTCGGAGAGATTCTCTCTCCTAGATGGCTACTCAGGGTATAATCAAGTAATGGTGAAAGAAGATGACCAGTTCAAGACGGCTTTCACCACCAAATGGGGCACCTATGCCTACAAGAAGATGCCATTTGGGCTATCAAATGCTGGAGCCACTTTCCAAAGGGAAATGGATATGCCATTCAAGGGGTTGATCAATAAAATAGTTTTGATATATCTTGATGACATCACTGTATTCTCCAAAAATGCAGCGGATCACCTTTTTCATCTGAGGCAGGTATTTCAGAGGTGTAGAAGATTTGGGGTATCATTGAATCCCAAAAAATGCATATTCTTGGCTCACGAGGGAAAGCTTTTAGGCCATATTGTTTCCATTGACCGAGAAGGAGGGATTGACGATTGACCCAGAAAGAGTTGAAGCAATTCGAGCGTTGCCATTGCCAAGTCACAAGAAGGCTCTTCAAAGCTTCTTGGGAAGGATCAATTTTGTCTCCGCAGGTTTGTTCCAAACTTTGCAGCTCTCGTAAAGCCAATAACGTTGATGTTGAAAAAGAGCATGACATTTAAGTGGACATCTAAAGGCAAGGCAAGTTTTGAGGCAATAAAAGAGGCTATATCTCAAGCTCCGACTCTTGTCAATCCAGACTTCTCCAAGGATTTCATGCTATATGCCTTTGGTGGTGGAGACACAATTTCTGCAATCTTGGTACAACAAAACAAAGAAGGATTAGAACAACCAGTTGCTTTCTTCAGTCAAGGCCTAGAGGAATACGAAACAAGGTACTCTTTCATTGAAAAGCATGTCCTTGCAGTGATCAGGAGCTTAAAGAAATTCAAGCACCTAGTCTCAAACAACAAGATCCAATTGTTGGTCTCTCATGCGGGAGTCAAGGACTTCCTTCTAAACAAGGATTTGAATGAGAAACATGCAGGATGGATAACCCGTGTCATGGAATATGACATTGAGATCAAGGTCACAAAACTAGTATGTGGAAAAGGACTATGTGAACAGCTAGCTTTGAGTCGGCAAGTTGAAGCAAGTGATGAAAAAGAGACTGTCTTGGTACTACAAGTATGGTCAAGAATAGAAGATGATGATGTGCCCGCTCCTTGTTGGACTCAGAATATGATACACTTCCTGATCAGGCCTATGCCCTCCAGAAATGAGCAAAGAAAAGAGGAGATACTTTAGATTACAAGCCATCCCATATGTGCTCGTTGATGATGTTTTGTTCAAGAAAGACATCAATGGAGTTCTATTGAGGTGCATTGGGATAGGTCAAATTGAGAGGGTGTTATGAGATTTTCATGATGGAGATTCTAGAGGACATTTTTCCCCACGAGTAACACTCTCAAGATAATGAAGGCATGGTATTATTGGCCCACAGTGTTCAATGACTGCTATACATGGATAAGAAAGTGTAAGAAATGTGCACTCTTCACGGGAAAAGAAAGACTAGCAGCGCTTCCATTGCACCCAATTTTTGTTGACCAACCATTTATGCAATGGGGATTAGACTTCATCGGGGTCATCAACCCAAACTCAAGCCAAGGCCACAAGTGGATTCTCATGGCAACAAACTATTTCACCAAGTGGACCGAAGCAGTAGTGCTCAAAGAAGCAAATGAGTCTAACATACTAGACTTTTATGAAGGGATAGTGACCAGGTTTGGTGTGCCACCACTATAATATCAGATAATGCATTGGCATTCATAGGTTCCAAGATTATAGAATGGGCTATCAAGAATGGAATCTATTTGAGCACCTCTTCAAATTATTACCCGCAGGGTAATGGACAAGTAGAGTCCATGAACAAGAATTTGCTAAGGATCATCAGAAGGACTCTAGATGAAAACCAAAGGACATGGCATACCAAGCTAAAATCAGCATTATGGGCTAACAGGATAACGCCAAAGAGGTCTATAAGTAGTTCTCCCTACAAATTGGTCTATGGGAAAGAGGTGGTATTGCCTATATCATTAGAATTACCTGCATTGGAGCTCATGAAGCGTTGGAGTTGGCTGAGTTCGAACCAATGGAGGCCAGATATGCAGAGTTGGTGGAATTGGAAGAAATTAGAGAGCATGCAGTTCAGATGATCGAGAGAGATCAGGCCTTAGTAAAAAGATGGTTTGATAAGAAGGCAAGAGCAAGGACCTTCCAGGAAGGGGACCTAGTTCTAAAATGGGATGCAGATCGGGCAAAACTAGGAAAGCATTCCAAGTTTGATGCCATTTGGAGTGGCCCCTACATGGTCATGGGATGTAAAAGTAGTAATGCCTTCCAATTTTCTACATTGGATGGAGAAGAACTCCCAATTCCGGTTAACGGAATCTACCTTAAACATTGCTACTAAAAGGAAAAGGTTTACCCTTGTAAATATTAGCCTAGATTTCAAATTCCTCTAAGTGCGTATGCACATTGTCTTGTTATAGTTAGGTTTCAATTTCCCTAAGTGCTTGGCACAGGTTTTGTTGCTCTCAGGTTGATTTTCTATAGTTCAAGTATGCTCTCAGAAAAGGAGTTGCAGTATCAAGCTCGGGATTAGATATCATGATGGTTTCAAGTTATTGCTTATGACTCCATGCCCAATGGATTGCTAAAATGCCACTGATCTTCTACCTAGCAGGCAGGTGATCCCGTTGAGTCACCAAATTATTGTAAATATCTCCCCGGGTAGATATAGACAAGTAGAAGAATATGGAAATCAAAGAAACTTAGAGCCCGATATTTATTGTGTCACCAACAGCCCAAGGCGCAGTAGAAGGCACATGTCAAAGAGTGTCGACATGAACATGGATGTGCCCGACGCAGTAGAAAAGTTTCGACATAAAAAAGTTCGTGCCAAGGTGCAGGTAGAAGGTGCACGTCAAAGAGTGTCGACATGAACATGGATGTGCCTTGGCGCAGGTAGAAAAGTGTCGACACAAAAATTTCACGCCAAGGCACAGGTAGAAGGCACATGTCAAAGAGTGTTGACATGAACATGGATGCGCCCTGGCGCAGGTAGAAAAGTGTCAACACGAAAAGTTCGCGCCAAGGCGCAGGTAGAAGGCGCACGTCAAAGAGTGTTGACATGAACATGGATGCACCCTGGCACAAGTAGAAAAGTGTCGACATGAAAAATTTTGCACCAAGGCGCAGGTAGAAGGTGCACGTCAAAGAGTGTCGACATGAACATGGATGCGCCCTGGCGTAGGTAGAAAAGTGTCGACACGAAAAAGTTCACACCAAGGCGTAGGTAGAAGGCGCACGTCAAAGAGTGTCGACATGAACATGGATGTGCCCTAGCACACTTAAGAGTATGACGACACGCACATGGATGCACCAAGGTGCACCTTCAGGAGGCGCAACATTTTGAGTGCTGACAGGAAGTAGACCCTGACCCAGATATTCAGACGGCCATAACTTTTCACAGGGAGCTCGGATTCATGCAAGGTTGGACTTTTCGGAAAGCTTACAAGGTCCTCTATCCAACTACGATTGGATATATTTAATTGGGTGAGAAAAATTCTTAAAAATAAAAAGTACAGTTTGCCACTTTTTGGGTTTGCTAGGGTTCTTACCTACCACCATTATGAGATGAATTAAATACAACCTGGAGGTGGTTGGGGTAGATTTGGAGTTCCTCTCTCTTCCCTCTCTCATTCTTCCTATAAATTTTAAGGAGGGGCTTCTTTCTAAAGGTTGGACATTCTTTTTGTTCCCCTCCCTTCTTCTCTTGGCGGAGTGAGTTTGTGGAGTTCAAACCTCCCATTTAAAAGCTATGTAATGCAACTTTGCCTCTTGGCATTTTGTAGTGTATTGTATCAATCTTTGGAGAAGATAATGCATGTCTGTGGATGATTCTCAACCCTCTCTGTGTTTATTTGCATCCTCCCGATCTTTCACTACAATTTTGGTTATCTGTGCATGATCTTGCATTGCATTTTAATGGTTTCTGTTTATTGGCAAGACAGGCGTTCTTCATTCCTCGGTGCATAACCTTTGTTAGTTTAGGTTTATTTTTATGCATCTTCTTACCCTGTCTCCTTGGCAAGTTAGATTAGGTTTTGAGTAAACCCTCTGCATTTTTATGTGTGCATCTGAAAAGAGGAATAGGAACCGGCCTTCATCCGGAGAGCTTTCCCGATTCACAAGGTCCCACACTTGGGAAAAGCTCCATGTTATGCAATCGCACTAAGAGTCTCAACCCATCGAGTTGTAGACATTCAGGGGTGTTGTGATTCACCATCAACAATTCCTATTATTGAATAAATACTTGTGTTTCTAGGGAGGCCACATATTCAGGAGGTAAATGACAATTATCTTTTTAATATTCAAAGTATTCGAAGAATTTTAAATATATGAAGAATGTCAGGAGATGGAAAAATGTTAAATATGCGAAGAATGTTTTCATATGCAATGAATATGTGAATCACTTACCTTAACATTTGAGGAATATCTGAATATAAATAAGTGTTGTCTTTGTTTATACAGTTAATATTTTGCAGTTCACCCTAATATAAATTAGTTCATAGACTTCTCAGAGCTCAGCAACAGTTGCCTCGCCCATATGCACACAAAAGACTTAATATGTATATTGAATATATAGTTGTAATTTTATCATTGAAATGTATGTGTTTAAATGAAAAATTTACACATGTTTATTCAGTGTACATTTCATAATTTCAATGTATAAAGATAGTTTATAGCTATTGTGTAATTTTTGGATCCTATCATTCTGCATTCCTCATTTGTCATTTCTAACTATGCACATCAATGCCATATTCAAAACATCTATTAACTACTAAGATATTTTCATAGCACTTGTTAATCCCTTCCAACATGTAATGACACCATTAGGAAACAATATACAACTTTATTATATAAATTCCTCCTTGTTCTATAATAAATTGAGTGTAAACATGTGAGATTACATTATTGTATTTAACAAAGTACATTCAACAATTCTAAACTTTGGAAATATATAGTATATCTTGCACGGGTACAACCATTTATCATTTCCCACACTAGGAACTTACAACTCAAAAATACGAAGTATATATTAATTTCTGGATATATCAAAGGCACCAGTTTTTGTAGTTGACCAAAAAAATTCATGACTTGCACTGACCAAAATCCAAAACCCATTCACGCATGGGAAGGATTTTCTTGACATTCTCCCTTTCCATACATTTTTACCCTACACATGGAGCATCAAAATCAAGTCTCAAATGGTACCTTAAAGTTTCTAATGGTTTCATAAGTATGGAACCAAGGTATAAAGGAATGAATGTAATATCCAGGAACCCAAACTCCTCTCCCCGAAATAAGGCCATCCTATTAACATTTTCTTCAAAGCACCCCTTCTAGATAGAATGAAAAGTTCACATTTGACATTTGTGATGGACGTTTTCTTGCATTTAAAATTTTCATACATTTTTTTCCTCCCCATTAGGGAAAAGGTGCAAGTTGTTGAGAACCCTATGTACTAAATTCGCGAGGAGGGGCCCTAATTGTTTTTTCGGCACATCACAAATTTTGACGTGATTTCAAAAAGTGGGAAAACCATCTTGGCAGCATGTCAATCACCGGATGGTGGGCCAACTACACAAAACCTATAAAACAATTAAATTTTCATAGTAAACTGAAAATATTTTTTCTAGTGTGAAAAACTACTTATAACCACATGGCAAGTAGTCAAATTTACTTCTATTCTCAAAAATGCACTCAATTCACTTCATATCATCTCCTACCACTCCGCCAATGTCCACCGACAGTTAGTTCCTACTTGTAACTAATGCATTCAAAGTAACTATTAAATACATGGCATTGCATTTGGTAGCAATGTGAATGTGGGAATAGAAAATGAACATTGCCGCCCCTTCCAACCCGTAATAGAGCCAAAGTTCAATGCCTATCAGCAGTTTCTAGACCCTTTCTGCCCAACAATGGAGGTAAAGGTTCATCTAAATTTTCTTGTAATCACCATATGGGTCACGAGGTGAACTGTTTCTATAGTTGTTTGGATATTTTCTCTGCGGGTTTCATGCAATGAGTGTATAGGAAAGAAAAATCAGTTTTACAAATGTATATTCATTCTACATTGATTTGTTTATGTGCATGTGCTTGTTTAAACTTCCATTTGGCACAAACTCTTCTTATTCATCTTATTTTGGCCATTAGTACACATTTCTACACAAGATTATTAAGTAATGGGTTCCATTCTCACCTATTGTTTTTAAGCATGCATGTTGAACTATTTTTTTCAATATATATTCATTTATTTCAATGCATTTTTTATTCCTCCATTCACCACAAACTCTACTAATATGGCATAATAATTGTCCCAAAAATAATCTTTTTCACCTATGAGTCTTACAGTTTCAAAATATAGTACTGTTATTGACTATACATTGTTGTTATTCTAGTAATGGGTTCCATTATGACTTTTTTTTTTTCAAACATGTATGCTGAGCTATTGTTTTTCAGTGTATATTCATTTGTTTTAGTACATTTTGTTTATTCGTCCATACGCCACAAAATCTACTAATAATGCGTAGAAATTGTCCAAACAACAAGGTTTTTTCACCCATGCATCTTACATTTTCAAAATATAGTGTTGTTATTGACTATACATTGTTGTTATTAAGTAACAAGTTTCATCTTGGCCTCTTATTTTTTCAATCATGTGTACTAAAATATTATTTTTTCAATGTATATTCATTTATTTTAGTGCATTTTTCCTATTGTTCATTTTCCCACAAACTATGATAATATGGCGTAGAAATTGTCCAAAAATAGGTTTTTCACCCACATGTCTTATAATTTCAAAATATAGTGTTGTTTTTGTATTGTACACTACTATTATATTAGAGTTTTGTTTTGATATATTATTTTTCCAAGCATGGACGCTAAATAATTTCTTTTTCAGTGTATATTCATTTATTTCAATGTTTTTTCTTATTGTTCGAGTTTTCCACGAACTCTGCTAATAATGCATAGAAATTGTCCAAAAAAGCAAATTTTTTCACTCATGCATCTTAAAATTTCAAAATACATTGTTGTTATTGACTATACACTATTGTTATTGAGTAATGAGTTCCATTCTAACATGTTATTTTTCAAGCATGCATGTTGAACTATTTTTTTTCAGTGTATATTCATTTATTTTAGTACATTTTGTTTATTCCTCAATTCATCAAGAAATTTGCTAATATAATGTAAAAAATTTCCAAAAATAGGGTTTTTTCACCTATTTGTCTTACGATTTCAAAATACATTGATGTTATTGACTATACATTGTTATTATTGAATATATAGTGTTGTTATTGAATATAAGTGTTGTGTTTGTTTGTGTAGTTAATATTTGAATATCCATGGTTAACTTTATATTGATTAGTTGAATATATATTGGAATTACTAAACATACATTGAATATATAGTTGTAACTTTGTCATTTTCTACTAATTCAAACTTTTAATGTGCACTGAAATTACTGAATATACATTAAATATGTTGTTAGTTCATTGCATATTCTTATTACATTTCTATTATTGAATAAAACTTATTGTATTAGGGAGACCACATATTCATAAGGTAAATCACAAGTATCTTTTTAATATTTAAATTATTGAAAGAAAATCTAAATATGTGAAGAATGTTAGAAGATAGACAAAAGGTTAAATACATTAAGAATTCTTGCATATGCAATAAATATGTGAATCACTTACCTTAACATCTAAATATAAATAAGTGTTGTCTTTGTTTATGCAGTTAATATTTTATAACCCACCATGGCATAAATTAGTTCATAGACTACTCCATGCTCACTAACCGTTGTGATGGAGGGCATCACTCCAAGGCTAGTCCAGGGTTATTCTAGGCTTATAGTAATCAAATTTTGGTTTTCTTAGGTCTATAGAGGCATATTTGAGTCATTTATTGGTGCCCTTGGAGCTTTAGAGGTTTAAAAATTTAAATTTGAGGGTTTCCCTCCATTTTCACTTGTTTCAAAATTTGATAAGTCTTGAGCCAATTTTGGCTTCTCATTAGGTGTAGGGGGTCTAATTAGCAATTTTAGCATGTATTTAGCTCATTTTGGTCATTGTGAGTGTCTTGGAGGGCTCTTATTAAAGTAGGATTGGTCATATTAACCTCAAGTTGTCACTTAAGCCTTTTTGTTATGAAGTCTCCACATGTGACTTGGTCATATAACCTATAAATCAGTTATGTGCAAGCCATTCGAATTGAGGTGGTATAAAAGAGTTGTAACCACTTTTATCATTATTGATCAATCAACATAACATTTTGGAGCTCTAAAAGTTAGAGGAATATAGCTTTATGTTCTCTTTCACATTTTCAATATTGTATTATTCGGTGTCAAACAATGTATGATAGTTAATGTGCAAGACATTATTGGAACATGAAATTAATAGTTTACTTTAGTGTGTATATAAAAACATTGATGAATGTTGTTGTTATTGTGATCATAAAAGGTTGTAAAGATTGAGAAACTATAATAGGTTTTATACAAACTTGTTTCAGTGTCTTTTAGGATGAACCAAGCCATATTCCAGTAAGAAAAGGTGACTTAGGGGTGTGATTAGAAAGAATAGAATGAGTTATAAGTTTTGGAAGACTTAATGAAGGATATATTCATATTTTATTCTTTGAACAACCCTTACTATTAGCCAAATCCTAATTTTTATGCACAGAGTATGGTATTTTGAAGAGAGTGCATGTGAATTAGGGAATATTGAAGTTTTCTGGTAAATGGGTGAGTTTCTAAATGTTTGCGCAAACATCTTTGAAGAAGTTCTAGCCTTGTAAATTTAATATAGTGAAATTAGAGGGAAGAATTGCTGACTGGGCTCACTGTGCATGTATAGTTAGGGTTTATAGAAATCATGATGTTTGATGGGTTGAAACACTAATTTAGGAGCTAAAAATTAATTAAAAAAATCATCTACATAGTCTTGCAAATCAGAATAAAGAGGTATCTTGCCAATTTTTGATCTCAGTGAAAAGATTTCAATGATAGTCCTATTAAAGTCATGTAGCATGCTTGTAAAGACCTAATCAAGGCCTAAGTTAATGTGTTTTGAAGCATCTTTTTCAAAGGAAGGAGCCCTGAAATTTTGCATATAGAATCTTGGGCCCAATGGGTTTTTTAACTACTATTTTTCAAGGAAAAGATCTTTGCAATTAAAATTTATATCAAGATTTGTATAGGGATAAGCCCGGTAAGGTGTGGTTAGTCTAATAGAAGAGGTTATAGAGGAATAGACCTATTCACTCAAAGATGAACCAATCAAATTTACCCACACCTATAACTTGACAAAGGGTGATAAAAACATTAACACTTTCTTCAGGGACCTAGCAAAAATTCTAACATATACCATTCCATAAATGATGTTCTCAAGAGGATAAGACTGACAATTTTTACAAAGTAGAGGAAGGTGATCAATTTTTGAACTTCCAAGTGATTCAATGACTAAGATAAGTTGAAAGAGGAGTAAAAACATGTTTGTAGCCTTGGTATTCTGATTTGAGCCTATAGGATAATTGTAAGTTTTTTATGTTTCCAAGCATAAAGAACAAGGTACAATTGCAAGATATGGACTAAGTTGCACTTGATTATCTAATACTTCTTGTTGAGAGTGTGATGATCCTAGGTACACTACATCACATTTCCTCTCTCATAAACACACGAGAGACTAACTATATGTTTGGTGAGAAATTTTTTTGGGACAAACTTGTGGATTTATTTGCCAACACTGGGAATCTAAGTCCTCTGCTTAACCGATGTAGTTGTCGTATATGCATCCGTGAGAGAAAGTGAGTTTTCTCCGGGTGGCCTTATAGTGGGGGATCCAACAAGGGAACTCCACCGACCATGCGTGCAAAAAAACTTACCGATATATACTGAGGAGGAATTTTCTAGGAGAGTGGGAAAGGGAGTGAGAATGTCAAATAAAGGAAAACTAATGCTTTGTAAGTAGGAAATCATATGCTTACAAACACTAGTTGGAATTTTCATAACATGCACTAGAATTTAGAAGAAAAAAATCTACATAACAGCAACAAAACCAAATAGCATTTAATGAACACAAAGTATCACTAAACTCCTTAGTCAAAAAAGGTTGAAATTCCTTCTTCTTATATTGATGCTCAAGTAGAAATTGTACATAGCATAGAAATGGAAGACATTTTAGAATAGGGGTAAATAGAAGAAATTTTTCTATCTCTTTGTTCTCTTCACAAGGATATTTCTCTCATGAATTCCCAAAAACATCTCACAAGTCTAAGAAGATTTTCAAGAATTTTTCCAAGAAGACCCTCAAATGAGGAGCTTACTACAATTTAAAGATGAGATGCAACTCTTCATCTTCGGTGAATCTTCACATACTTTAATCTGACTTTATACTATTCATATTCCAATTAAATATTTAAATCCCTTTTATAAAAACAAGGCAACTTAAATTTACATTATTTTTCTAAAGTCACTTAAAGATATATCAAAAGTGCAAACCCCAATGCAAAATTATAACATTGAAGAGAGAGAGAGAGAGAGAGAGAGAGAGAGAGAGAGAGAGAGAGAGAGAGCGTTGGGAGAGAAGAGAATAGAGAGAAAGAGAAGGAAAAAGGAGAAGGAAGAAAGAAGGGTTGTGTAGAAGAATGAGTCAGCGTAATGGAATTGATCTCACTCCATGAGTGGTCTCCACCTCGTCTTCTTTGAGAAGATCTCTATTCCTCCAAATTCCTTACTGAATCGAGTTATTACAGGTTCCACTTTGTCAGCATGAGGAATGTAAATGCAACTTAATTTCTTTGTCCACCCATCAGACACACGGTTGATATCTTTGCACTTCCCGAACCATGATGGATGTTTTTATGCAATAAGTACAATGGAGGCCCAAATCTTTGAGAGGAAGTCTAGGGTACCCTTAGTGAAGGACAATGGATTTCATTCCTCTTTTTGATATATTATTCAAATGAACCAATCAACTCATCGTAGTTGTGTCCTCACCCATTGCAGTAGGACTCCAAGTTTCTAAATTGTCCGATTTATACTATCCTACAATTTGTACACTTGTTCAACTTTTTCCTATAGCTTGATGATGGCTCAATTGATTGCTTCAAACCTGATTAACAAGGCCCTCGCCCATACACGTGGCAAGTAATCGAAGGATTTTCAAAATCTTCTTGTTGATCAACTCAGCGTGACAAGTGTTGTTCATTTCATCTACTACTGGATCTAGAGGATCCCAGTAGTCTCTTTCTTTCTCCAAGTCCTCTCTGAGTGCTCACATCTTGTTTTTGTCGCACACATGTATGTGTAAAGAGCTTGAATTTCTCTTGGAGCACTAACTTCCCTTTTCAAAAATTAAATCGATACATTCATTATTTTCTCACCCCCACATTGTGAACTCGTGCATCCTCCCGATAAACTGTGTATTGAAGTTGTTAATGGTGCAACTTAGTTAATGGGAATGGTTGTGGCATTGAGTTAACTAGATGTTGTACATAGGACGACAGATTTCACACCTATTATTTTATCTCATCAATATTCTTCTTATATTCCTTATTCCTTTCCACAATGTGAGCATATGATTATTGATACATGTGCAAATCCCTTTCATGAGTTTCTGGCCCGAGTTGGATTGTGTTCATTTCATAGTTGGTCGGTGTCATCTCGTTCACTAGCTTAATCACCTTTGGTTGGGCTACCTCAATTTTCCCCATTGTAGAATTGTGAGGCCGTGTGTACAAGCTTCTTTTTCTTTGCTTTAGTCGGTGAGGAAATTGTTGATAAGTTAGGGGTTGTCACTTGTTGCACTATGCGGGTGTCGGGGCAATTGTTTCTTCCATCCAAGGGAAAATATCATCAGACTCAGGTTTGAAAACAAGTGTACCAATCATTCCCTTCTCTCTGAGGAGGAGGAAAACCCCGAATGAGGGAGGTATGAGTGTCGACAAGAGGTGAGACCTCCAGTGGTGGTTATAAGACTAGGTCTTGAACCATGTGATCTCCTTCCACTTGAGTCTCTGTAACTAGAATTTCCTCTTGCATTTCTGTGATCAAGTCTTCCTCTTGTAGTGACGCAAATGAGTCTTCTTCTACCCTCACTTTCTTTGGTGACTTTTCTTAAGGGGAAGTCTCCATTTTTGCGGCCTTTCTTTTTGAACTTTCTCCAGAGTGTTTAGAACTAGAAGTCACCTCTACAACTTTTGAAGATGATTGATGAGAGGCTTGCTTCTGGCTTAGAGGAATACCTCATGATTGGATGATCATGGTTCTCTTCTTCTAAAACCAATTCCTCATTATCCTTGCCACCTTCTCAGTCCGCTCCTTTATATCTCCTGATTCATGAACGTACTAGTTGACTTGAGGCAATAGAGACATTTTGACTACCGTGTACTCAGGATCATACATCTCTATTCCATCATCTTGCAAGATGTATTCATACCAAGAGAACCCAAATTTCTTCATTTCATTGACTATCATCATCATATGGTCATTTTCCTGTACTTCATAATTCATTAGCATAATTGGCCCAATAGTCCTCAACTTGAGGCTCATGTTGCAAGTCTGGAACATGGAAAGAGTCAGGATCATCTCGATGTTGAAATTAGGTCTGGAAGTGTAGGAATGCAAAGTCAAATGAGTGAATGGGGCCTCTAGATGAGATGCATCATGTCAACTCTTACATGTGAATATCCTGAGAGATAAGGGAAATGAGATCAACTTCTTCTTACTCCTGAGCCTATTGTTCACCTAAATGATCTTCCTGTAGAACTAAAATAGTATAATTTGATTTCTAAGATACTTGGAAAACCTTAGGGAGCTTGGTTAAAGCCGAAAACTCACACGTAGGAGAAGGTCGAGAATTGGATGAAGTAAGAGTTGTACTTTTTGATCAACAATTTCGCTTGTGGTGACATCTTGGCCTCCAAATCACCTTCCAAGTTTCGGACCATGTACATTGTGAATGCATCATTCACACGAGTGAAGTTTATATGGCTCTCCTCCATCAATAACTATGGAAGTTTCTCAAATGCAAGAACCTTGGCGAAATGTTTTGTGTTAGAGCCAATCCTTTGAAAGATCTTGGTGGTGAGAAGATAGAGCAAGTAAGAATTCATGTGAAACTTCTTCGTCATGGAAACTTGGAGTAATTGTAGATGGATATTTTCACCGATGCTTTTCCCCCATTAAATTTTTTTCTTTCCTTTATTCATTCTCAAAATGAAAAGGCCCATCCACTCCTAGAAGTCTCTCATGTTTGCTTCTCCCATCAACCTGTTGAGGAGGGTGATTGCATCTGAATACCCCTAAAAAAACTCACATCTCGGAAGGTCTTTGGGCATTCTTAAGGGCTTTCTCACCATCTTAATCTGAAATCTAAGTGAAACCGCTTTCATATATGCATCCATCATTTCTAAGTCATACAAGGCCCTATCCTTTGAGATGATAACCATGTTAGGTGATGTTGGGATTTGTAGAGAGAGAGTGAGATGGTTCTAGGGATGATGACTGCCATTGTGGTACCATTATCAGCTTGAATTGTTCATGTTTTTGGTTCATAGTGGTGGGAACAATCCAATACCAACTAAAGACTTTAGACGGACATGGGGTTTCTTGTAGCTTCGAATAATTTACTTTTGCATATTTGATCTTAATGTTACCTCATTCCTTGGATGTCGTCATGTGAGTCCTTAGGTCATTTAGGTCCATGTATGAGACATCATTGTCTTCTATCTCATACTCATAAGAGAAAGGTTGTATCGGCTTCTTTCCTATCCACTTATACTTCATGGTTTCTTCAAAAAAGCAACTTACTATTTTTAGTGAGTATGAAAAACTAGCTCCTTTGAACCTCAACTAGATGTTGCGAATCAAATTTCCCTTTATCCCTACGTTCCTCTTGCCTTCTGGATCAATTTTCTATTTTTGGTAGGTGCTCATGAGACCACTTACTATTTTTAGTAAGTTTCCAATTTGGATCAAGCTGACTATTTTGATGAATTTTCAACTATAGTGGCCGTTCTGATGAATTTTCAACTGTAGTACATCCTCTGCATTCACCGTCTCCTTCGCAGGTTCTTCAGTTGGTAACTTTCCTAAAATAATAGTCCTCTATGTAGAAGAACTACTATTTTTTAGAAGTGATCCTTTGGTGGTTTGGTTTCATAGAACAAATTTTTCCGATATGGGTTTTTGCCCAATATCACCCCTCTGAAATTTTGGACCTACTCAATCAACGGTTTGGGAAATTTTGAAGTTTTAAAATTTTGACTTGGTAGTGCTTCTAAATACAGAAGCCATTAATGGACCTCAAAAATTACAGGTTTTGTTTTCTCCTTTTTTATAAACAAATTACATTTTTCTATTGGTTTTTTATTCTTGTTCGCGGTGAATATTTTCTTCAAACCGATCGTCGGTTTGATGACAAATCCAACTTTTTCCTTTATTGGGACGAAAAGAGAATTTCTTCATTGTGAGTGTTCTATGTTGCGGAAGGATGATTTTAAGGTGAGGTTTTAATGGATTTTTAGAGAGGAAATAACTACAAAAAATGGTTCGTTTTTCTTTGCACCTAGTTTGCAAGATCTCTTTGAATTTGTGTTTCATGGCAATGGAGATTTTTAAGGTTTCTTCTCTTCATTCTTTCGCTCCTTCTTCCTCATTTTATCAAACCTTATTCGAGACCTAAATGCTATCATGGATTGAAGGATAATTTTTAGTGGTGGTACTGGTACGAAGCTCATCACTAGTGGAGTAGTGGTGAGAAATTACAGAGTTGCAGTTGTGTAGAGTGAAGCTTTAGAAAGTAAGAAGCAAGAAGAAAGTAACAAGTAAGATTTTAAAAATTCAAAATAAATAATAGCAAAGATGAGGCGCATGTTCATGTCCCTCATGTATCTCAAGCCAAAAGGGACATGAGGGACATCAATTTTCATGTGGTGCCTAGTCGTGACATGTGGCGGAGATCTAACGGTGAGGGTTTGAGCTGAAAAAGCAACTTTAAAGCACTTGGGGGCTGGAAAGAGGTTGCATGAGTGACCAAGAGCCATTCCTTGGGCTGGGAACATTTTTATGTCCCTCATGTCCCCTAGAAAAAAGGAACATGAGGGACATAAAATTACATAACACACCTCACTTGACACTTGGATGTGATCTCGACGGTCGTCCTTTTAGCTCCACTAGCTCCTAGGGGCTGAGAAAGTGCAATGGAAGGGGTCACATGGCTGTCCAAAAAGACAGGTACATGATGGTATATTGTTTATGTACCTCATGTCTCTCAAAATGGACATGAGGGACATCAAATTACATGGTGTCAGAATCCTCCACTTGTCACGATGTAAGTGAGTGAGGTAATGAGTTTTGCAAGCACCTGGGAGCTAAACTAGCTATTCGAGAGGTTGTATGTGTGTCAAGAGGGGCCTACAGGGGCTGGGAAATTTTATGTCTCTCATTTCCATTTTATTGAGGGACAAAAGGGACATGAAATTGCACTAGGATCCTAGAGATGACAGTGTCCACCCCGAAATTTGACTAGCTGTGAGAACTCAACAAGAGGGTAACTTAAAACGGTGATATATTGAGTTCCCAATGGACATTTTTGGTGAAATTATATATAATATTGACTTAAAATTTGTTCTGAATCCTATGGTGGGGTTATCAGATCTTGATTTTCATCCATTTATACCCTTACATGTGCGTGAGGAAAATTGGTTACATGCCTCTTGCACCAAATTGATGTGAAAATTATAATTTTACCATCTTGTAGGGATTATAATTCCCTTTCTTTAGATGTATTTTTTTGCTCCTAACTCCATCTGGAGCTCCCAAAATCACCTTCCAAAGCTCAACAACTTTTTGGCCTATGCACTACCTAGGCCTTTGAACCTGTTTTTGATCAAACTGCTCCAACCTTTCCAAAACTTCCCTGAATCTTCCAAAATCACTTCTATGATGTTTCTAGACCTTCAATTCACTTCCACATTGATTTTGGATCTAATTCTCCGCTCTAGGGGTTGTGCTTGTTCTAGGAAGGCTAGTGATAGCCCTTCTTTGACTGCCCAAAGTTTGCATTTTCCAAGAACTCCTAAAATAACATAGGGGGTGAATTGAATTTCTTAAATCACTTAGGTGAATGGGTTAAACATCATTTGGGAGGTCAATGGGCTGATTGAGTGGACCTTGGGTGCACAGGAAAGATAGGACTTGAAATTTTTGCAAAGACGTATCATTGTCATGCTTAGAAAGTTTCAATTTCCATGTTGCACATTTGCATGACAACTTTATACATTGAATATATCATTTTAATTTTTTCATTGAAATGTATATGTTCAAATGATAAATTTACACATGTTTATTTAGTGTACATTTTGTACTTTAAGGCATAAAGATAATTTGTAGCTACAATGCAATATTTTGGATGTTATCACTCTGCATTCCTCCTTCATCATTTCTAAGTGCACACGAATGTTGCATTCAAGGAAGCCATTAAATGGTAACATATTTTCATAACACTTATTAATCCCTTCCAACCTGCGATGACACCATTGGGAAAAAAACTATTTTTTGGAGGGTTTCGTCATTATTTCCTGGTCTATTTTGTTGTTTGTTTCAAAATGCCAAGCGACTCATGAGGTTGACCCGTATATAATAGGTTTTATTTATTTATTCTTTGTGTTCTTCATGTCTGAGCACATTTACATGCAGCACTAGGATCCCATCTTTATTTTTTCAATGTGTATTCAATAATTTTAGTTTGTTAATATGCAAAGAAAAACAAAGTATGAACATGTAAAGAATGTCTTTCTATACATTAAATATATATAAAGAATGTATGTTTTTGCATTGATTATCATTTAACATAAGGTGAACATGGTTTCTATTTTCCTATCTATTTGAATATAAACTTGAAATTCCAAACATAGATTGAATATATGGGTGTCATTCTGCATATTTTCACCTACAAATGTTGATATTGGTGTTGCTTGCAAATGTGCTCATTACTAGGATGGGTTCATTTTTTGGAGGCACCCTATCAAAATTTGGTTCATGAAGGAATGTCATATCGGGAGGGTAGAGGAGAATATCACAATTGTGTCTTTTGACACCATTAAATTTCAAGAAATTAGAATGCTTCTTTCTACATTTAAGGTCATTTATGACCTTATTTAGAGACATATTCGTTGTTTTTCTTTGTTGTCATTATTCTAGAAAACAATGAAAATAATAATTATAAAAACCTATAAGAAGATAATTGATGTTTTACACATTACCAAAATTATGCTTTAATATTGATATGATTGAATAAACCAAAAACACTTGTGTAATGATAGGATGTAAATAACTAAATATTTCTTGTTTGTTTTCCAAAAAAACTATTAATATGTTCATATTTTCAGCATGAATGTTATAACTTCTTATATTCAAATAAATTTATATTTGTGGATATCAATCATATAATAAGGTAGTATAATTTACGTATGCATATTCTATGAGTCTAAATTGTACCAATATTGAATTCTTCTTCATTTCGGTCAATTTTTTCGCTTCTAATGTTGCTTTGTATTGTTTCATTATCCATTTTGGGGTGTCATTGACATGTTTGTTATGTTTGGTGATGGAAGTTGTGGATTACTTGCATGACATGATTACATTTGGATAATAGAATTGACATGCACAAGACTGAAAGTAGGAAATTGCATGTTTGTTATACTTGTAGAAAATTTCATATTACTTGCATGAGAAAACTTCATTTGTGTTGTCATAAATTCCATTATTGATGTTGAAGGAAACCACATTTGATTTGTGTAGACACCTATAATTTGGCCTAAGTAATTTAAATGCTTAAATTGAACTAATTATACTCTTCCTTGCAATTTGATGACAAATCATCAAATGGCATTCATTCTATCTTCTATCGTCATCAATTAACTACATTATGCTAGTTAACTAACTTCTTTATCCAACAAAGATGAAAATTAATGACCTTCCATTAATTAAATCCCTTTCTATCCATATTAATTAATTAATTCTAATTAATTAAGTTTCCTCCTCTATTAGATAAATAAATCTTCATTTATCTAATTTAATCCTTCCTATCCCCTAAATCATGTTAATTCTCTTCTAATTAGCCTAATAGGCCCATGCCCCTATTAATTGATCATCTTTGATTAATTATGTACACCCCTAATTCCCATGGGTCCCTAAGGAAAAAATTAAACTCTCCTAAGGTTGACTCAACCCTCCCTAAACTCTCCTTATCCACAACTAACCCAACCTTTCTATCATCCCACATATAAAGGGATGTAGAGATGCTTTTATCCACCTTTGGGCTATATAAGGAGCCCTCCTCCTACCTTTCTACTTACACCTAAATGAGCATAAAGCCTATACTATAGTAATTTTATCATCTTAGAGAATTCTCCATTAGAGTGGAGCTAAGCATCATCCATTTGCATTCAATCATCCAAGCTATTTTGTGAAGATCAATGGAGTTAATCAAGAAAGGCATTTTTTCCATGACTTGATGAACCTCCATCCTCAATCCTCTTGGATCAAAAAATAACTATCAACCCTTTGATAGCTAAAGGATCTACCTAGGTCCATTTCATTGATTTAGCTTTCTAAAGAGTAGAGCAATAAATGTTAGCATGTTAGCTTGAAGTTTATTTTAAAGTTCTAATGCATAGTGTTGATGTTTATTACTTGTTTAGCTCTTAGCATGATGGTATATTGATCTAGTTAGCATTTTATTGAAGCTATTAGGTGTAAGCTTTGATTTCCTTTTCATTGTTAACTAATTCATGTACACATTTGACACACCCAGTGGGAGGGGTCCTTAGTCCCTTAGCATTGTAGTTCAATTTTTGTTGTTATTTCAATCTTTGGCTAACCCTTGATATGCACATGTGTGAAGTAATGTTAAGTTTCTTATGATTTTGCTAACTTTGCATGTGTTGAGTCTTATTTAGGGGCTTAATTTTGATGGCATCTAGTAAAATTTGAGCTAACATTATAAAAATTTGAGCTTTTTGAGCTTTCTTACATCACTTTGTCATATTTTGATGTCATCCCTAGGTACATGCATAGGTACATTTTGTAGGGGCGCGTAGGCACGTAAATCAACGCATATGCACCCAAATCAACATGCTTGCACACTCTATCATGCATACACACATTGTTGTAATATTGTACCCTATTTTTATCAATTATGTCGACTGCATTGAGCCTACCTTAAAGGTCGTGTGAGCCCCCTTTTCTTCACGCATGCACTTTGTCATGTATTTAGCTACGCATACAGCCCACATTCACGTGCAAGTACTATTCTACCCATGCACACGCACTATCATAGTTTTTGGCTTTCTATTTTTCTTGACATGTGCACACACTTGTATCCTCACACGCAGATGCTTTGAAGCATGCGCACTCACCTTTCTAATAATATAAGCACTCTATTGATTTTTAGTCCACACATAGGTGCGCTTAAGCCCTGTTTAGCATGCATGCACCTTGATCTACGTGTAGGCACCATAGTCTGATATTTGAATGTCAAGTTAACATTTACAAAGGCTTGTGTCATTAAAATACTAGCATCTTGCAAGTTTATGTTGATTAACCTTTGTTTTGTAGGGTGTATTTACATGCTTTTGTTTAAATTGTAGTAAATTTCATAAGCATTACATCCTTAATCATATGAGTAAAGTGTGTATGTTCTTCCCTCATGCCTCTTCAGCCATCTTGGGAATAAAAAAATATTCTTATCTCTTTCATTTCTTTGAAAAACGTTTAGAATGTCAAATGTGGTTAAAATGAACATGTTTCACATTTGAATTAATTATTTTCCATTTGTTGATTTCTTAGTCAGATCTTACATCGTGTATTCTCTTCTCTTAATTCCTAAGAGGATCTTGAGAATTAGAAATGGCCATTGTCCTCTTTGTGTGTATGTAAAATTACTAATCCATCATGTAGGACCTAAACGCTTGTCAAAGAAAGGTGAAATCGAGAAAAAAAAAAAACTACTAGTACCATTTTTGTGTAAGTTGCCAAAAGGTGTTCAAGCAAACCAAATTAAGCTAAACAAGATAAAAAACACACCACAAACATCACATTGTATTTTAAGGTTTTGTAAAAGGGTACGTCCTTATCCACTCAACTAGAACATAACCCTTTTAACATAACATCTTAAGCTACAACAATTGGGGGTGCTTTTAGGAACCCTAAAGTAGTCCACAAGAGAGAACCTTGTGGACGAAATAGGAAGTGCTCCGCACAACCCACTTGACTAGTTTTATCATTTGTGAGATTTTAGCATCAAATTTATCTGTATAATGACCCTAGTGAGAGTACACGATGGATACATTTATTTCCCACAGTGCTTTAAGGGGGTAAAGTAAAACCGAGATAACCCAAGACTAGTCAGTGTGACTTTCTTGGTAAATCGAGCTCACTTTTAGATAACTTTTGACACCTAGTTGAGTGAACCACCTAAGAAGCTATCTTTGACTAGGAGCCAAATTTATCCACATCAAAACTAATTTGAATTAATAGCTATCGCAAAGGGAGAACTTTTTCATAGTCATAACCTTATTTGTCGAATAAGGGGAGAGTCCATCAAAGTTCGAATGGTGCATCATTCATCACGAGGATTATAAAGCATTTCTTTCGCTTAGTTTCTACTCACCCTAGGGCAAGGTAAAACTATGCCAAACTGAGGCCAAATTATCTTCAACACCAATTAATATACTTCACCTTCTTTTAACACTTTGTTGATCAAAAGAAGAGTGACTACACTTATGTTGCTAATTGATTATATACACCACTTTTATGTTTGTTTATGCTCATCCATGTTTGTGGCTAAGTTGTTAAATGTCTAAAGTGTGTGGAGACATTTTAATATCATTGGTATCCTTTTTATATCTTGATACCCAAGTCAAGATAGTCAATCATAGTAAGGCTTGGATCATCACCTTGATTCTCCTTTGAATTGTTGTCTTATTTGTATTGTGTCACTACAATTTTGTACTTACATCTCATTTCTCGTATACTTGACCTAAGTATCTATATTATGATGTTACACTACCCACATTATAACGTTTCCTTAGTATAATCTAGCCTTAGCTTGCTCCTAATCACTACCTCGATTTTGAAAAATGTTGAGTGTTACCTTTGTGCGTGTTATATCAATATCGTTTTGATATTAATACCTTAATTTTTCCACAAAATTTTGGTTAACATATCTTGGTGGTATTGTTATGTCACTCACAATCGTAACTACCACTTTTTGGGATATAGGTCTTGATAGGGTTCAAGCTTGCTTTTAGTATACTTTGTTTGGGGATCGCATCCACTTTTTGTTATTACTTACGACTTGTTCATTTATTTAAACTTGACATAAGTGGTGACATTTTTTGGTTATGTTAAACACCAAACTACCATTTGAAACAAACTTAGGAAGTATATCATTTATTTGATTGGTCTATAACAAACATTATGTGATTGTATCTTGTTTTTCACTTTTGACTTATTCTTTAAGACAATCAATTTGATATATTGAATTCTTTAACATTTATTTCTCTTGAACTATTGAATTCTTTGACATTTGTAGATTTTTCACTAAGGTTTGATCAAAAATTTTACACCAAATTCAAAACATCTTAGTGAAGTTTATCACACATCATGGTGCCCAAAACAAGAATGGGAGCTAGAAGACAAGAAATTGAAACAAAAAAAAATGGGAAACATCCAAAAACAAGGATCAAATCCCTTTATTGGTCATGAATTGAGACCTATTTTCTCCGTAAAAAAATAAACAAAAGAAATGATAGATCATAGTGGCGATGAGGTAGGATCACCACATGCGGACTTTGATTTTACCCCTCTCTACTAGATGATCTCCTTTTCATAAAAAAATATCGGGTGCTAGCAAGAGTGGTGGAATTATGAGCTATAATGCCTACATAACATGAGATAATTCCACCCACGAATGAAGCTAATGAGGAAGAACAACCTCTCATTAACATGGAATAAATCCTAACACATGGACATGCTTCTACATCTAACGTAGGAAATGATAATATGGTGGGTTATAAAATGCCCTTCATCAAGATGCCATGTAGATTTAGACTAAAATATGAAAATGTGGAACAACCCCACACACAACAACAAGGAAGAAGAAACTCATGAGGAAGAAGTCATTATTCAACAACAAATCAAAAAGATTAGTTGACAATTAGCTTTATTAACATCTCATGTATAGAAGGAAACAAAAAAATATTTACACAAGGAGAAGCCTAAGGTCAAAATTAGTGGACTTCACATGGAAAACCAAGAAGGATAAAATTAGAAATACGGTCATGTATACATACCCACTTCTCCCACTAAGGAACAATTACTTACACAAGAAATACACTCCATGAAAGCAACTCTTACAACCCTTTAAGAAATTAATGTTGGGCATAGAAAAAAGTATCAATATGAAGAGATATTCCCACATCCATTTGATAAATCTATGACACTTCAACCCTTTCCGAAGAAGTCTAATATGCCTAAATTTGACAAG
Source organism: Taxus wallichiana var. yunnanensis (assembly GCA_018340775.1). NCBI lineage: Eukaryota > Viridiplantae > Streptophyta > Pinopsida > Cupressales > Taxaceae > Taxus > Taxus wallichiana. The sequence continues at coordinate 49,611,741 of CM031241.1, forward strand.
TATAGAGGAAAAGGTGATCCATGGGATCATGTGAAATTTTTTTACATGGCATGCCAAGAAGTGGTATATAATGACAATTACCTCATATGACTCTTTCCGAAAATTCTAGGAGGCCAAACCATAGAATGTTTACTCACTTACCTCGTGGGTCTATTTCCCATAGCCTGAGTTGGCGAGAGAGGTTTGTGCAACATTTCTCATACACCATGGAAAGAGAAATAACTATGGTAGACTTGTGTAATACTAAACAACGGCCTAATGAAACATTTTCAAATTTCGTGCAAAGGTAGAGGGGTTAGCTATCCGCTTCCCTTGTCCATTTCCCGAAAAGAAACTTGTGATAATTTTTCTGCCTAATCTAAACCCGAACATCACTTTTCATTTACAAATACATTGTTTCGTACCTTTGAGGAGGTCATCAAAAAGGGAATCCAAATAGAAAAGGCCCTCATTGTAAAAGGAACAATTAAATCATCGTCAAAAGATAATCAAACTTATAAACTGAAGGAAAAGCCAAAGATCTTTAATAAAACAAAAAATATGGTGGTAGATGGAATCATGGATTCCAAAAGATTACAAATGGTTCAAGTAGGTCAACCTTTTAAACTGACCAAAAGACCAATTCAACCACCACCCAATCATAGAACGTTCACTCCTCTTAAAGAGTATTTGTCATGCAATTTTGAAAAAAATGGATGTGATCTATATGGTGATCTATCCAATGACGCAACCCTTTGATGATAACACTCCTAAACCTTCATGGTATAAAATCATGAATATTGTGATTTTCATCGTGTAAAGGGACACAAGATAGAAAAGTGTCTAAGACTTCACCACTATATCCAAGATCTTATTGATAATGGAGAGATAGAATTTGATGTACCAGAGAAAAATCAAACGCCAAATGAAAAGATGGGGATATTTAAAGATCATGGTAAGCCAAATGGAGCGGGGAGAGTCATCCCAGAGATATAAGGCCATAAACTCTCTATATGCCAAAAGTGACAAAATCATTACGACTCACTCATTGGATGTGTTCGCTCTTCTAGTGAGCATGTGAATACCATTAGGATCAAAGAAAAATATAACGTTGCGGTAACAAGGTGCACTCATCTCAAGAGGTCTTAGAACCTTATCCGTCTACCCTCGGGATGGTCAATATAGCATTTTAGAGAAACTCGAGAATACATCTACCAAGATTTCAATCTTGGATCTTCTCAAAATACCAAATGTACATAAGGAAATCCTATACAAAACTTTCTAGGGTCAAGAGTTCCAATGGAAGTAGACCCTTCACATTTACAAGTTGCAGTGGTAAACATTGCACCGATTGAACACATCTCCTTTAACCAAAAATAAATCCCCAATGAATATCACACACATAATATTCCCTTGTATATAGAGGTATTTGTTGCCCACAGGAATATAAATGTAATGAAATTACTAGTATAATTCATATTATGAGCAACAATAGAACACCAAATAACACAATATTTCATAATAATGATCTCAATATGCAATTAGAATAGCTTCGCCACTTCGAGGGGGAAACCTCCAAACCATGTAATAAGACTCAAATGCTCAAATGATAATGAACTACTTCCTACAATCCCTTATATATATTATTCATATGCTATGTCCATCACCAAGGCCAACCTATTAAGCATGAGAAAGTATAAATGATATAATAAAATGATATGGTAAGCCACAAGTTGGCTACTCATATCCTAATACAAGAAATAAGTTAAGGGTGTAACATTCCCTTCCCCTTCAAACCAACATTGTCCTCAACATTGAACAATCTTAGATGTTGCTGCTGAAAACCTTCATCCTCCCAGGTTGCATCTTCTATGCTCATATTCTTCCACTTGATTAGATATTCCTTAATGTCTCTAGTTCTCAAGCCTCTTAGTACATGTTTACAGAATCTTCTCTGGCTCCAAAATGAATATTCCTTCCTCGTCAAGTTATGGTAACTTTGTCTGGGCTTCAAATTTTAGTCCAATAACCTTCTTCAGGCATGAAACATGGAATATTGGGTGTATGTGTGAAGATGGAGGCAACACTACATATTTTTTGTAAAACCTTATAAGGGCCATAATATTTAGAGAAAGTTTGTTTTCCTTTTTCTATTGCTTTAGGGACATCTATTTGTAAGGATAGAGATTTAAAAACCCAAATCACCAATTTCAAAATGTCTTTCACTACGGTGTTGATCTGCTTGTTGTTTCATCCTGTTTTGTGCTAATGCTAAATTCTCCTTCAAACTAGCCAAAACCTGTTGTTGATGTTGAATTTGTTCCTCAACATCTCTGACCTTAGTTTTCACCCTCAAGGAGGAAGTGATAGAAGGTGGATGGTAACCATATAATGCTAAAAATGGGTTCATTTGAGAAGAGGTATGAAAATATGTGTTATACCACCATTCTGCAAGTGGTAGCCATTTAATCCACCTTTCCTGCTTATATGATACAAAACAACGTAGATACCCCTCTAAGCATTTGTGGATCACTTCCATTTGACCATCAGTTTGAGGATGATAAGATGAACTGTGAGCTAGTTGAGTACCCAAACATGAAAATAATTTCGTCCAAAAATTACTTTTGAAAATAGGATCAAGATCACTTATAATTATCTTTGGGGTTCCATGTAGCCTTTGAACTACCTCCAAAAAAATAGTTGTGACTGTACTGGCTGCAAATGGATGTGATAGGGCATAAAAATGGGCATATTTTGTGAGCCTATCCACAATCACAAAAATAACATTCTTACCCTTTGAAGAGGAAATCCAGTGATGAAATCCATGGATACCTCCTCCCATCTCTAGCTAAGAATTAGTAAGGGTTACAACATACGGGTATCTTAATTATTTCCCCTTTGTTTTTGGCACATTAAACACTACGATACAAACTTTTATACATACCCCTTGAGTCCTTCCCAAAAGAATTCTCTTTTTATTCTATGATGTCTTCAAAAACCTAGAGTGTCCTCCAACATGTGAGGCATGTAGCTATGTAAGAATCTTATGCTTCAACTCAAAATCTTTACTCAAGTATAACTTGTCCTTGTACCATAGGGCATTACCTTTCCACTCAAATTTTTTAGAAGTCATAGATCCTTTCTTGATATTCTGTATTATAGATTGTGTATCCTTTTCTTGATCCCATTCCAATCTTGGTTCATCCACCCAATCGGTCACCGTCAAATGGACATTCCACATAGTAAGGCATTTGCGGATGTATCCCTTCTAGACAACGCATCAACTACTACATTTTCTTTACTCTTTTTGTATATGATTTCAAAATCATAACCCAACATTTTTGTTACCCACTTTTGTTGTTCCTCAAATGATAACCTTTGCTCCAAAAAGTATTTAAGACTATCATGATCATTTTTTACCTTGAAGTGTCTACCCATGAGATAGGCCCTTCATTGCTTGACCGCATGAAGAATAGCCATCATTTCTTTCTCATATATAGGTTTGAGAAGATATTTTCCTTTGAATTGATGACTCTTAAATGCAATATGTCTTCCTTCCTACATTAGAACTACTCCCAATCCTGATCCTGAAGCATCACATTCAAAAATGAAGGTTTTTGAGAAGTTAGGATTAGCCAAAGGGGGTTCTACACAAGGCTTCCTTCAACTGGTCAAAGGATTTAATGGCTAGGTCTATCCAACGGAAGGCATCCTTATTTAGCAATGTAGTGAGTGGGGTTGCTATTATACCATATCCCCGCACAAATATTTTGTAGTACCCTGTTAGTCCTAGGAACCCACGAATATTTTTGAGAGTTTTGGGCCTTGGCCATTCCACCATAGCATTGATCTTCTGAGGATCAACTTTGACACCTTCATGGGATACAATGTGACCTAAGTACTCTACCTCTTGTACACCAAAAGAACATTTGGATTGATTTACATAGATAGTATGTTTCTCCAAAACTTCCAACACTTTATTTACATGTTATAAGTGTTCTTCCCATGTCTTACTATAAATCAATATGTCATCAAAGAAAACTAATACAAATTTCCTTAAAAATGGCCTAAAACAGTGTTCATCAAGCTTTGAAAGGTTGAAGGCACATTTGTAAGACCAAAAGGCATTACCAAAAACTCATAATGGCCCTCATGAGTCCTGAAAGCCATTTTATGAACATATTCCTCTTTTATTATAATTTTATGGTACCCTAAACAAAGATCTAATTTTGTGAAATAAATAGCACCATGTAATTCATCAAGTAAATAATAAATTACTGGAATAGGAAACTTATCTTTGATGGCATACTTGTTGAGTTCTTGGTAATCTGGACACATCCTCCATGTTTCATCCTTCTTACGTACCATGACCACTAGTGAATAATATGCACTATGGTTAGGCCTGATGATACCTACCTTCAACATTTCATGAACCATTTTCTCGATCTCACTTTTTTGGGAATATGGGTATCTATATGGTCTGATGTTATGTTTTGGCTCCCTAGAATCAATTGAATTCATGATCATTATCCCTAAGCGGTGGTAGTCCCTTTGGAATTGCATCAAAAATAGAGGAGTGAGCATCAAAATCTTTAAAGATCGGGTGGCATTGAAGACTCTATATTTTATACTTCTATGGAAAATAACTTTGATATAAATCCATCTACTCCTTTTTTGAGAACCTTCTACATCGATGAGAGCTAATAATTTATGGATATTTATCTATCATCCCATTTAATTGTATTGTCCTTAATTTGAATGAAACCACATGAACAATTCTTCAAAATTCATCTTTATAGTACCTAAGGTTGTGATCCATTGGACACCCAAAACAATATATGCCCCTCCCATAGAAATAGAAAACATAGGTGAGTCTAACATGTAGTCTCCCATGGAAAGATTGATACTATGGCACTTTCCTATGCACTTGACTTGTGCCACCACCATCTGTAATCATAACTTACATTTCTAGAGCTGGGTAAATAAAACAATTAAGGTGGGAAGCTAACTTACTATTTATGAAGTTATGAGTACTCCCCGAGTCAATCAACACCGTCACCTTCTATTTTTTGAGATATCCAATAACCTTGAGTGTTTGAGGAGTACTAATACCTGACAATGCATGGCAAGAAATTATAGGTTGGTGATCCTCTACTTCATCTTCTATTGGTTCCTTAGCCTCTCCTATAATTTCAGCTTCCTCATCATCCTCATTACCTCCATCAATATAGAACAACTTCTTCTTAGCACATTTGTGTCCCGGTCCATATTTTCTATCATAGTTAAAATATAGTCCTTTTTCTCTCTTTTCTTCCATTTGTTGAGGAGTCAGTCTAATTGGCCTAGAAAATGAAGGGGAAGAGATACTACGATCTCTAGTCTTAATGAAAGGCGGCCTCCTACTACAAATAAATTTTCCTCTACTCGATGTGCCATGATAATAGAATCAGAAATCTTGAGTGGATTAAACATGCGTACCTCATGCTCGATGTGGTCCTTAAGACCCCCAAGAAATAGGTCATTCAAATTCTCTTTTGGAATATTCTCCAACCTTAAGGATAGGTTTTGGAATTGATGCACATAATCTTTGAGTGATCATGTTTGTCGTAACTTTGCTAATTAACTAAAGTAGTTATCTAAAACACTGGAACTATAGTGCAATTGCAACTCCTCGGTAAAAACTATCCAAGTGACACCAAGACCATTCTTCTGCCTCTAAGCACATAACCATCGATACCAAACAAATTGATCTAGTTCAAGATACAGGGATGCCAATGTCACCTTTTGTCCTGATGGTGTTTGATGTAACTCAAAGAAGTTCTCCATTTGATTTATCCAATTCAGGGGATCCTTACCATCAAATTTGTGCATATCCACTTTGGCATCATGTTCGTGGTTGCGAATAAGTTGGATTCTAATTAGGTTGAAAGTTATCCAACTTGGTTATTTTGTCCATGATTTTGAACTAAAGATTCTCCTTGGTTGATATGGACCAGATTTGGGCCATACTGTTTACCCTTTACATACTGCATGATATCATCCAACCGATGATTTATTTGGTCTATGTCTCCTTTAGAGGCCATCTCAAATTGTACATTTCGTAGCTCATACTCAAGTTAGCTCACCTTATGATCAACTAATGTAAACCCTAGTGGCGAGGAATCTATATTTAACCCTTCTGAATCCATCTCTTCAATCACTACCCCATCTTTATACGGGGTTTTACCTAGAGTAACCAAATTATTTTTACTCTTGTGGAAGGCCCACCTTGATGTCAAACCTTAGGATTTAGGGTTTCGATACAAATTTGGCCAAACAGGAAAAAAAATAGACAAGATACTAATACTTTTTTTTTGAGAGCTTTCCGAAAATGTAAAGAAATTGAAAACATTTCACAATTTACACCCTAGGAGATATTTTTGAACAACCCTAAATTTGTAATAACGTGTTCAAAATAAATCAAAAAAATATGAAACTTTCGGGGAACCTTACTTGAGATGTTTCGTAACTTTGGTAAAACTATCTCCCACTAATTCGATCTAGTTCGCAATATATGGCAAAAACAAAAGAATAGGGTTTTTACCCTAATTTTGGCCCAGATCGCAGCTCGATACCACTTGTAATGAAATTACTAGTATAATTCAGAGATATGAGAAACAATAGAACACCAAATAACACAATATTTTTGAATAATGATCTCAATATGCAATTAGAATAGCTTTTCCACTTTGAGGGGCAACCTCGGACCATATAATAAGAATGAAATGCTCAAATGATAATGAACTACTAACTACAATCCCATATATATACTATTCATATGGTATGGCCATCACCAAGGTGGCCTATTAAGCATGAGAAAGTATAAATGATATAATAAAATGATATGGTAAGCCAAAAGTCAGCTACTCATATCCTAATACAAGCAATAGATTAAGGGCGTATGCAATAAAATAGATGTTTGTGGACAACGGGTCGGGATTAATATATGCACATTGAAATTAATCAAATATCTAAGACATGTAGAGGAATATCTAGAGTCCCATATCATTATCACAA